>JAABKJ010007545.1:134059900-134275503 GCA_011634705.1 Andricus grossulariae
TTTGAGTAAATAAGATGCATTTTCAACTAAAAGTGGAAAAGATAATTTTTCCGTGCGAAAATTAATTCTTAGCAAAAAAAAAAACAAATTTTCTACCAAAAAGATTTATTTTCTATCAAAACAAACGAACTTTGAACAAAGAACGTGATTTTTTTAAACAAATAGTGGAACGTTCAAGCAAAAATTTGAATTATAAATAAAAATAGAAAAGTTAAATTTTCCGAAAAAAAATTAATTTTCTATAAAAACAAACGAATTTTCACCAAAGTACATGATTTTCTAAACAAATAGTGGAACTTTCAAGTGAAAATTTGAATTTATAAATAAAAATAGAAAAGCTTTATTTTCCGAACAAAAATTAATTTTCAATAAGAAAAGACTAATTTACAATCAAAAAGATTAATTTTCTACTAAAACAAAAGACTTTTTAGCAAAATAATGATTTTTTAAACAAATAGTTGAATTTCCAAGTGAAACAGACAAATTTTTAACCAAAAATAGAAAACTTAATTTGTACGTAAGAAAATTAATTGAAAAAAAAAACGAATTTTCGACAATATAGTCAAATTTTCAATAAAATGCACGTATTTTAACAAACAAATATTTCAATTTTTAATTAAAAAAGGTGAATTTTCTACCAAAAATGGAAAAGTTAATTTTTCCGTGAGAAAAAATATTCTTAAAAAAAAAAACGAATTTTCTACCAAAAATATTAATTTTCTATCAAAACAAACGAATTTTCAACAAAGTACATGATTTTGTAAACAAATAGTAAAACTTTCAAGTAAAAAAAAGAATCAAAGTAATAAAAAGTAATCAAATCAAAATCAAAGTAATCTGATTCAGAAAAAAGAATTCTTCCTCTGATCTCTCTAGTAGCTCAGTGGTTAGAGCACCTGACCGGAAATCAGTTGAGCTGGTGTTCGAATCCCAGCGGAGTGAAAGGAGAAGATCTTTTTTTCTGAATAAAATTGAATTAACAAGTTTTTAATTTATATTTCCATCTTGTCTGAAATGACGTTAAAATATTTTCTGTACAGGAGAATATAACTTTGGTCGATACTGTAGATTTTCATTTTATGTGTGGATTTTTCTTCTCGATCCGTTACCTTCTACGATGATAATATAGATTACTATTAATAAATGTAATAGTTGATATTTTATACAAAAAGATTAAAATTTTTAATAAAAAACGGTTGAATTCATTAACAAGAGACGAATTTTCATCCAAATAGTTGAACTTTCAACCAAATAGATGAATTTCCAACTAAAATGAAGATTTTTTGGCAGAATAATTGAATTTTTAACAGAGTAATTCATTTTTAACTTTTATCAGTTGAATCCTCAACCAGAACAGCTTTTTCAGCCAAAAAGGTTCATTTTCAACCAAGCAGATTAATTTTTTGCAAAAAAGACAAATTTACAACAAATTACGTGCATTTTCAACAAAATTTTGCAACATTTTTAACCACAGAGACGAATTTTTAAATAAAATTATGAATTTTCAACAAAAAAAGTAAAATTTGAACACAGTAGTTCAATTTCGAACCATGTAGTTGAATTAAAAAAAAGGAATTCTCAGCGAAAAATGTAATAGGAGATATATTAATTCAGAAAATATTTTCATTAAAAAAAAACAATTGAATTGAAAAAAAAGCACAAATTTTCAATAAAATAGTTGAATCCCAATACAAAACAAATTAATTTTCAACCAAACAGTTGGATTTTTGATCAAAAAGATGAGCTTTCTACAAAACAGTTGCATTTTCAAAAAAATTGTTGAATTTTCAACCAAAAAGTTAAATTTTCAACACAGAAGATTAAATTTTTCCCAAAAAAGAGGAATTCTCAAAAAAATACATACGTTTTTAATAAAATAGTTGAATTTGCGTCCAAGAAGAGTATTTTTCTACCAGAAAAGACGAATGTTCAACAAAATACGTGAATTTTCAACAAAATAGTTACATTTTTTATAAAAGAAATGAATTTTTAACTAAAATTATGAATCTTCAATAAAAAAGTGCATTTTTGAAAAAGTAGTTGAAGTTTTAACCAAGTAGTTGAATTAAAGACATATATATATAAATTCTCTACAGAAAATGTAGTGGGTGATATTTTAACTAAAAAGGATTTCAATTAAAAATAAAAAACAGTTGAATTAACCCAAAGAAGACTAATTTTTAACAAAATAAGTGAATCCTGAACCAAAATATATTAATTTTCAACCAGTTGGATTTCTAACAAAAAAAAAAGATAAAAATTTTACCGATCGAGACGAATTTTCTACAAAAAAATTTAATTTTTTAACCCGAAAATAATAATTTTTAACAAAAAAGTTGCATTTTCAACCAGAGATATGAATCTTCAACCAAAAAAGGCTAATTTTCAACCAAAAAGATAAATTTTATCCAAAAAAGATTACAATTTTTACCAAAAATGGCGAATTTTCTACCAAAAAGTTTTGTTTTTCAATCCGGAAATAGGAATTCTTAGCTAGAAAGTGTATTTTCAACAAAAAGGTTCAATTTTCAACCAAACAGATGAACTTTCAACTAAAATTATGAATCTTCGACCAAAAAATGTATTTTTAACAAAGTAATTCAAATTCAAATATTTACCAAATAGTTGAATTTTCAAACAGAAAAAATAATTCTGAACGTAAAATCTAATAACAAAAAAAAAGATTTTAATTTTAATCAAAAACAGTTGAATTTATTAAAAAGAGACGAATTTTCAACAAATAATTGAATCCTCAACAAAAACAGATTAATTTTCAACCAAAAAGATTAATTTTCAACGAAAAAAGATTAATTTTCAACTAAGATGATCAATTTCTTGCAAAAAAAAAGAATTTCTAACAAAATTTTCATCTCTATAAGAGAGCCAATTTAATCTCATGGAGAAAAGCTGATTTCCGTCGTTTAATAGCGCGTGAATATTTCTAATGGATGCCTTTTAAGCCGCGAACTTTCCAAGTGGCGTCTTAAAACTTTAGTCTTTTTAATTTTTTTAATTTTTTTATTATTCCTTCGATTACTCGGCTATTTTTTCTTATTTATTTCTATTCGACTCGCCCATGAAGTTTTTTAATTTAAAGGGGGGAAAAAATTTTATTACAAAATGAAAATTTCGGACAACTATTAATTTTTTAACTTTTTTGTTTATTCGTTCTTAAGATTGTATAAATATATTTTTTGAAAGATTCTTAAAAGATTCCAAAAGGCTTTTAAAGATTTCAAATATGTAAAATCAAAATTTCAACAAAAAAGTTCATTTTCAATTAAGTAGTTGAATTTTTAACCAAACAAGCTGAATTCTCAACGAAAAATGTAATAATTGATATTTCATTAAAAAAATATTTTTGTTTTAAATAAATAAACAATTTCATTTATTAAAAAACACGACTTTTATACAAAATGGTTACATTTTCAACCAAAGATATGAATTTTGAACTAAGATTATGAATCTTCAACAAGAAAGTGCATTTTTAAAAAAGTAGTTCAACTTCTAACCATGTTTTTGAAGAAAAAAAATTCTCAACGAAAAATGTAATAGGTGATATTTTAACTAAAATGAATGTTAATTTAAAATAAAAAATAGTTGAATTCACCAAAAATAGATGACTTTTCGACAAAATAATTAAATCGTCATTCCTAACCAAAAAAGAGAAAAAATGTACCAAAAGAGACGAATTTTCTACAAATAGTTTAATCTTTTTAGGCGAAAATATGAATTTTCTACAAAAAAGATTAATTTTCTACCAAAAAGCGGGATTAAAAACGAAATACTTACGTTTTTTGCCAAATAGATCGATTTTCAACGAAGTTTTTTTTTAAGGTGGTTCAACCTTCAACCAATAAGAATAATTTTCTTTGAAATTAATACTTATTAATACTTTTCGAAACATTTCGAGATTTTTGAAGCTTTTAGATATTTCGACAAAGTATATCGAAAATTTTAAAGAAAATTTTATTTTACAGAATTGTACCATTTTTTGGAAATCTTTAAAAATCGACAATTATAATTTTCTCCTTTATTGACAATATTTAGAAACATTCAGAAATAGATTTCACCTGAAAAGTGACATTTTTCCAAAAGTGAACAATATTTAGATCTTGGATAATTATAATCAAATCTAAAGTCCGTCTGACTTGAACATACTTCCTCTACTGAACTGGTATACAACTTTTAATTTCAAATCGCTAAACATAAAATATCTAAATTTAGCGAAATAAACTTCAGGAGAAATACTAATTTAATTTACTTTTTTTATCACTTTCGAAGATTTAACTAAAATTAGTTTAGTAAATTTGGATAGTTTCCTTTTTTTTATTTCACTTTCAAGTTAAGATAATTTTTGGATTCACAACTTTCACAGTAAACAATTTTTATTTGTAATATTCCAAAAATTTTCAGCATTTTGTGAGCCTTTTCCAGTTTAAATTTTTTAAATATTTGATATTTTGATTTTAATTTTTTCAAGATTTAAAATAAGAATTAATTCATAACTTAAAAAATAGGATACTTCTCAATTCGAAACATAACTTTTGAAAGTGAAAGGTGACAAAAAAATGGTGAAAATGACATTTTCCCAAACATCTGAAAAATTTGTAGATCTTGAATTAGAATAAAATCTAAAGTCTGTCTGACTTGAACATGCTTCACCTACTGAAACAGTTTCCAACTTTTAATTTCAAACTCCTAAACATGAAAAATTTAAATTTATTAGTGAAATAAACTTCTTAAGAAATACTAATTTAATGTACTTTTTTATTATTTTCGAAGATTTAATTAAAATTAATAAACTTGGTTAGTTTACATTTTTTTATTAAATTTTTAAGTTAAGATAATTTTTCGATTCAAAACTTTTAAAGTAACCAATTTTTAATAGAAATATTCTAAAATTTCCCAGCATTTTTTGAGCTTTTTCTAGTATACATTTTTTAAATATTTGATATTTTGATTTAAATTTTTTACCATTCAGTTTCGAAAATCTGAGATTTGAAACTTAAAGTGAGAATCCAGATTGTAAAATCTTGAAAGCAAATATTTCAATTTAAAAGCTGACTTAATTCATAAATTAAAAAATTGTTTATCTATAAATTCAAAACTTCGTTTAAAAAGTAATGGGTGACATTTTTCAAACACTGGGTATTTTGATATTAATTTTTGACGTTTCAGTTTCTAAACCCTGAAATTTGAAACTTGAACTGAGAATCCAGATTGAAAAATCTTGAAACTAAATATTGCAATTTAAAAACTGACTTAATTTATAACTTAAAAAATTGGTTATTTCGAAATTTGAAACTTAAATTTTGAAAATAAAAGTTTAAAAAAAAGGGTAAGTAATATTTTCTCAAAAATCTTTACACTTTGTATATCTTAAACGAGAAACAAATCTAAAGTCAATTGACTGCTTTTAAAAAAATCAATTTTTATTTGAAATATTGCAAAATTTCCACTATTTTTCAAACATTTTGCAGCCTACATTTTCTAAATGCTTGATATTTTGATTTTAATTTTTTTTTCGATTCAGTTTCACAACTCTGAGATTAGAAACTTAAAGTTAGAATCCAAATTGTAAAGTTTTCAAACTAAATAATTCAATTTAAAATCTGATCTAATTCATAACTTAAAAAATAAGATATTCCCTAATTCGAAACTAAACTTTTGAAAATAAAAGGTGACAATAAAATGGTCAAAATGACATTTTTCCAAAAATCTGAACAATTTGAATTAGAATCAAATCTCCGTCTGACTTAAACAGACTTCCTCTACTGAACCAGTGGCCAACTTTCAATTTCAAGCCCCTAAAGATGAAAAATAAAATTTATTAGTGAAATGAACTTCAGAAGAACAAATAATTTAATTTACTTTTTATTATTTTCAACGATTTTATTAAAATTCAATTTTAAGTAGAACAAGGCTTTCTTTAAGTAGAAAAATTACTTTATAATGAGCCACTTTGCATTTCCTTATATAATGTATCTCTTTGTCGCTCTTTATTGCCATTAATTTCGAGAGAAACACAAGTTAGCTTTATGAGTTTCGTATTCGGTCCAGCTTTCTTGACTGAGACGAGATTTCCCATCACACTCGTAAAAGTGGGATTTAGCTTACCGTAGCAGTTATGGCACCGATTAAATTTGGAATTAAGGTACTCCTACTGTCTTAGGCAAAGCTTTAATTATCCAGATTTTATTGGCCCATAGTTGGCTCATTCAGAAACTCTCGATCGTAACTTTCTCGTTACTCTTATATTATTACCCTCCTCTTCCAGGAAATATTCCTCTCGAATTACACAACATAAAGTTACGGAAATAATTCCTTAATTATTCATATGTTTAGAATAAAATAAAAAAATTGAAGATTGATTTTTATTTGAGAATAAATTTATAAAAACTAGAGACTTTACTGCCCTGCCCCTATTACCCTCTTTTCCCCTTTTTAAAAGAATTCCTTTTTTTTCCTGTTTTTAAGAAAATTTTCACTTTTTTCCATTTTCTGTAGTTTTATTTGCTTCTATGCGAACTGATTTAGTAGAAGCCAATAAGAATATCCAACTTTTTTCCAGTTGGAAGATAAATGTTTTATTGAAATATCTACTATTATATAATTTTGGTTCCGAATTCATCTTTTTTGTTTGAATTATTTTGTTCAAAATTTAATTATTTTGTTGGTAATCGAGTTGAGAATACATCTTTGTAGATTGAAGATTGAACTATTTTTTTGAAAATTCGGGTTTTTGGTCGAAAATTCATGTTTTTAAACTAAAATCGAACTTATCTATTTTTAGTTGAAAAATTATAGTTTTTAGTTGGAATTTTTTGTTAGGAATTTTGTTTTTATAGAAAATTTATTTCATTGGTTTAAAATTAAGTTGCTTGGTTTACAGTTGAACCAATTTTTTGAAAATTCATTTTATCAGTTGAAGACTTATCTTCTTGGTAGAAAAATGAACTATTTTGTTGACATTTTTTTTTTCGGTTGAGAATTCATTTTTTAAACTGAAAATTCATCTATTTGGATGAAAATGAACATTCTGGATAAAAATTAAATTTTTGTGTGGAAAATTCATCTTTCGTGGATTAATTAAACTGTTCTTAATTTAAAATTAAAATCTTTCATTATGTTGAGGTATCAATTATTACATTTTTTATTCTGAATTTACTTTGTTGTTGTTGAAGATTCATCATTTTAGATGAAAATTCATCTATTTGATTGAAAATGTAAGTATTGTGTTGAAAATTAATTTTCTTTTATTGAAAATTAATTTTTTCAACGGAAAATTTAACTATTCCATTTCTGGTTGAAAATTTAATCATTTTGTTGAGAATTCAAGTATTTTCTTGAATTCGTCTTTCTTGGTAGAAAATTAATCTTCTTGGTTTAAAATCAAACTACTTGTTAAAAGTTAAACTAATTCGTTACAAATCAATTTCATCCGGTGAAGATTTATCTCTCTGGTAGAAATAGGAACTATTTTGTTGAAAGTAAACTTTTTGTCAAAAAGTCATTTTTTGGAATGGAAATTCAACAATTTGGATGAAAATGAACTTTTTCATTGAAAATTAAACATTTTTTTGTAGAAAACTAAACATTTTAGTTGAAAATTGATTTCTTTGATTGAAAATTGAACTACATATTGTGTTGAAAATTCGACTATTTTGTTAAGAATTTGTCTTTTTTGGTAGAAAATTAATCTTCTTGGTTTAAAATTAAAATGAAATAGGCACTATTCTGTTAAAAATTAATTTTTTTCAAAAATGAATTATTTGTCAAAATTAAATTTTTTGTCAAAAATTCATTTTTTGTCAAAAATTCATTTTTTGTCAGAAAATTCATTTTTTGTCATAAATTCATTTTTTGTCATAAATTAATTTTTTGTCGAGAATTCATTTTTTGTCAGAAGATTCATTCTTTGTCAAAAATTCATTTTTTGAACTAAAAATTCAACTGTTTAGATGAAAATGAACTTTTTCATTGAAAATGTAACATTTTTGTTGTGGAAAATCGTCTTTTTTGGATTATTTAAACTGTTGTTGATTTAAAACTAAAATCTTTTTTTATTTTGTTGAAATCTAAATTATTACATTTTTTGTTGTGAATTTATTATTTTGTGTTGAAAAATCAACATTTTAGTTAAAAATTGTTTTCTTTGATTGACAATTGAACTATTGTGTTGAAAATTCATTCTCTTTTACTGAAAATAAATTTTTTCAACGGAAAATGGAACTATTCCATTTCTGGTTGGAAATTTAATCATTTTGTTGAGAATCGACTTAAGAATACACCTTTGTAGGTTGAAAATTTTATTCTTTTGTTGAAAATTTGACTTTTCTGTTAAAAATTTGTCTTTTTTGGTATAAAATTAATCTTCTTGGTTTAAAATTAAAATGAAATAGGCACTATTTTGTTAAAAATTATTTATTTGTCAAAAATTAATATTTTCAACTAAAAATTCAACTGTTTGGATGGAAATGAACTTTTTTATTGAAAATTCAACATTTTTGCTGTGGAAAATCGTCTCTTTTGGATTAATTAAACTGTTGTTGATTTAAAACTAAAATGTTTATTTTTTTTATTTTGTTGAAATATTAATTATTACATTTTTTGTTGTGAATTAATTTTTTTTGTTTGAAAATTCATCGTTTTAGTTGAAACTTGATCTATTTGATTGCAAATTTAACTGTTGGGTTGAAAATTCATTTTATTTTATTGAAATGAAATTTTTTTCAACGTAAAATTGAACTATTTCATTTTTGATTGAAAATTTAATCATTTTGTTGAGAATCGACTTCAGAATACATCTTTGTAGGCTGGAAATTTCATTCTTTTCTTGAAAATTCGACTATTTTGTCAACAATTGGTCTAATTTGTTCAAAATTCAATTTATTCGTTGAAGATTCATTTCTCTGGTTGAAATAGAAATTATTTTGATAAAAATTCATTTGTTGAACTGAAAATTTAACAATTTGTATGAAAATGAACTTTTTCGTTGAAAAATAATTTTTTTGTTGAAATATCAATTGTTAAACTTTTTCTTTTAAATTTATTTTTTGGTTGATGATTCATCATTTTAGTTGAAAATTCATCTCTTTGGTTAAAAATTTAACTATGGCGTTGAAAATTCGTCTTCTTTTGTTGAAAATGCATTTTTTAACACAAAATTTAACTATTCCATTTTTATTTGAAAATTGATCTTTTTTTAGTGAAAAATGCAACTTTTTAGTTGTAAATCATTTTTTTTCTTGAGGATTTAACTGTTTTGTTAAAAATCCATCATTTTGGTAGTATATAATTCTTTTTTATTTAAAATTGATTTTTTTTATATTAATTAATACATTTTTTATTCTGAATTCATTTTTGTGTTGAAGATTCATGATTTTAATTGAAAATTCATCTCTTTAGTTCAAAATTGAACTGTTTTGTTGAATTTTTTAATTTTTTGTTGTTACAATTTTTTTTTAACTGAAAATTGAGATATTCCATTTTTTTTGTTAAAAAATTATCTTTTATATTTAAAAATAAAAGAATTTGGTTGAAAATTAAAATATTTTGTTGAAAATTCAACTATTTTGTTAAAAGTTTAATTATTTTGTCAAAAATCAACTATTTTCTTGAAAATTTATATTTTTGGTCGAAAATTTAACTGTGATGGTTAATTCTTCTCAATTGAAAATTCTACTATTGTATTTTGGAATAGGAGTTCATCTATTTTGATTGAAAATTTAATTATTTTGTTGAAAATTCAACTATATTGTAGAGATGTTATTTTTTGTTTGAAGTATAACTATTTTATTAGACATTTATTTGTTGGAATTAAAAATTCATCTTTTGGTAGAAAAGTCGTTTTTTGAAGATTTATCTCTTTGGTTCAAAATGTAACTATTTTATTTAAAATAATCTTTTTTCTTGAAAATTTAACTGTTTTGTAGAAAATTCTATTTTTCGGCTTGAAAAATCCAAAATCGAGTTAATTTATTTGTGTCCTTGACTAAAAAATCATTCTTAGTTGCAAATTTGTCATTTGGAATTGTTCTTTTTTAATTCAAAATCTAACTATTTGTTTGAAAATTCATATTTTGGTAGAAAATTGACCTTCTTGGTCGACAATTTATCTTTTTAGTTGACTATTCAACCATCTGGTTTAAAAAGTTCGCTTGAAAATTTAAGACTCTTCCTAAAAAATCGACTTTTGTTTTAAACATTCCTCTTTCTAGGTTGCAAATTCAACTATTTGGTTGAAAATTAAACTTTTTTGTTAAAAATTCGTTTCTCGCTTGAAAGTTTAACTATCTATTTGGAAAAATTTGGTTAAAAATTCAACTATTTGTTTAACAATTAATCTGTTTTGGTAGAGAATTGAACGTTTTTTTTTCAAAAATTCATCTTTTCTATTAACAATTCATATTTTCGTTTTTAAAGCTTTTTTTTCTAAAGAAATCGACTTTTTAGCTTGAAAACCCAACTCTTATTAGACGGTTCATCTTTTTGGATTAAAAAGTCAAATATTTTCGAAAAAATTCAACTTTTTAGTACGAAGACTCACTTTTGTTGGAAATTTGTCTTTTTTTTGAAAATTATTCTCTTTTGCTAAAAAATGCATATTTTTTATTGAAAATTACACTAGTTTGTTAAAAATGCAATATATTTCTACTTTAAATTAAGTATGGTACCTACATTAATTTTATTTAAAAAAAATCTATTCCCCTATTAGTCCTCTATTTTTCTGAGAACTCACCCTATCTTTTTGGTTTTGTGGGAATTTTGGGCTCTGAATTATTAAAATTAATTCATAAATACTAGCTTGAATTTTTCTTTTTTAAAGTGTCGATTAGAAATCGCTTTTCTCTTGGGTGACATAAAATACATAAAAGTGAAGAATAAAAAATATATTTGATTAATCCTGCCTATTAATGAAATAATATGAAAAATATGAAGATTAAAGGCGGCAGGATATATATATATATTTAAATATTGTACGTATATTGCAAATATCTTGCTAAGTTCCACTTAGGAGGGAGGCTTAATTATCGCTAAGGCTAGAACACCTTTACCCTGCAATTAAAGTCATTAAGTCCCCGATATTAAATAAATTATAAATAATTATCTTGGGCTCTCTAACGACCAGGCTCGCTTTATTGATTATGAAATTGCGTCTGATTAATATTGCGGATAGACGATAACCAATCTGATTACGAATCAATCGATTTTGCGAGAGTAGATTAATTTCCTTTAAGCAATGTAAACCTGAAATAACCTGATAAATCAGAAATTTAATCTAGGAACGATTTAATCAGTTCAAAATCAGAAGACTCGTGTACGTATAAATTATATAGTAATTTTCCATTAAATTTGAATTAAAAAATGATAGATAATTAGATTCCTCGATTGGAAGCTTTAAATGTATTCCTGGATTGGAAGATTTAAATATAAAATAATATAAAAATTTAAGTGGTATCGAATTTAGCAGATTTAATTGAACAAATTTTATATAAACTCATTTAAAATTAGAGATTAAAAATAAGTAATGTAGATTAAATAATATTTTATCACAAAACTGACAGTATTTAACGTTTTACTAATTCAAATTCTAGTCAATTCTACGTATTAAAATCAATCATGGGAATTTTTTGCAATTAAACAAATTCAATTTCAAACAATCGAAATAAAGTTCTTAGAATTCAACAGTTTTTAACAAAAAATTTTAAGACTTGAACTTCGGTTGGAAATTCAACTATTTATTTGAAAATTCGTTTGGTTGAAATATAATCTTCTGTGGTTGAGAATTCAACTATTTTTTTTTAAATTTGTCTTTTTTGATTGAATTCAACTATTTTTGTTCTAAATTGAAAATAATTTTGGTTGAAATCTCTACTGCTATATTATTCGTTGAAAATTCCTCTTTTTTTAAATAAATATTGAACTGCGTGGTTAAAGGTTGAACCACTTTGTTAAAAAATAATTTTTTGTTGAAGATTTTTGATTTTAGTAGAAAATTCCTCTCTTTGGTTGAAAGTTGAACTATTTTGTTGAAAATTGGTCTTTTTTAACTAAAAATTTAATTATTCAATTTTTGTTTCATTTTTTTTAACTAATCTTCTGGGTTTGAAACTTCCTCTCTTTTAGTTAAAAATGAAACCGTTTGGTTGGAAAATAACTTTTTTGTTGAAAGTTCATATTTTGGTCTTTAAATTCATTTGTTTGACCCAAAATTTGTCTTTTGACTTGAAATTTTAGCAATTTGGATAAACCTTTTTTCTTTCCTGACTAAAAAATCTTTATTTGATGAAAATTCGTCTTTTTGGGTTCAAAAATCATCTTTTTTGATAAAAGTTTAATTTTTTTCTTATTAAAAGTGCAACAATAACACTTTGTTTATTATTCATATTTGTAAATGGAAAATTGAACTATTTTCTTAAAAATTCAACTATGAACCACTTTCTAAAAAAATCATTTTTTGTTGATGATTCATTATTTCAATTGTAAATTCATTTCTTTAGTTGAAAATTAATTTTTAAACTGAAAATTTAACTATTCTAGGTTAAGATTCATCATTTTATGTTAGTTGAAAATTCATCTCTTTGGTCAGAAATTTAACTATTTTTTGGAAAATTTATTTATTTTTTATTTATTTGAAATTAATTTTTTAACCGAAAATGTAATTATTTTCTTTTAGGTTAAAAAATTATATTTTTTAGTTGAAAATTTGGGTGAACTTTTTTTTCTTTCCTGACTAAAAAATCTTTATTTTGTGAAAATTCGTCTTTTTGGTTTCAAAATTCATCTGTGTTGGCAGAAGTTTCATTATTTTTGGTTAAAGGTGCAACTATTAAATTCTTTGTTAAAAATTTATATTTGTAAGAGAAAAATTCAATTATTTGGTTAAAAATTCAACTATGAACCACTTTATTAAAAATTAATTTGTTGTTTTTGAACTTTGATTTATATTTTTATAATCTAATTATTGAGATTAAAACTTGTAATTTAAAATTAATTAGTTGACTTCGCTAACATTTTTTAAAATAAAAATTTAAATTTGTTTTATTTTTTTTTTAATTTAAAATAAATTTTATTTCATTTTAATTGAAAATTCATCTCTTTGTTTAAAAATTTGTTTTTTTTCGGTTGAAAATTATTTTTTTTTTAACTGAAAGTTGAACTATTCCAGCAGAAGATTCATTATTTTATGTTACTTGAAAATTTCTTTCTTTAGTTGAAAATTGAACTACCCTTTTAAAAAGTCATATTTTCTGGTTGTAAATTCATCTTTTTTATTTGAAATTCTATTATTTTTATTTGGAAATACTTCTATTATATTTTTAAGATCAGAATTCATTTCTTTTGGTTAAAAATTCTACTAATTTGTTGTAAATTTAATTATTTTGTTGAAAATTCAAATATTTTGTTAAAAATAAATCTTTTTGATCGAAAATTCAACTATTTTGTTGAGATTCCGTTTATTTAGTTAGAAAATTCATTCTTTCAGATTAAAAATTCTTCTTTTTTTGTTAAAAATTCCACTGTCCTGTAAAATATTTAATTATTTAGTTCAAAATGTCAAAATAATGTTGAAAGTGTTTAGAGTTGAAGTTTTATCTTTTTTGTTTGCAAGTTCGACCATTTGTTTCCAAATTCTTCGTTGTATGTTGAAAATTCAAGAATTCGGTTAAAAAATGAAATATTTTGGTGAAAATTCAAATATTAAAGAAGTAGAATTTTCAACCTAAAAAGATGCATTTTCAACTAAAAATGTAAACATTGATATTTCAACACAAAAGATTTCAATTTAAAATAAAAACACATTTGAATTTATCAATAAAAAAAAAAAGTTTTAACCAAAATAATTGGTTTTTTACCAAAAAGGCGAATTTTTAAAAACATACAGCAATTTTCAACCAAATAGTTCAATTTTTAACGAATTAGTTTAAAAAATGGATGTGATGCTAGACCAGATCTAATTTGATCAATTTTTAGTTTACATTTTTTTTACCTCTAAAATTTTTTAACTAAATAGTTGAATTTTTAAACTAAAAAAGATTAATTTTTAATCATAAATGGTTTAATTTTGTACCAAAAAGTTCAATTTTCTACCAAACTGTTGAATTTTCCAGCCAAAGAGACAAATTTTCTGCAAAACAGTTGTATTTTAAATACGAGAATATGAATTTTTTCCATAAAAGTTAATTTTCTACTGATCAGTTGAATTTTCAACAAAATAATTAAATTTTTAGTTAAAAAAATTAATTTTCAACCAAAAAAATGACTTTACAACTAAAGTGATGAATCTTCAACCAAAAAAATGAACTTTGAAGAAAGTATTTCAACTTTCAACCAAGGCATTCCATTTTTAATCTAAAAATATGTATTTTCAACGAAAAGTCTAAAAGTTGATATTAAAAAAAAAAAAAAAAGATTATAGGTTAAAATAAAAAACAGTGGGATTTAACTAATAAAAACAAATTTTAAGCAAAATACCTAAATCCTCAACTAAAACAGATTTATTTTCAGCAAAGTAGTTGCATTTTTAACCAAAAAAATTGGTTGTCTACCCAAAAAGCCAAATTTTCAACAACATATATAATTTTCAACGAAACAGTTCAATTTTTCACCAAATGACCGAATTTTTCAGCCAAAATTACACATTTTCTCCAAACAGTTGAATTTTCAACAAAAATCTTAATTTTTAACCAGATAGTTGCATTTTTAACCAAAAAGGTGAAATTTCCACAGAAAGAGATGAATTTTCAAACCAAAAAGATAAATTTTAAAAAAACTAGTTAAATTTCCAAGAAAAAAATTGTTAATAAAAAAATAAAAAATATTGCAATCAAATTGTTTGAATTTTCAAGCCAAAAAGACCAACTAAAAAAAAACAGTTGAATTTTCCACGAAGAATTATGACTTTTAATAAAATTCTTTAATTTTTCAATAAAATAATTCAATTTTAAATGAAAAAGATGAATTCTCAAAAAAAAAAATTAAATAGACTTTTCAACAGAAAAGAATCAATTTTAAACCAAAAATAGATTTTCTCATTGGGTTCTTTTAATTCAGTTCGCATTCAAGTTGAAAAACGAGAAAAAGAGGGGAATTGGGAAAAATATTGTGAAGCCTGCGATAAAAAAATAAGAATTTTTATAATTAATGGACTAAAGAATAACACTTTGAATAAATAATAAAGTTAATTTTCAATACTTTTAGAATATTGAGTTAGAAAACTTGAAATTTAGCTTGAAAAATAAAGATTATTTATCATTGCACACTTTTTGATTTCGGACTACACATAAGTTTAATACCTGCAAAATTTTATGACACTATTTCGACTTTTTTTCAAATTTGTGACAATATTTACACTATTTTGGATTTCTGAAGTGAATCCGACGCCTGCATTTTAAATATATTCGAAATTATTAATTTGTTAAATTATTGTTGGTTCCCGCGCTTAGCGCTCGACGATATATTTATCTCGCGCTTCGCGCTCGATAATGTATTTCCCCCCCATTTATGCACACAGACCTTTTAAAATTAAAGGTCAAAGCACCGACGACTGTAATTTGGTGATTGTGAATTCTCTTTTGTTAAAGCTCCTTCGGTTTTAACGAACACATTCTCATCGCGTATCTCATGCTTCGCACTCGATTTTGTATTCTCAGCTACCCTGAAAAATTTATCATTTCAATAAATTTATATTATTACAATTCATAATACGCATTGGTATTGAAACACATGTATTTTCAGTGTCTTGTTTTTATGATTAAAAAAAAGTGCACATACTGTAAGAATAAGAAAAAAAAATTTTTATTAAACATTTCATTGCGCTTGGTCTTTGTATTTCCCCCACATTTGCGTCCAGACATTTTAAAATTAAAGGTCAAATCATCGGCAACTGTAATTTGGTGATTGTGAATTTTCTTTTGTTAAAGCTCCTTTGGCTTTAACGAACACATTCTCATCACACATTCTCATCACTGAAAAATCTATCGTTTCAATAAATTTATATCATCATAATTCATAATATGCATTGGTATTGAGACATACGTATATTCATCGTCTTGTTTTTATAATTATAGAAAAGTGTGCATCCTATACAAAACATGTTGTTATTTCACATTTTATTGCAACTTGCGCCGTTTCGCAATAAATTTACAACTGTAATTTGGCGATTGTGAATTCTCTTTTGTTAATGCTCCTTTGGCTTTAACGAACACATTCTTATCATATTCTCAGCACACATTCTCATCACTGAAAAATTTATCATTTCGATAAATTTATATTATCACAATTCATAATATGCATTGGTACTGAAGCATACGTATATTCATTTCTTGTTTTTATAATTATAAAAAAGTGTGCATCCCATACAAAAAATGTTTTTATTATACATTTTATTGCAACTTGTATCGTTTCTCCATAAATTTACAACTATAATTTGGTGATTGTCAATTCTCTTTTGTTAAAGTTCCTTTGGCTTAAACGAACACATTCTCATCACACATTCTCATCACTGAAAAATCTATTATTTCAATAATTGTATATTATCACAATTCATAATATGCATTGGTATTGAAACATACGTATATTCATTGTCTTGTATTTATAATTATAAAAAAGTGTGCATCCTATACAAAAAATGTTGTTATTATACATTTTATTTCAACTTGTGTCGTTTCTCCATAAATTCAATTTGCTTATTTTCAACGTTGTTTTCTTATGATTTAAACTGAAAATACGCATAATAATGTAAAATGGTATTAAGCAAATTTGTGGATATAATTTAGGCAAAAAATGTTGTTGAATAAAAAGTTATTGCAGCTTGTGTCGTTTTTCCAAAAAGTCAATTTTTAATTTTTGATGTATTACAATAAAAGAGAACGTTATAGGCGAAAGAAAGAATAAACGCTATTCCAAAATGCCATACCGTAACTCTTGTTTAGTTCTGATTCGTTGGGTTAAAGGAGATTCAGATTCAAATTCAGCGACCGTTAAAACATGTAAAAGTCAAATTTTGGAACAGTGAAACCTTTTTCTTCAGATCTAACTTTGATATGACCTTGATCTGACCTTGACCTTGGCAACCTGAGGTCAAATGGGCCTCGGATTTAGACTTAGCGACCCCCACAACATATTAGTATGGTTGTCTAGTCCCATGTAGCCCATTTACCATTTACCCATATGAATCATCTATATATTTAAATAAAATGACCCTAAGATGACCTTAGAGGTCGTCATAAAAAAATAAAATCATACATATCTGGACGTAAAATTTTCCGTTCTTTCAGAATCTGTAGTCAGAAATTTGTTTTTAGAGAAATGAACGAAATTCACCTTGAAAAGTCCTTGACTTTGACTCGCTGAGTTCAAATGGACCCCGGATTCAGATTCAGCGACCGAAAAAACATCAATTATAGTAGTTACCTTCACATAAATGACTTTTCTGTCCATTTGACCTTCAAACGCCCTTGATCCAGATGTGCTGGGGTCAAACGGACCACGGATTCATGATCAGCGGGTCAAAATACATGGGAATATATGGGTCGCATCTGTTGAACAGAATAGTGTTTTTTTGTGTGCCGGTGTTATGCTATCAACATCAAAACCTTGCACCAACTGTGGGTTCCTCAAGGACACGAGATACAACCAATTTCTCGGGTAAAAAAAAAACACATCTGCTTCGAGGAAGTCTGCTTTTTACAGTACTTAAGCGACCCTGGAGTAGGTTCTCCAGGACATTAGTTCCAGCCAATGCCCCAGGTGTAAAAAATACATCTTCGGGGAAATCAGGTTTTTACAGTACTTTAGCGCCCTGGAGTAAGGTTTCGAGTACACGAGAGATAGCCTATGCCCCAGATGTAAAGAATACATCTTCTTCGAGGGAGTCTGGTTTTTACAGTATTTGAGGGTATCTGGAGTGGGTTTTTCGAAGATCTGTAATCTACTCAATGTCCCAGGTGTAAAAAACACATCTTCCTTGGGGAAGTCTCGTTTTTATAGTACTTGAGGGTCGATTTTGTTAGACCCATGTGCCATTCGCAAAAGCTTTCCATTGGCATCTTCAGATGAAAATGCTGGCCATACCCAGAGTTGTCCCCATATCCTCACGTACTGCGTCATATGGAGTAATTGATGTACGTTGAATGAACACTTGTTACGGCCATAAAGGCTCTCAATATCTATTAGAAAAATGTACAGCAGTGTTTTCGCTAAGTCAAGTTCTTCAGGACTGATTTAACTTTCTAATAGAATGTGAATAGCTTGTACTAGATGTAAAAAGTGTTGATCACAAACGGATCCCAATCGGTTTTTGAGTACTATCGGTCTATAAAACAGAAGAAATGCTCTAAATTTGGAGGCCTTTCAATCACTAAGATAGGAGAGTTTTTCTGGCATCCGGGTTATGTTATCGGGGGGTGTAATTTTCCTCAGCTCTGCGTCGATTTCATTTTTAGCCGCTTTGATCAAGTAATAGGGCTCCTTGTGATTATTTGAAGAGAACTACAGATTGATAAGCATAATTATTACTCATAAGAGAATGGCATACATATGATCCGGCACAAACCCTTTTGCTCGATCGAAGTGAGGTATCTTGGAAACAATAGATCCTCCCTTAAGTCCTTTGAAGTTTGACAGATTTTCATAATTTTTGTACTCGCCATTATATTCCATCATGTTTTGCACATAAGCTCTAGCATGAGCATTTAAACTAGAAAGAGGAGCAATTACTTTACTAACAATTGTACGATTTAACGTCAGATGATGCTATTCAATTACGTTTTGTGTACATTTTTGCAATGTCGTAGCAAAAGGTTCCAAATATGAATTCATAACTGGTTTCCGATTTTCACTATTGTAATAATATATACCGCACGTAAACTGAAAGTTTCTTCTATTTTGAGGAGATACATTAACAATCTGACCAAATATTAGCCATATGTGACTACCAGAGTAACCGTCAGCTGTTTGCGCTCCATCAGTATACCATATTAAAATCAAAACATAGTCGCCCGATGTGGCTGTCATTTTCAAACGTTTGGATTCAGATCCAGACGTTAGATCGCACAATTTTTCTGCATTTTTTCCTGCACATTCCATTCGGTGTTTATCTATAAGCTGTCATGTGGTGATGAGATGCCATCGAGATTTCCAATTCTTGACATTTCTGATACAAGCTCTCCATCTAACTTTTTTGATAGAAGAAAATTACGGGAGGTAAAAAACTGATTTAAGAATAAACTAAATAAAATGTTTGTACAAACCACAGAAACCACGAAAGAAATTGATAGAGAAAAGTTGTTCACTCAGGAACGAGCTACAAATTTTATATCAATCATTTTTTGATAGGATGCGTAATTTTTGTTTCAATCGTGAAAAATAACATTAACAACAAAAATTGGAAAAACGACGCAAGGTACGAAACAAGATGAATAGACAAAAGCTGTTCAACCAAAAATAATCTACAAATTTGTTATAAACTTTTTCTATAGAAATACATTGAAAATAAAAAAAATTAACTTTTTGGAAAAACGTTACACTCTACAATAACATTTTATCTGACAAAATTTGTCGCCTAAACTACATTTACAAATTTTCTTGGAACCACTTTGCGCTAGGATACATATTTTTGGATCAAATCGTGACAAATAACATTGATCATAAACAAATTGAATTTATGAAAAAACGACACAAGTTGCAATAAAATGCATAATAACAAAACTGTTTTTACATTCTCATCCTATAATGAGAAGGTATTTGATTTGTGTAAAATGTTACGCCTTCCCCCCTGTTTTTCTCAAATATCCACGTTTTAAGACCCACTGAATCCTAAAAACAGGTTTTTACGAATGTTTCTTTCTGTAAGTCTGTCTGTAGATTTTTAGTTTGTTAGCACGATGACTTTCGAAAAAATTAACAGATTGGATTGGCCTTCAGCATACTCTTTTATTGTCTCAAATCAAAGGTTTAGTTCGTTCGCCAGAAATTTTGGATGAAAATTCAAAAAGTGAGTGAGAAAATTTATCTCTATGAATTTTTCTGACAAAAAAAAATACCCGAGTTATAGCATTTTCAAAATTCCAAAAAAAGAAACGAAAATGAACATTTTAAGCCCACAAACGCACGATATGAAAAAAGTCACGAAGAAAAAAACTTTGCTCTTTGAATAGCCCACACTATGGTCATAAAAACTTTTTGAATTTTATGAAAAATCAAAAAATCAAGTTTTCATAGCACAAAAAAAGAATGAAAAATAAAAAATTCCATTTTACGGCCAAACTATGCCAGATATGAAAAAAATGAATGAACAAAAATTTGTACATATAGAACAGATCTACAAATTTGTTATGGATCACTTTTGGGTAGGATGCGTAGTTTTTGTTTTATTCGTAACAAATAGCATTAAAAATAAAAAAATTAAATCTTTGGAAAAACGACGCAAGGTACGTAAAAAGATGAATAGACAAAAATTGTGCATTCAAAAAAGATCTAAAAATTTGTTATCAATCAATTTTTGATAGCATGCTTAGTTTTTGTTTTAACCTTAGATAATGAAATTTAAACAAATGTAAGAATTACATTTTTGGACGCACGACACAAGATATGAAAAAAAAAATCAATGAACAAAAGTTGCCAAAACAAAAAGAAATTAAAAAATTTTGTCATAAATAATTTGTCTGGAGAAGCATAGTTTTTGTTTTAATCGTTAAAAATAGGATTAAAAATAAAAAAATTAAATTTTTGGAAAAACGACGCAAGGTACGTAAAAAGAAGAATTGACAAAAATTGTGCATTCAAAAAAGATCTAAAAATTTGTTACCAATCACTTTTTGATAGCATGCTTAGTTATTGTTTCAACCTTAGATAATTAATAATTTGTCTGAAGAAGCATAGTTTTTGTTTTAATCGTTGAAAATAGCATTAAAATAAAAAAATTTAATTTGTGGAAAAAACACACGAGAGACAAAAAAATTAATACACAAAAGTTTTTCAACCAGAAATGATCCACAAATTTGTTAAAAACTTTTTTTATACGATTTTTATTAGAACCAGTTTACGCTAAGATGCTTATTTTTGGTTCGAATCGAAAAAATAACATTAAAAATAAACAAGCTAAATATATGGAAAAACGACACAAGTTGCAATAAAATGTTTAATAACAACATTGTTTGTTTGCTATAGGATGCACAATTTTTTAATTATAAAAAGAAGACAATGCAAATACGTTTGTTTCAATACCAATGCATATTATGAATTATAATAATATAAATTTATTGAAATGATACATTTTTCAGGGAAGCTGAGGATAAAATTTAATGCAAAATAAGAAACAAATATTAAAGTTTTCATGATGAAGAAAATTTGTACTTTATTTTGCAATATCTGAATTAGCAGTCGCAGGCTGAGGTACAGAAATAAATATGATATACATTTTATATAATAGTGTTAAACCTAATGCAGAAAAGTTAGCATATTGGACAAAATCGAGTGCGAAGCACGAGATACGTGATGAGAATGTGTTCGCTAAAGCCGTAGGCGCTTTAACAAAAGAGAATGCACAATCACCCACTTACAGTTGTAGATGCTTTAACCTTTAACTTTAAAAGTTCTGTGCACAAACGTGGGGGAAGTAAAGAGACCGAGTGCGCAGCGCGAAGTAAAGAGACCGAGTGCGCAGCGCGAGGTAAATACATTTTATTGCGCGAAGTCCTCTCAATCATCATCGAGCACAAGTCCTGTCAAAGAATTGTTACGAGAAATTGTATGGGACTTGGTGGAAGTTTTTTTAATTTATCTTCAATACCTTTCCCATTTAGCGTTGTTTAGCTCAAAATTTGAAGTCTTGATTTTTTTCATACTATATTCGATAAATAAAACCAAAATATCAAGCCTCATTAAAAATGATTAGGAGGAAAATTATAGGTCTTTTAAAATGCTACAATTCATCTCTTGAACTTTTGTACTTATCTTTCGTCGTTCAGGTTAAAATTACAATTTTCGACTTATTCGTTTTCGATGCATAAAACCAAAAAGACAAGTCTTATCAAAAATTTTTTTTAAAAAATGGTGAGAACAAAAATTGTAGATATTTCCAAAAGCTTTAATTCTTTTCTTAAACTTTGCTCGCGTGTCTGCCGTCCTTTGGCGTAAAAATGGTATGTTCGATTTTTGGATGTATAAAACCATAACCGTTGGTCAAGGGATGCCGGGTAACGAACTCGTTCCTTCTTTTAGGACCCAAAAAAGTCTGCCAAAGCTCTGTTTGATCCGTTCATTTTTTCGAGAGTTATTATGTTTACGGACGGGCATACGACAGACACCATCGCCGAAACCTGATTTTCCGCTTGAGGGGATCTCAAAACTTGGAGGTCCGTTGAAACACTGAGGTGTGAACTTTCGGATGATTCTAATACTTTCTCAATCATAAATGATGAGAATGTACAAAAATGGAGGTTCATTGATTGAAAATTAGATAAAGCTTGAAGTAAATTTCTCACAAAAAAAGCTTGTTACGTCGTAACCATTAATTTTATTATTTTTTTATAATAATTTATTTTAATTCGCGTTTGAGCAACTAAATCAATATTGAACCGTCTTTCTTTTCATATTCTTTAATTTCTCTTCGTCAGGTTTATTATTTTATAACTCCGTAAAGCGCATAGATAACCTTCGAATATACTTAAGTAAATGCTTCATGCATTCAAGCAGATGTTTAAAATTGTCAGCATCTTTCAAACTGTTTCTAGATTTTCACTTTTATAACCTTAATCCTCGATCAGTTTCGCAAGGGGGTTTCCAATTTGGAGTTTGATGCTTTTATTGTTCAGACGTGCTTCTATCGCGCATCTTAAGGATTCAGTCTTCGACCTTCCCTAACTAAATTTACGGCGTCGATTGTCTGACTGGCACAAGCAGGGCCACTAGTTTAACAAATTGTTTTTGGGTTTTGCCGAATTTCTACCAGTAGAAATCGACGACCCTTCTCTGTAACAATCACAGGTAGCTTTAGAAACTTTCGACACCTTCTGTAAGATCAAAATACCCCCAAGTGCACTTCAACTTACGAAACGGACAGAGACTTCTTTGCTTCCGAACGACACACATCTAAACCCGAGCGTGAACTTCTCCGTTCTGTTTGTATAATTAGAATAAATAATATATATTAGAGAAGGAATTTTATTCATTTTAAGATCAGAACCTTCATTCTTTCAATTACATTTGGACAAACGACACAAGCTAAGAGAAAAAATTAATGGAAAAAAGTTGCTCACACAAGAAGGAATTATAAAAATTTGGAATACATTATTTTTTTATAAAAGCTTAGTTTTTGTTTTAATCGCTAAAAATGGCATTGAGAATAAAAAAATTAAATTTTCAGAAAAGCGCACAAGAGACGACAAAAAATTAATAGACAAAAGTTTTTCAACCAAAAATAATCTACCAATTTGCGAAAAACATTTGTTATACGATTTTTGTCAAAACCACTTTACGCTAGGATGCGCATTTTTTGTTCAAATCGCAAAAAATAACATTAAAAATAAACGAATTAAATATATGGAAAAACGACACAAGTTGCAGTAAAATGTTTGATAACAAATTGTTTGTTTTTTATAGGTTGCGCAATTTTTTAATAATAAAAACAAGACAATGCAAATACGTTTGTCTCAATACGAATGCATATTATGAATTTTAATAATATAAATTTATTCAAATAATACATTTTTCAGGCTAGCTGAGGATAAAATTTAATGCAAAATAAGAAACAAATATTCAAGTTATCATGATAAAGAAAATTTTTACTTTATTTTGCAATATCTCAATTAGCAGTCCCAGGCTGAGGTGCAAAAATATATATAATATGCATTTGATATCATAGCGTTGAACCTAATGCAGAAAAGTTCGCATTCTGAACAAAATCGAGTACGTAGAACGAGACACGTGATAAGAATGTGTTCGCTAAAGCCGAAGGAGCTTTAACAAAACAAAATTCATAATCACCAAATTACAGTTGTAGATGCTTAAACCTTGAACTTTAAAAGGCCTGTGCACAAATCTGGGGGAAATACAGAGATCGAGCGCGCAGCGCGAGGTATTATCGAGCGCGACGTCCTCTCAATCATCATCGAGCACAAGTCCTATCAAAAAATGGTTATCAGAAATTTTATGGGCCTTTGTAAAAGCTTTTCTAATTTTTCTCTGAGACTTTTTCCCATTTTGCGCTGTTTAGCTCAAAATTTGGAGTTTTGATTTTTTTCATACTATTTTCGATAAATAAAACCAAAATATCAAGTCTCATTAAAAATGCTTAAGAGAAAAATTATACGTATATTAAAATGCTACAATCCATCTCTTGAACTTTTTTACTTATCTTTCGTCGTTTGGCTTAAAATTAGAATTTTCGACTTATTCGTTTTCGATGCATAAAACGAAAAAGACAAGTCCTATAAAAAAATGGGTTTAAGAAACGGTGAGAACAAAAGTTTTAGATATCTTGAATAGATTTACTTCTTTTCTTAAACTTTGTTCACGTATCTGCCGTCCTTTGGCGTAAAAATGGAATATTGGATTTTTGAATGGAGAAGACATAACCGTTGGTCAAGGCATACAGACAGACACCATCGCCAAAACTTGATTTTCCGCTTCAGGGGATCTCAAAACGTGGAGATGTTGAAATACTGAGGTGTTACTTTCTGAACTGAATCCTTTTTTGTTAAAAAGTTGTGGTCACGAGATCTCACATATCTCATTGGTTGCGGCACCGCGTGAGTATGATTTTTAGAGGCTGTTTTCAGTTTGTTAATCCATTAATAAAGATTAAACATTTTTTGCACCATCAATTTTACAAAAAGAAATTCCAAATAAGTAATTATATTTATTGGTAAAATATAACTTAAAATTCTTCTAAAGATTATTGATAAAAGACAACATTTTAATTGGAAATGATTTTTCAGTATTGGGTAAAATGCAAAATAATTTTTCTTACGCGAATTTTAAAGGAACTTAGAAGAAGATTTCAAAACATTTCCAATTCCTGAAATTTCAACAACAAAAATGTAAAAGATTTTGAACAAAAATTGTACTATTTTGCAATATTAAAAAATTGTAAGAAGATTCGTGTAAGTTAAGAGATATTTAGAAGTTTTATAAAAATTCAAAAATAGTTTTAAGCTTTAAAAGATTTTTTGTATGTAAAATAAAATGTAGATTTTTTTAGATTTTTTTTACAAGAAGCTCAAAAATTGTTTGAAAAATTTTAAACGTTTTTTAAAGAATTTTGAAGATTGAGGAGAATAAAAAAATTTCCCAAAGATTCTTGCGAAATTCCTATATGATTTTTATTTTAAATAATTAATTTTAAGAATATATTTGAAACTATTTATATACATTTCAAAATATTTCCAAAATAGTAGAAAAATCCGGAAGTTTTTAGGAACATTTATTTAATTATGTAGAAGTTTTTTTTTTGTCAGGGAAAATCATTTCAATAGATACTTTGAAAATTAGAAGTTTTGAAGAGATTGAAAAATAATTTAAAATGTAAAAGGATAAAAACAATTTTTATCACAATGTAAGGTAAATGTCCCAGTAATCGTGATGGTCCCAATAATCGTGAAAATTCGTTAAAATTTGAACATATTGTTCAAAAATATATTAGGAATAACATTCAATGATAAAACCCACTAATTTTCAAAATTTTATAGTGTCAAATGACATTTCAATAATTTAAAATTGGACAAAAAGCAAGAACATTGGCGTCAATATTACTGGGACGTTGACCTTAGATCTTTGAAGATTTGGAAAAAAATAATTTGCTTTTTAAGAATTTTGAAACGTTTTAAGAGAGAAAAAAATTCATCTTAATATTTATGGGAAAACTTGAAATGACTTTTTAATTTAGAAAATTCATTCTGAGAGAAAATCGAAAAATGTTTCAAAACATCTCAAATGATTTCCTAGAATTTTGAAAAAGAATGTAAGATACTTTGAAGTCAAATCTTTTAATTATGTAAGAATTATAAATTTTAGAAAAATTCAAGTAAGTTTAAGTGATATTTAGAAAGTTTAAAAATATTTAAAAAATAATATACAACTTGTTGTGATTATCAACATTGTTTTCAATGTAGAGTTTTGAAGATTTTTAAGATTCCTGGGAAAATTTCAAATGATTCTTCATATTCAAAAATCAATTTTAAGAGAATATTTCAAAATATTTCTAAAGATTTCCAACATTATTTTCCTTAATTTTTGGAAAAAATTTCAAAAGCTATTTAGAAGGTTTATAAGTTTTAAAGAGATTGCAAATAGTTGAAAAAATTAAAAGATTTCCCAAAATTCGTAAAACGATTTTGCATTTTTTCAAAAATCTAAAATTCTTTAAATATCTTTTAAACCGACAAAAATTTCCCAATATTTTGTAAAATAATGCACAAAAGTTCATACAAATATTGTACTTTATTTTTCAACATGTCACACGAAACTTGTATTCTGTATTGAAAATTATTTTTACCTAATAAAATTGATGTTTTCTTACAAATTTTTTTTTCCTTTTTCAGATATTTTATAACCTAAGAAAAATACCTTCTTGAAATTTGATGAGGGATTATGTTTTAATGAAACTTAGATATTAGTCATATTTCTAAAAGTATACAGAAGCTGCATTATCATAACTTTACAATATTCGTTTTTTCTAAATCAAAATATTTTTGGAGTTATCTCGCAAAAGTTTTGGAATTTGATCTAAAGCATTTTTTACAGTAAAACTTAATGAATATATTAAATGACACATTTTGACTTGCCACACTTGAAACGTATATTTTAGCCACTGTTTATATGTTAATTTAATCATTTTTAATCTAAGAAAAGAGGAAGGATTTCCACACAGGAATATTGTTAAAAATTAAGCATATAAATACGATTATACCTTTTCATTTGAACAACTTCGCTTTATCTTGTAGAGATTTTATCAGAACACGGCTTAGTATTTTACAAGCATTATAACCGAAAAATCATTGAAATAAGGTTGAAATGCATTAATGCAGTGATTGAATACACTTGGTATGCATACCTCAATTTTCGAAATTAATATTTATATTTTGTTTTTAATTTCTACGAGGGTTATGCTTGCCTTCTTTTGTCCCTAGATTCGCATCCAACTTCATTTTTTCAGATTATGACGGAAAATTTTTGACAATGTCAACAATTCATGTGAAAATTCATGTTTTCCTGTGAAGTGTACACGTGCAAGTTTTCGCTCTGTAATTATTTATTATAAATCATGGTTATACGTGCTCCGGGTCGTATAAGTTGATTATTCTGAAAACTAAGGTGCCGAGTTTCTGTCTGTAATAAATTCATTAATAATTTTGGCTCTAATTCTACCTAAACTGATCAATAGATTTGTCAAGCAATTTAACCTAACTTTCGTTGGCTATGAGTTAAAGCTGACCTTGACTTTAGTGGTAACGAGTAGAGACCGACAAGGTTGGTGTATTGTATGTAGAACATACAAGCAGGCTAAATACTTTGACCATGTGAATCAGCTGTCTCTTGATGTATGTTTACTGTTTACATTCTTCATATTTTGGAATTATGTCAGTTAGGTATTTTCACTTGAATCACGAGCTAACTTCATTTCTTTGAATGCTGAGGGGAAAACAGTGGACCAAATACATGGGACAAAGCTTTATTTTTGTAATATCCTTGTAATGAATGATAATAATTATCATCTTATTATTCAGTTATATAATTCTTGAAAAATAAAAACTATATTTTCAATACACTTACATAGAAAAAATTAGTTTTTACGCAGATATTAGCAAAATAGGGCAAGAATGGAGCGAATCCCACGTATTTGGTCCATTGTTTTCCCCTCAGAACTCAACGAAGTGAAGTTAGCTGGTGGTTGAAGAGAAAATACCTAGTAGCAAACGAAATACCTAACGAGAAACTTCTTCAAGTTAACACACAGGACTTAACAAAATGCGGGCATGGAAAATGTAAGAAGCTGGTTACTGGAGCAGAAAAACGGTGTACAGGATGTGATACTGTATATCACATTGAGTGTGCTGAGAAGTTGAGATCCTTTTGGTATGGCAGATTCTCCCGGTGTTGTGGCTCTTGCTCTGGATCTTCGTCACATGATGATAATAATATGATTTCAGAGAAATTACGTCAGATGATCAAGCAGTGTATACGTGAATCTATATTTGATCGTCAAAATGAATTGCATGCCGACCTTTCAAAGGTCCAAGTGTCAATTAAGGACGTAAATTTCAAAATGGATGTGGTCACGGGTAAAATTGACAATGTGCAACTTCAATTAAATGCAAAGGATACTAAGTTTGTTCATATTCAACCAATAGTTGATGCAGTAAGGGAGCAAGTCCCAGATCTGGATGTTATTGTCACTGAAATTGAAGCTGGGAACTCCAATCTTCAAAAAAATATGAAAGACATCAAGGGTGAGTTATTCGAATCTTGTATCTTTAAAATGGAAAAGAGCAAAAATAAATGAATATAATATAATGATGTTTGGATTCAAAGAGACACTAAATTCCCACTCGAATTTTGATCCGGATTCAGGTAAAGCGTCGATTACTGATTTTATAAACTCTATTGCACAGGATGTTGATTTAAGAAGGCCAGTTATTCAACGCTTGGGTCGCGTTTCGCACGCATTGATGAATCCCAAAACCGTCAAGGTCAAACTGAATTTGGAGGAAATAGCTATAAAAATTCTCAAATCAGCAGGCGCCAACAAGGAGATATTAAAGGATCATCCTATTTACAAGTCGATTCATGTCACGCCAGACAGAACAATTCATCAACAGAAGGAGTTCAAAAGAGTCAAGGAGGAGAGATAAACCTTTTTATTTGCTACCGAAACAGAGGGACTGTTATAGTGAAGCAAAACCGGTTAGCGTCCTCGACCAAAAGAGCTGTTTAGTTCGTGTTTTCTACCAGAACCTTAGGGATTGAAATATGAAGTTTTAAGAAGCAAATTCTTTTCCTGATATATAATGCCGGTCAAAAGTTTCCGACCATCTCTTTTTTGATGACTGATAAAGTTCTCTTAATTTCAATTATGTCTTGAGCAAAAAAAATTTCTCTTCAAAGGGTTAAAAGCTCTCAAAATTCTGTATGAAATGAGCCAAGGATGAAGCCAATTTGTCTATTTTTTGAGCAGATATGGCAAAAATAGTGTAAATTTCAATGTTTTCTTAAATTTGCATTACCTTCCGTAATAATCAATATTTTTTAATGTTCTTAAGCTCATTCTAAATTTATTTTTATAATTCGTACATTTATGAAACATATAACCATAAATTTTCTATAAAGTCCCTTAAAATATATATTTATTGAATGTTTTATTTTTATTTGCGTACAGATAAAATGTTTTTACATTTTTCCAACTTCAAGTTCTTGCACTGTGATAGGAATTTTTTTTATATTTATGCTCATAATCTGCTGCGCTACTGTAGCAAAATAGCTTTAAGATGAGCACAAGAAACTTAAAAATATTGATTATTACGGAAGTTATTAAAAGAAAAAGAAAAAATTGAAATTGGCACTATGTTTGCAATATCTACTTAAAAAATAGACAAATTGGCTTCATCCTGGGCTGATTTCATACATAATTTTGAGAGCATTTTCAGCTCTCACATAATTGAAATTAAGAGAACTTTGGCAGTCATCAAAAAAGAGGTGTTCGGAAACTTTTGACCAGTAGTGTAGTTTCATTTGATGTTCTAGTTTTAACGGAGACCTGATAGCAAGTGGCGGTTTATTAGCAGAAATTATTCTCGGGAGATATATTTGTCGTTCTATGCGATGATCGAGTGAGTAGGAAGGGGGGTTGAGTACTGATTGCTATCTGCTCAGATTATATAATATCGCATATAGACCTAGCCACCATTTTTAGCCTAAATTTAAATATAAATATACACTAACGTCGGAAGTTGTGCGCACGACTCTTGTGAGCGCTATTAAAAGTCACTGATAAAAATAATACAGCTCGTGAGAAGTTTAAAAACAAAATTCAAGATGTTCTCAAATTTTCTATCTCAAATTCAACTTTTGACACGACCTAGGGAAATTTTTTCAAAAACCTTAACATTAAATGGCATCGAGCCCGAAATCTTATCTTTGATTTAAGCCAAGAAAACTTAAAAAATCTTAATGGTTACCCGAGATATGATTAAAAATGTTTAATCGTATCTGAGCTCAATTCTACAGTAATTGTATCAATTGTGAGTAATTGAGCTCAGATAAGATTGAACATTTTTAGTCATATCTCGGGTACCCATTAAGATTTTTTCAGTTTTCTTGGCTTGAATCAAAGATAAGATGTCAGGCTCAATGTCGTATAATTTCGAGGTTTTTGAAAAAATTCCCCTTGGTCGCGCTAAAAGTTGAATTTGAGGTAGAAAATTTGAGAAAATCTTGAATTTTGTTTTTAAACTTCTCACGTAGTGTGATTGGTGTAAAAATTACATCAAAGATATTGTGTTCGGGTTTAGTTGCAATCCATGTTCCACTAAATCTTTCGTCAGAGTAATATTTCTTATTTCTAGACACTCTTATGGGGGTAATCGATCTATATGACCGTAATATTTTAATTATTGATGACTCTAAATCCCCTCATTTTGCAGATTATCAACCTGGAATATCGCGGGATGGTCTAGCTAAGTTAATTAATAATCACATGGTCTTCCTTAATCTCCGTTAGCATAACAGTATACGTAATTTCTTGGGTCGATTTTTGGATCTGGTTTTTGTGGATATGCACTGCGTGGTGGAACGGGCGTCGGCCCCTTATGTAGCTGAAGATTTACATCATCCAGCGCTGTCTGTCTCTTTAAAATTGTTGATGAACCTTCCTGACTCTTCTGGAAACATCACTTTAAATATAAGTAGTATAAGATATAACTTTCAAAAAGCTAAATTAGCAAGACTATACGGGTGTCTCAGACCACCCGTCCACCCCTTTTAAATTTAATTTCGATTCTACGGTAAAAAGTGAGTGACTTTTGTAGGACAATTTTTTGTCTAAATCGTCGTCTTCCACCTGAAAACGCCTTCCAAAACGTTACTGTTCCCTTGAGGAGTGACGAATAGCATGTGATTAAATGAAAGAATATTTGAATTTCATTATCACTTTTACAATTCTTAAACGAAAATGCAGACAAATAAACTTAGTAAATAGTGAATAAATAAAAAATTCAAATAAATGAAACTGTCTATTGTCTTGAGAAACAAAAAATGAATATCCATATTTCGATTTACAACTAGATAGTATGGAAAGAAACATTTTTAAAGATTCTGTTTTAAAGCATTTTTTGTTTAGTTCAGTTTAGTTTAGTTCGAACCAGTCTTGATGTATGAGCTGGACAACCGTCCTGCTGGAACCATAATCGCTGACGTACGTCAGGATAAATATCTTCCAACATAGGTGGAAGGTCTTTCTGTAGCAGTTGTAGGTAACTAAACTTGCTAAATTTTCCGTTGCTCAAAAGTGACTCCATAAACGAAACGCTGCAGTTAGAGAAGTCCAAAAGGCGCAGAGCATCAGAAAACAATTAATAAAATTTTTTTTAAATAAATTTTTTAATTCTTCATGCTCTATCAGTCGAAGAATATTTCGAAGTGTATCTCTGAAAATTTTATTTCAAAATTCCGAAAGCTGGTTGACTGAACACGAGTTGACGTGAAAAACGAACGGCGGCTGAGTTATACTTCAGAAAGCATTTTGGGGTGGAAAACGACGATTTAGAAAAATTCAATTTCAAAAAAATGAATTCTAGTCTAAATGGGCCACTTCCAGTGGGAGCCGGAAGTTGAAAATACCTCCAATCGATCGAGCACAGTCCATTCACTATTGGGAGAAACTGAACTTTTAATTTTATTAGGTATTTCAGATTTTTAAAGGGATGGACAGGTGCTCTGAGACAACCTATGTATCTATTTAGTGAACTATGACTGGTATAAATTAACCAATCTGACATCAGTCGAAGAGTCTAGTAGTTATTTTTGCGAGGTTTTAAACCATGCTTTTGAACTATTCATACCACGCTATCTCAATACCCGCAATACCATGAACTGTTTCCTTCCTTGGTTTTCAGCGGTCGTTATTAGAGACATAGAATTGAAAGACAAATTTTGGAGAAAGAGTCGGGTGGGTCATTCAGGCTATCTTAAGCAATAGGTGCACTCATTAATGCGAAGCATAAAAGCAAGAATCAGATCCGATTTCGGGAATTACACCAGTAAAGCTGAGAATGCCATCAGGGAGAATCAGACAGCTCTATGGAAATTTGTTAGTAAGTCGTCAGGCCGGACTAGGATTTCAGTACAATGTTTTTGGATGAGTGTAAACTTGAGGGACCCAATTTTCTTATAAATTCTTTTGCAAACATTTTTCGTAAGGTTTATGCAAGTAGAGCTAACCTTGTCTTGAATCAATTATCTCTAGCCATTCATAATTACAGTTTATTTAAACTCACCGTTCAGGGAGTTAAAAAAGCGATAGGTTTGCTCAAGAATACGCCAACAGCTGGAATTGACGGCATTCCTGCTCCTCTTCAGGGGGTAGGCAAGTCGAGGTTATTTATTTAGTTCTCTTAAAAGCATTTGATTCTATTAGTCAACGCATTGTACTTGATAAATTGTTCTCATTAGATTTTCCAAGAAACATGGTTAACCTGATTATGGATTATTGGTCTAATACCCAGGAAACAAAAATCTATTCACTTGTGTTTGAATGGGTTTTGATGAGTTCTGAATTGCGTATCTGTCACTGGAATTCCAGATTGCTACACATTGGTTAGGCTGACTTTTGAATGAGAACATGAGTTTTTTAATGGGCAACGTATTTTTTTTCTGAGACCCATTCAGATTAGATATAGTAATCTTTAAAAGGGAAAGTATACATATGTATGTATATGTATGTGTATGTATTTTTCTGTGTATTTTTGTATGTATATGTCTCTTTTTAATTTCAGGTATTATGTTTTGATTACTTAACTTGCATAAGAAATTTTCTAATTAGACCTTGTAGTTTTCTTATAAATGATCCCTGATGACGGTGTCTAAATTGGCCCCGAAACATGTTGGTTCCGTGGTAGTATAAAAAGGACGGAGAAAGGAAAAAGTTTGACTTTTTCTCTTTTTCCCTCTCTTTTTTCATTTGGTTATTTTTGTCTCTAATGAGCAAAAAAGTGAGATAGTTTGGAATTCTGTTTTTTAATTATGAATCTTTTTCATGATCATTGTGCATACAATTATTCATGATAAAATAGATTTCTTTCCGATCTTAATTTACAAATTTTTTAAATAGAGTTACTAAAGTCTTGATTCGTTCCAATCTGCAGGGTTTTCTCATGAATATTTTCAGAATTCTTTTATTTGAGTCTTATTAATTTTACCTGAATTTCTTGAAAGAAATCTATTTTTTATTTAAAATTTTTGAAAGAAGGATGCATGAAATATTAGCAATGTTAGAAATACATTGAATTTTTTATTGTTTCTTTTCCTAATTGGAAAATGTAATAATCTAAATAGATTGATTCATAATCAACCATGAAAATATTACAAGTCCACGTAAAAAGAATATATTAATATTCTTTTTTGACATTATTGTACTGTCGTTTATCAGAAAGAAACTAATATTTTTATATGCGATGTGCATAAAACGTTCTGCATGTGAGTTCTTTTTTCTTTTTCATATTTTCTAGAATAGTGAATGTTAATTCTAGTTAAAGAATGAACCCAATGTTATCCACCGTAGTTTTTAGCGTGCTGAGATAAGGAATGTTAATTCTTATTAAAGAATGAAAATATGTGGTAGGTACGTGAAATATTACAAATCCACGTAAAAGGAAAAAAAATATTATTATCTTTTTTGGCATTATTGTACTGTCGTTTATTAAAAAGAAACTGATATTTTCAATTGCAATGTGCTAAATACGTTCTGCATGTGAGTTTTTTTTTATATTCTAGAATAAAGAGTGTTGTTTCTAGTTAAAAAATGAAATTATGTGGTAGATGCGTGAAATATTACAAATCCACGTAAAAGAAAAAAAATGTATATTTTTTGGCATTATTGTATTCTCGTTTATTAAAAAGAAACGAGTATTTTTTAATGCAATGCGCAAAATACGTTCTGCATGTGAGTTCTTTTCTTGAATATTTTCTAGAATAAAGAATGTTAATTCTAGTTAAAAAATGAAATTATGAGGTAGGTACGTGAAATATTAAAAATCCACCTAGAAGGAAATAAACATATTAATATTGTTTTTTGGCATTATTGTACTGTCATTTATTAAAATGAAACGAGTATTTTTAAATGCAATGTGAAAAATTCGTTCTACATGTGAATTTCCTTTTTTTTTATATTTTCTAGAATCACATAAAGGACTATCAGTTTAGAGAATGAGCTGATGTTGTAGGTGCCTAAAATATTACAAATCCACGTAAAACAAAAAAAATGTATATATATTAATATGGTTTTTTTGCATTATTGTACTGTCGTTTATTGAAAAGAAACTTATATTTTTAAATGCAATGTGCAAAATACGTTCTGCATGTGAGTTCTTTTTTTGTTCTTGATATTTTCTAGAATAAAGAATGTTAATTATAGTTTGAGAATTAAATTATGTGGTAGGTGCGTGAAATATTACAAATCCACGTAAAAGGAAAAAAAGAGAAAATGTATTAATATTGTTTTTTTTTTTTTTTTGTTGGAATTAATGTACTGTCTTTTATTAAAAAGAAACTAATATTTTTGAATGCAATGTGCAAAATACGTTTTGCGTGTGAGTTCTTTTTAAAAATATTTTCTAGAATAAAGAATGTTAATTCTAGTTAAAAAATGAAATTATGAGGTAGGTACGTGAAATATTACAAATCCACCTAGAAGGAAATAAACATATTAATATTGTTTTTTTGGCATTATTGTACTGTCGTTTATTAAAAAGAAACGAGTATTTTTAAATGCAATGCGAAAAGTACGTTCTACATGTGAATTTCCTTTTTTTTATATTTTCTAGAATCACACCGAAAGGGAAACGGCTTAATGATATAATAATAATAACATAAAGGACTATCAGTTTAAAGAATGAACTGATGTTGTAGGTGCGTGAAATACTACAAATCCAAGTAAAACAAAAAAAAAAATGTATATATATTAATGTAGTTTTTTTGCATGATCGTACTGTAATTTATTAAAAAGAAAGTAATATTTTCAAATGCAATGTGCAAAATGCAGTCTGCATGTGAGTTAGTTTTTTTGTTGATATTTTATAGAATAAAGAATGAAATTATGTAGTAGGTACGTGAAATATTACAAATGCACGTAAAAGGGAAAGAAAAAATATATTAATATTGCTTTTTTGGCACTATTGTAAACCAGTGTTGTCAACCCTAGTTTTTAACCCCTCCCCCCCGCCGAAGACTGATAACGTTGTTTATGGATGGCCCCTTAAGAATACGTGAGAATTTAAAGAGCCACATGTGGTCAATGATATGACTTACGTGCCCCCCTCCATGTGCGTACGCGAAAAGCTCGTTTTATATATAAAGCTTTGACCATTTCTCGCTTGAGTACATATTCGCTCCGCGGCACCTCGAGGCGATAGTTGCGCTCGATATAAGCGCGAGGACTCGTATCGCGGTGAAATTGCCGGAAGAGTCGCGGATCGTCGCGGAAAAGAAGGGTCGATTCCAGTGTATCGCGATAGTGTCCCAAGAACAAAAGGGCAGTACAGATGAGTCGCGAGAAACGAGCTCAAATTCTCGCGGGATTTTACCAAATCGGCCGGACAATTTGGAAAAAGTGAAGAAAAAAAGAAGGGGGTGAAAAAGTTCAAAAGTTTACCCTAGTATTATATCTATCATATAGTAATTTATATTTTCAAAAAGTCATCCCTACTCTAAGTCGACCCATTGTGATTTAAAGACTGTGATATTTTTCCTGAGACTAAGATGTCATCGCAGAACTACAATACTGAGTGAGTCTCACCTGTTGCTTAATTTTTTGGTAAAAAAAAAAAACAATTTTCTAAAAACATTTTTGAAAATATCAAAAATAGAGTGTTTTTACGTAATTGAAACAATGTCATAAGTCTACGATAAGCTTGATACAATAAGCTTGAAAGTTGAGAATGCAGATTTTGAGTTCTGATTTCATTTATGACGCAATAGGTAAAATAAGTGCTACATGATTTTTTTCGTATATGAATATTGTTTTAATTGCATTATTGTATTTTTTTTATTATGAAGAAAGGAGTATTTTTGAAGTAAAAACAAAGAAACTTGTATCCAGACAAAGGGAAGTCTGACAAAAGTAATATGCAATTTGGTTAATGAATTCATAAAAGTTACCTTTAATTTTTCCAAATAATTCTATTTCCTCTGAATGTTTGAAATAATTCATAAATAGCTCAAAATGAGATTTTACGTCAAACATTTCTATTTATAATGCCTGGCATTAAACCATAAAAGCAAGCACATTTTGCACGCCAATTGCGTCATGAGAATCATATAAAGGACTATAGAGCTAAAGGATTCACGTGATAGGCACATTTCTCATTGAAGTGAAAAAATGAATTCACAATCACGACACACGGGAATTTTTTTAACATATATTAACATTGTTTGTATGGCATCATAGTCTTATCTTTTACTATAAAGAAACGAACATGTTTAAATTAGAAAAAAAATTATACTTTTGCGCATTTTTTTCAAAATTTTTTTCAAAAGTTATATTCAATTTGTTTACTAAATGGACAAATTTGAATTTCAACTTCAATATTTTTTATATTTCTTTTTCTAATTTCCAGCATTAAACCATAAAAGCAAGCAAATTTTCCACGCGAATTGCGTCATGAGAATCATATAAAGGACTATAGAGCTAAAGAAAGAATTTATTTGTTAAGTAAATTTGAAGGGTGGCAGTACAGAACTAGATAACCAACAAAGTGGAAAATTTTCAAAAAAGCGGAGAAAACATTCTGTAAAATTGTAATCACTGTTTATAGATAAAACAAATGTCTACTTCCCAGCTGAAGTGTTGTTCAATTGAAGCCAAAAAAGTGTTATTAACCAAAGTTATTAGTGTGTGAGGAAATGGATGTGGAAATTGACGATCTCAAAGTGACAATAATCTAAAATTGGACCAGGCTTGACCGTGGATTATAACAAAATTTAATGTTTAGTTTAAAAATAAAATTATGCTTCCGATGTATTAAGTTTCTGAATACGGAAAAATCAAGTTTGATGCAAAAAATTTACCCGATTCCAAGAAAATCGACCGAGATTTTTGAGATCAAAATATCATTGGTTTTCAGAATTGGCCTTAGATAGTGATTAAAAAAGGAATTTTCAATTTTTTGCAAAAATAAAAATTAATATCGAAATGTGAGTATGGTGAATGAAAATAAAAAATGTTTGATCCAAAAAAAATTATTCTGTTCCGAGAAAATATAAATTGAATATCGCGATAGCACAGAACAACAGACATTTTTTTTAAATTCTGAAAAAAAAGAAATTTTTTTTGCTATAAAGGATAATAATTTCAAGAAATATCAATGCTTTAAGGTAAAATATGATTATTACTGCCTTAAAATTGTAACTAAATTCTTAAATAAATTCTATTTGTTTTAATGTATCGAAAAACGATATTTTGAACAAATCCTTTTGTCTGAATGCGTATTTGATTTTTTATACTTCTTTATGCAATAAACACATTTTCGATAAAAAAAAAGTTGGTTATCTAGTTCTGTACTGCAACCCTTCATTTTTCTTCTAAGTAAACAAAATGAATTCAACATATTAATATTGTTTTTAGTCCATTATTGTATTCTCTTTTATTGGAAAGAAATGAGTATTTTCAAATGCAATATGTAAAATACGTTCTGTATGTGATTTTTTTAATTCATTTTTTTCATTTTCTAGAATCATATGAATGACTATGAAAATAAATAGTGAACTTATGTGGTAGGTAGGTGAAATATTACAAACCTGTGTAGAAGAAAAAAAATATATATAATAATATTGTTTTTATGGTATTATTGTACTGTCGTTTATTAAAAAAGAAACAAGTATTTTTAAAATGCACTGTGCAAAATACGTTCAGCATGTGAATTATTTTTTTTTACGTGACATAAAAGAAAAGAAGAAGAAAAGATATTTTTTTTTTTTCTGGCATTATTGTACTGTCGTTTATCAAAAAGGAACGAGCATTTTTGAATGCAATGTGCAAAACACGTTCTGCATATGAATTCGTTTATATTTTATTTTTTAGATTGAAGAATGTCAATTCTAGTTAGAGAATGAAATTATGTGGTAGGTACGTGAAATATTACAAACCCACGTGAAAGAAAAAATATATTGATATTATTTTTTTTGTCATTATCGTATTCTCGATTATTAAAAAGAAACGAGTATTTTTGACTGCAATGTGCAAAATACGTTCAGCATGTATTTTTTTTCTAGAACAAAGAATGTTAGTTTCAGTTGAAGAATTAAATTATGTGTTAAGTACGTGAAATATTACAAATCCACGTAAAAAAAATATATAATCATATTGTCTTTTTTGCATTATTGTATTCTCATTTATTAAAAAGAAACGAGTATTTTTAAATGCAATGTGTGAAATAGGTACTGCATGTGATTTTTTTTTCTATAATCACATAAAGGACTATCAAGTTGAAGAATGAACTGATGTGGTGGGTACATGAAATATTAAAAATCCACGTGATAGAAAAAAAAGAAATATATATCAATATTCTTCTAATGACATTATTTTATTATCGTTCATTACACAGAAACAAGTTATTTTTTAATACAAACCAAAGGGTCTTTTTTGCAGACAAAGGAAAGTCTCTTCGAACCTAACATCCAATTTGGTGAATAACAAATCATGGATGTTAACATTATTATTTTTCAAAAATAATTCAATTTCCTCTAAATGTTTGAAACAAATTCATGAACAGCCGAAACTGAAATTTTACCACAATATTCCTATTCCTAATGTCATGCATAAAACCGTAAAAGCCAGCACATTTTCCACGCGAATAACGTCATGAGAATCATATAAACTACTACAGCTAAAGATGAATTTATGTGGTAGGTACATTTCTCTTCCACGTGATTCTGAAACATTATCGATTGAATAATGAATACCCGTATTCATTCTCTCAACCTACACTTGTTTTTTTTTTTTTTTATCAAGATGCAGTGCGAATTGATTTGATTACCGCAAGGTTGCTGATAAATAACAATTTTACGATTCCGCCTAAAAAAACTGTGATAAATTGAAGATTCAACTTTTTTGTGTGTCTTTTATTCTCATTTTCTTCTCTTATCTCTCAAGTTGATTTGATGAGGAATGATCACAAGATCACTCACCGTGGGTTATTTGTATCGGCGTGGAGATAACGATACACCTATTTAACATACGTGATGCAAGGAGTCTATTAATATGCAACGGTGTAAATTATCGGCCGAGATAGACGCCACGGAGACATCACTACTAGACAAAGTGGGTTTTTACATATTAAAACTCAGAAGATTCTTTATTCAAAAAATTAAAAATCGAAGAAGAATGACGATTTATTATTATATTTCGTCTTTTTTTTCAGTCAATAGTAGCATAAAATAGTCATTAGGGTGTTTTCTAATGCATATCGCCCCCAAATTTATTCGAATCCACAAAAAAAGCATTTTTTTAAAATGAAAATTAGAGTTGAAACTCGATATTTCTCCGCACAATTTTCTATATAATACAAAATAAATAATTATTTTAAAATATCACTCCTATAAGTCTATTTCATAGGATCCCAAAAAGCCCCATAAGTGAAAAATTGTGTTTTGTCAATTTTTTGGGGCTAATTAGGATTTTTTCGCGGTTTTTAAAATATAAATAAGTAGATGTTTAAATACATTTTTCAAATAATTTATTATCGTTTTTTGTAATTTTCTCTTAGATTAAAGTTAGAAAGTTGCGGGCTTTTCCGAATTTCTCAACTTTTTTTCAACTTTTTAGTTAGTTTATTATTATTACTAATCATATTCTCTTAGAATAATGCTAGAAAGATGCAGTATTTTTTCTGAAATTGTCCAGTTTTCAAATTATAGTGAGGAAATAATAATTTCAAGTTAACAAACATAATTGCTTAAAAAATTTCGGATCATTTTTAATAATATTATCTTCGAATAATGAATATTTGCGATTTTTTTCTGAAATTTTTTACTTTCTGTCCACTTTTCACACCTTTATCGGGATGCTATGTTACCCCTATTTTTTTTGTTACGAAAACAATTGTGTAAGGTGGGTACACCCTTAAAGTTGCGATTTTATGATAGAGATGAAATTAAAAAGTCAAATTTGTCTCTAAATTTTTTTTGAAATTATGAAACACTTTAAAGAAATATTACTTACTTTAACAACAATTTCTACTATTGGAAAAACATTTTTCAGCAAATACTTATCATGCAATAAAAGAATATTTTTTTCGAATGATAAAAAAATCGAGTAATTTTTTAGGAAATTCTGTGGTACCTTATTTTTTTATATCTAAGTGAAAAAACAACAATTTTGACCTAATTATCATATGAGACAGTTTTTACATTGCTTAGTTTTTAAACTCGAAATTTCGAAAAAGAAGTTTTTTAAGAATTTTGAAAAGGATTTTAAGCGAATACAAAAATTTTCTTGAAATTCCTGAGAAAATTTCCCATGATTTTTAATTTTGATAAATCAATTTTAACAGAGTAATATCCTGTAAAAGTACAAATTTTCTAGATACTTTTTTGACATATCTGAAATCTTCAAAAATCTTTTTGAATTTTCTCAAAAATCTTAGGAAAATTATGTTGATATAACCCTAAAAATAAATAAACCTAAAACGTAAATAGTTATTGAACATTTTCATTTTGTATCACAAATGATCTTTTTCCTCAAATTATGATTTGGTTGAAATTTTTTTCTTTATGGACATAAGAATCTTTTTGGTTGTAAATTGCTATTTTTGTGTTGAATTCAACTGTTTTTTGACTCAAGCAACAAAAATAAAGGACCAGTAGTTCAAGGAAATTAACATCGACTTCATATTACATTTTTCGTTGATAATTAATCTTTTTTGGTTGAAAATTCAACCATTTGGCTAAAAATTAACTCTCTTGTTGAAATTTTGATTTGATATATCTGAAATTTAAAAAAAAGCTTTTGGATTTTTCTTAAGAATTTTAAGAAAGCTATATTTATATAACTTTGAAAACAAAGACTCAAAAAATATTTAGTTATTCGAAATTTTTATTTTGTATTAACAATTGTTTTTTCCCTTAAATAAAAAACACTATGTGCGCGATTCATGCTAGTAAATATACAAAACATGAGGTACCACAGACTATCCATTGACAAGAATTTATCGATTTTTTTATTTTTTGAAAACACTTGTTTTTTAATTGTAGCACAACAATTGCTTAAATTTTGTTTTAAATAGTAGAAATCGTCAGTAAGGTAAGTAATATTTACCAAAAGTTTCAAAACTTTTATGGAATCTAAAAAAATGGATTTTATTAGAGACCCTCATATATTCAATGAATATTAAAAAAAAATGTCTAAATAAATTAATGTTCCTTCTGTAGTAATTACAAATAATTATATAAGAAAATTTTGTAATGAATGATAAATTCACAGTGAAATTAGGTATTTTTTTCAAAAACGTGACAAAATTTTGCAAAATGTGCATCATATGATTTTCGCTTTACGTAATTTGATGACACTTTTTTTTTAATTCCTAATAAAATAATTATATTGAAAAGGCAGATAAACTGCCAATGAAAGCACAAAAAATCAGTATTTTTTTCGTTTTTTATGTCCAATTGTCCATACTAAATATTTTGTAAATAATTTGGAAATTTGATTTTTCGTAACGCAGATAAACCTACTTTTTGTTCTAAAATTTGTCGCGGCTGCAAGTATGATTCCTTGATCTCTGAAATGAGTATGTTCGTTCTATTTTGGATGTGAAATAATTTCGTAAATCAAATTTCACAACTCTTTGGCAACGACCCACAAAAATTAATTCAGGGGTGAATTATTACTAGTTTTGTAACAAAATTGTTAGACCCTTGTATTTTTTATATTTTTTATTCGAGGCTTTTTAAACAAATATATATATATATGATGTTAAACATTATTTTTTTATCAAAAAAAGAAAAAAGTGTGGTCTACCTTTTTTGAGGAGAGACATTTTTTGAAATATTGTCATGTTTGGTCTCGCTATTGAATTTCTACCAGTTTTTATAAATAAACTTACTCTTATTTTTTATAATTACTTTTGTAAAAAAAACTACGTGTTAAACCTAAAATAATGAAAAAGCATATCTACACTATACAAAATTGGGGGATTTTCGCCCACTCATTTTTGGGGAAAATTCCATATGTTTCGTTGAAAATAGAAATTTGAAAATATTGTCCAAAAGTTAAGAAATTTAGCGAGTCTCATAAAATGTTAGGAATTTATTTTATCAACATTGTGACTTTCCCTGAAAAGTCATTAATTTTTTCAAAAGTTAGGGACTTTAGTAAATCGCATGTAATATGGGGAATTTTTTCAATTTTGGTCAATTTTTCTCAAATAAGGAGTTGTTTTTAGAAGAAAATTAAGTAACTCAGAGTTTTCATTTAAGATTGCACCGTCAAATTCATTTATAAAATTAAAGAATGAAAATATAAATAATTGATAATAATAATATGATTTGTAACGTTTTTTAGTTTTGTATTTTTGACAAAAACTTTTAAATCCTATATATTAACTGTTCTGTTCATAACCCCTTTATTATTATTAAAGCTTTTATTTTCACGTCATTAGTTTTAGAAACTTTGAAAAGAATCTAAAATAATTTGAAGTTTGGAAATAATTCAAAAAATTTTTAACAAAATGTAGAATTTTGTCAATTCTGAAATAAAATTTTGAAGCCTTTTAAGGATTTTAAAAGATTTTGAAGGCTTTCGAGATAATGGAATTTGTTTTCTATGATTCCAGAGAAAATATCAATTGATTTTTGAAAAAAAAAAAATAATTTTCAGACAATATTTAGAAATATTTTTAAAAATTTTTTATTATTTCCTAAAATTTCGGAAAAGAATGTATAAAATTGTATTGAAAAATTTTCCTATTTTGAAAGATTACAACATTTTAGACAGAATTCGAATAAATTTAAGAGATATTTGAAAAGCTCTTTGAAAAAAATTTCAAAATATTTCCAAAAACAAAATCTGAAAGATTTTGAGGCAATTTTTTTTTATTTTGCAGAATTTTTTCAAATGTTAAGGAAAAAATCGAATCATTGAAAGAAATATTTAAAAAAATGTAGACTGTTTCAAAATCATTTCAAATTTGAGAAGATTTAAAAAAATGCAAGACAAAACCTGGCTTTTTAAAAAATTTTAAAGATTTTAAAAGTTTTCAAGATTGAAAATTTGTTTTTAAGAGAATATTTGAAAAGATTTTAAAATATCAGATACAATGTTCAAATTGTCAAAAACGAACATCAAAGATTTAAGGCGATTTCAGCGATAATTCGAGTGAGTTAAAAAGATATTTGGGAAGTTTTGAATAGATTCCAAATATTTTAAAACTCTAAAAGTTTTCCGAAAATTTAAAAAAAAAAATCCAAGCGTTAAAAAGTGCTAAATATCTCTAAAACTGACACCATTTTTTTTCTAAAATTGTGTAAACTTTGGTTAAATAAACAAATTTCCATTAAAATTGTCTAGATTCTTTTTTGAAACATGAAAAATCTTCTAAAATCTTTTTGAATTTTGTCGATAAACTTAAGAAAATTATATTCATATAACCTTAGAGTAAATAAACAAAGAACCTTAAAAAAAAGAGTTATTCGCAATTTTTATTTTGTATTGAAAATTAATTTTCCCTTCAAATTATAATTTGTTTAAAATTTAGATTTCTTCACTGAAAAATCTTTTTTGGTTAAAAATGCAGAAAATGAATGAGGAGTCAACTATTTAAAATAAAATTTTTTCCTGATATTTTGAGGGAAATTCTCAAAAGGTGTAATTTGCATTACCATAATTTCGGGAAAATTTCCAAAAGATTTGTTTACAGTGTATGAGGAAGGCCTAAATTATTAATAATTTTTATTTTTTTATTTTCTAAACATTGTCTCTAAAAGTATTTGTACCATTGAAACAAATGTAACTTTTTTACAAGACCTTCATAAAACTCAATGATATTTGTTATCAGAAAATTTGATAAAAACGCTGCAGAGTTGACAAATCAAAAGTCGTGAGATTAATTTTACTTTCGTATGTCGCATCTTTTTTTTATGCCCTTGACGTATCTAGACGAAACATTAGAATCTTTCCAGTGCAAAATTCAAACTCGAGTTGCTTTCCTCTATTTTGTTTACTAATTTTTTAATAATTTTAAAATAAATTTTTACTGATAATTTCATCTTCCAAAATGTAGCAGGTTTATATTTTATTTGTGTTTTACACGTACGCGTATAATAAAAATCGATAGATATAATTAGAATCGTCGCTTTATCTACAAAAGTTAAGCCGCGCGCACATAAACTTTATATAGGAGAATAATTCGTCAGTTTGTGAACATATTGATTACGACATTGAAGAAATCTTATTATTTCATAATTTCGTGGGATTGTTATCACTATTTCCTAATTTAATCAGCAGCTTCAGTTGAGATTGAAAAAAATATTAAGTACGTTTTATTACAAAAGTATAATAAATTGTTTTCAATATTTATAATTTATTCCATTCATAGACAAAATGAGAAACAATTTTGCAAAAGTTTCTCTAAAGACACCATCTATAATTTTTTTAAACAATATAATAAATGAAAATTTTGTACATCATGTTTATTATCAAGGAGACAATAAGTTGATCATTATCCATTATCTTATCAAGTCTTCCTCTTGAAAAAACTTTCAATTGTCTAGATTAGATTGCTAAAAAAATGATTTACTATACTTTAAATCATTTAAAAAATTCACGAAGAATGTACTCAAGTCTCTATTTCTTAATAAATTATTTCAATGATAATAAACATTTCTGATTCTAATTTTAATGAATCGAATTTATATAATGCTATGTAAATAAATTTTTTATACCGTAAACATTAAATTATGAAAATGAAATCTACAAATAATCCCTTTTTATAAGAAAAATCATAGAAAACATTATGCAAATTAACATTCGTGTTTTTTAAATACCTTTGTGCGGTTTAATTAAAAATTTCAAATTATCTGATAAATTATTGAAAATATTGTACATCTTTTATGTAAGTGTTTTTTTTAATTTTAGGTTATGATAGCATATTAAATCGGAACTGGATATTTTTGATAAAAAAATATTGGATTTCAAAAATTAAATTTTTGTTTGACAATATAAGTTTTTCGGTTTTGATAGTTTTTTTTACCGGAAATTGACATTTTTGAAAGAAAAATGTTAATTTTTAATTCCTAAACAGTTTTATTTTATATTAACTCTTTTCGCAGGAAATCGGTCATTTTGAACAAAAATCTTAAGGTTTCGAAAAGAATGTACAATTCTGAACAATTTTCTGTTATGTTAGTCATTTTTTCGCAGATTATTGGTATTTTTAATACCAAATTATAATATTTCAAAGAATATTTATACTTTGAACAATTTTAGGTTATGTTGGTGTGTTTCATCTGAGATTTGGATATTGGAACAAAACTCATTAGATTTTAAATCCAATGATTTTTGTTTAAAAGAATAAAATTTACCTGCTTGAAAAATTGAAATTTGTATTTAAAAATCGTCAGATTTCAAACAATATTTACAATTTTTCGATAACTAAGTTTTTTTATCAAATTTACAAGTTTGAACAATTTTGAATGATGTCTAGGTTTTTCGTCGGAAATTGAAATTCGTTAAAAAAAAACATTAGATTTCAAGATAATGACCATTTTTGAAAACAATTTTAGGTTATGTTCGAGTCTTTCGACGGAAATCGATTAATTTAACCAAAAATCATTAGGTGTAAAAAATATTTACAATAATAAACAAATTTTTGTTGTTATGTTAGTGCTTTAATTTTAAAATTGCTTTTGTTAATAAAAAAGTTATTGGATTTTAAAGAAGGTTCATAAGGTTCGAACAATTTAAGGTTATGTTGGGTTTTGTACGCAATATCGGTATTTTTAACAAAAAATTATTAAATTTCAAAGAAAATACATTTTTTGCTTAGATCGGAAATATCAATATAGATTTCAAAAAAGGTTTTTAAAATTTTGGAACACTTTAAGGTGTTTTTAATTAAAAAAATTATAAGATTTTTCAAATCATCATTATACTCAGATTTTTTTTTGAATGATTAAATTCACAATTTTGGCATTTGTTGGCGTTTTATACCGGAAATCTTTACTTCTAATAAAACATTATTGTATTTCAGGAAAATTATAATTTTGTTGAACAATTTTAGGTTATGCTCGCGTTTTTCATCGGAAGTCGAGTATTTTAAACAAAATTTAACAATTTGTATTTGTTATGTCAGAATTTTTCTTCTGAAATTTCTATAGCTAATTAGAAATCATTACATTTCACAGCAGATTCACAATTTTTCAAAAATTTTAGGTTACGTTGGTGTTTTAAATCGAAAATTGAGATTTCAAAACAAAAATGTTTATAATTTCAACCAGATTTAGAATCTTTTAATAATGTTGTATTATGCTGGTTTTCCTCGTCATAAATTGATATTTTAGAGTAAAAAAAATATTCAAGAGGATTGTCGATTTTCAACAATTTTAGGTTATGTTAGCAAATTTTTCCGGAAATCAGTATTTTGTAGTAAAAAAAAAAACATTTGATTTCCAAGAAGATAATAAATGTTTATACAATTCTAGGTTAAGCTAACGGTTTCCATTGAAAACATCGAAATCCATTCTGAAGAAGATTAACAATTTTCAAACAATTTGAGGTTACGTTAACGTTTTCGACCGGCAATCGGTTATTTTAAATAAAAATAATAAAATTTTAGAGAAGATTTACAATTTGTAACAATCTTTTTTTAGCTTAATATGTTTTATCAGAAATCGGGGTTTTAAGTTAAAAAAATCATGTGAAATGTATAGATTATCATTCAGATTCGTTAAATTCACCATTTTTGGCATCGCTTATTTTAGATTAAGCTCACGTGTTTACCTTAAATTGGTATCGATGTAAAAAGAGTACAATTTCGGATTAATTTTAAGTTAGGTTAACATTTTGTTTACCAGAAATCAGTTCTTTTGAAGAAATATGTTTGAAAGTAAATGTACAATCTTAAATAATTTTTTGTTATGTTAGCATTTTTTACTGGATATCGGATATTTTTAACAAACATCATTTGTCTTGAAAAGTGGAACTTACAATTTCGATCAACTTTGAAATATCTTAGTGTTTTCCGTAGGAAATTTGTATTCTTGAACAAAAATGTAACTGTTTTATTGTCTATGTATTGTTAAAAAATATGATATATTAATTCTGAGGTAGAGATGTCAATTTTCATTTTATCGTCAACATTTGGATTAAAATAATTAAAATTTTCGTTCTTGTTGTTGTAATTTTTTATATAAATATGGAAAACAATCAAGGCACTATTCAAAGATATTCTAAGGGGTCCAAAATAAACTCCTGCCCAGCCATAGGTGCATGTGACAGTCTGTAACGTGACCAATTAAATTTTAATATATTCAGCGGTTTTATAATTAGAAAAATGAATGAATTCTGCAGAAATTTTGGAAAACGGTTCAAAATATGACAAATGACTAAAGATATTAAAGTTTTTAAGAGCTCGGATAAAAAGATCTCGGAAGAACTAAAAATCTACAAAACCAGATTTCATCATTTATAAGAACAGAACAAAACATTCGAAGAAAAAATTAGTTTTCTTGAGAAAAAGCTAGAATTTTTTGATATAAAAGAAAGATCTAGGAATATTTTTCTCTACAATGTGAAGGATGATTCGACTAACAACGAAAATCTTTTTGACACGGTTAACAAGATTTTAAAGGAAGCTACAATTATCATTACTATTGATTGATTCTAAAAGGTTATTAGAATTAGAAGAAAAGAGAGAACAAGACCTGTTCTTGTTACTTTGACGAACTCGAGATTCAAAGATGAAATATCTAAGAACGCTACAAATCTGCGCTCTTTGAAGGTATATTTTGCAAATGACTTTACTTATGAATAAAGACATATACGCAAAAACTTTCCAGATTATCAACAAAAGCTTGATAGTCTTGGGAAGTCCTCAACGGTTACAGGAACTCGACTTTTCATGGATAAACAGTATTTTCATGTATCCTTAGCCGCCAAGATTGAGGCAGAGAAGAGTGAGGATGTTTATCAGTTTGATGGGGAAATCGCAACATCTTCTTTAAGCTCTACTGCTAGCAGGAAAAGGAAAAGAGGTCGCCCTCCCAAATCAAATTCTTCCAGCCAAGATTTCAATAAAAAATTAAACATACTGAAAAAGGAAATTCGATCAAACCTTTTTTAGAAGAAACACCGGCAGGCGAAACACTCAAATCGGTCCCAAGTTCATAAACAGTTCGACAACAGTACCAGCATCTCGATTTATATTTTGGAATGCAAGGGGAATTAATAATATGGACGATATCTATAATTATCCTACTACAGATGACATCGTATGTGTGAGTGAGACATGGCTTACTTCTTCACCTCAAATTACGTATCCTCAACTTAATATCGACTGTCAAGTTGTCTACAGGACGGCTACCAGAGAATCCTCAAATGGAAGAGCGAAGAGAGGTCTACTCATCATTAACAACGCAAACAAATATAAAATGGAAACGATATGTGCGGCAGAGGATTACATTTTTGTTAAACTCGAAGGTAATAGCATATATACATGTAATGAAACTACCTCCACAAGCAGAAAATGCGTTAATATTCAAAAACTCGAACGCGCCACATTAGTCGCCGCTCCCCTATAGGGTAATTAATGAGAGAAAAGTTGGGATAATCATACGTTACAATTAGCAGTGATTTGCGGTTTTTATTTCCTTTCTGCTCTCCCCTCAGCAATGTCGATTAATTGTGTTAGCATAATTAAACGAATTGAATGGAGAAGCATAAAAATACCTATGTATAATAATAAATAATTCGTGAAATAAGTGTTGAATAAATTTGAAAGACTTATTATTTTCAACAACATGATACATTTCCATAATAAGTCTTTTATGATCAGATAATTTGTTCAGATGGTGTAATAAAATTGTTCAAATTCCAAAAATAAAAAAAAACACGTGTTCATTTTGGACAAAATCAGTGAAAGAGTAGAATGATATAATTAACTTTTTTCATTATAAATCATTCATCACAAAAAATAGCAATAAATTGACAAGTTTTCCGTGACACTAATACACCTTTCTGACTCTATAGGTAACATGGAGTAATTGGGAGGCTTGCATCGCTTCAAGTGAAATGTCTGCAAGAGTAGTTTGATTGGTGGGTCATTCAAGATTTCAAATTTACCACCAACAAGTCAACAATAAAAACCCTCGCTGAGTTTCCGCAGATATTTGACTCAAAACAAGGCGAACATGATACATGGTTTGTGATGATTTCTCAAAATTCGACAATTACTTTCTTTTGTTTCTGGACGATTGTTATTTCTCACATGTCAGGTATACCATACGTGACACGCAACATATTTTAACCAAATTCACAATTAATATTTGTCTTCCAGGAAAGGGCTACTAATTCTTCACCCCAGCGACTGCGCCCGTCTTTTAAAATATCTGCACTAGTATTCACCTATAACATTTTTGAAGTGCACGAGGAAAATCGCAGTAAAACCTGTGTATAATACAGCGGACACAAGATTAACTCATTAATTGAAGGTTAAAGCTGTGAAAAGTTTAATAGTATATTATGCACCTTGGCACATACTATATTTTTTTAAATAAAAAATGGATGAATTTAGACATTTCTCGAATAACAGTCATGATTTCAGTCCGTATTAGATTTTGAATAGAAAAGCATGGAATTCATTTTAGCTTATTCCAAATTATCAAAAATTCAATATAAAAATTTCCAAAAATTTTTGGTAATTTATGGTAACTTCAGGGGTGATATATGGTCACTTACCATGATTTGCACAAAAGTCAATTTGAAAATGTCTACAAATTTGCGCATATTTATGGAAATTTTTTGTCATTTATGTGAAGTTTACAGGTGAATATGAAAACTTACCATAAATAACCCAAATTTTTATTTTAAAAATTTTCATAAATTTTCGGAAATATTCGGTAATTTGATCAGTTATATATGGTAACCAGAATCACGTGCAATTCCACGGAATACAACATCATATGCCTCTATGTATCTTCTCGTGATTAATGACGCGCTTTGAACAAATGATGTTTCTCCCCCATACATTCTTTGGGCTTCAGTGCCTTGTAAAATGTTTATTGCTTCGTTTGCTCTTAAGTATGAAGTATGATGTGCACGTGTGTCAACAGCTGTATCGCCCGTTGTTAGCCTGTGTCTTAGAGCAACTGTTTCTTGCACTAAAACAAGTGAATAAATATAGCCAAAACCCAATTTGTTAAATTCATCTTGATTCAGAGTTACCCAGTGGTTATGAGTTGTGTCAAATACCCAACGTTCTTCATGTTCTAGAGAGGGAAACAATTGCCATAGCGGTGCAATATAATCTTTATTCCGGTCACGATCCCCTGACCTGTCCAATCCCATCCATGCAAAGATGACATGACCCCTTGCTAAGAAAGGGGCGGCTTGGACTGGACGACGCAGAATGTGATTACCTATTTGTGTGAATGCAGTGGAACTTGTAGTTTCGCGATTTCTTAACATTCGTCTGACAGAAGGCAGGTAACCGTTTTGCTCGTATTCAGGAAATAATTGCGACAAAGTCGTCTGCACTGGCTCTGCGGAACTTATTAATTCTGTAAGAAGAAACAGAATTAGGTGAAGTTTGGTATTTATTGTATATATAACATCTTCTAGAGCATTTGGATGAAGAAAGAAAAAAGACAGAAAGTAGGCGAGGAAAAAAAAGGTATATCTCACGCAATCATTGAATCTAAATATAAAATGGATGTACGTCTGGAAAATTAAACTCCTATGTAAAAATTCAAGTAGAAATTTTTGAGGACCAAAAACCAGAAGGTCTATTGACACTGTAGTGTTGAAAAAAAAAAAATATATTTTTTAAAGAAAAGTCGTACTGACGTTGTATCGTGAGGTTGTTTTTGTGTATCGAAGGTTGGAGCCTCAAAAACAAAGTTGGTATTTTTGAGAAGTCCGAAATTCTAAATCTCTATTGGCGTCGTATAATTCTTAAACAGATCCTTTTTTGGCCCGCCGCACCATTGATAAGGGATTTTCTTAGATATGGTTGCTTCTTTTAGGATGTTCCTTCCCCGGTTTGATAGAGTTAACTATTATTTGAAAAGAACTTTTTTTCTTTTTTTCTAAACTCAAAAGTTAAACGGTTACGCATCTTTTCAGGTGTCAAAATTTGAGTTTTTTTCTGGGACGTGCCGATATTTGACAAGATTTTTATCGCACAGTTTTTCTTCTTCTGAATTGCTTTTGTCACGCTCAAATAGAGGTAACCGATAGCTCGTATGCACTTTCTTGATTGTTTTCGTTCTTTTCAATTGAAAAATAAACCCTTCGATGATACCCTTCCAGAAGCGTGACATAGCTGGCATACTGGGGTCTTCTTGACCCCAAGCGAAAAAGGCTTCCCGTAAAGAGCCAGTTGATTATTTTGAGTAGCTGAATTTTTTACACACTCTTGGATAGTTGTTTCAAATAATGCTTTGGATTATTCAGTTGAAATTTTATTTCGAATATGAAAAAGAGATTGTAAAAGTTAAAACATAGAAAAAAACGAAATTTTTTACCACAAAATTAGGAACTTTTTTGTCTTTTTTAATAACCGTATAAGTATTATTTTCAAATGTTAAGAGGATTGAAATGGAGCTCAACATGTCTGGGGTCTTCTCGACCCCAATGTACCAGCGAAGGGTTAAAGAAGTTATTTATCTCCCTATGTATAAAAATTCAAGTTTTGGAAACGTGCACAGGTGGCCTTCACGCTAACGCCGTCAGTTCGACTTTACCAAAAAAGAACCTCTTTGAGAACTCTACAGCATCAGAAAAGTCTCTGATTTTCGAACTCTTTAAAGATGCCAACTTCGACTTTTTGGCTCTAGCCTTTAATGCAAAAGGTACTCTCGACGTACCGATATTGCGCAGATACGACTTTGCCAAAAATAACCTTTTTTTGGAATTTTACAGTGTGAATAGTTTATCGATTTTTTTAAAGAAGAGATGAATTTCCAACCAAAATGATTTATTTTTTACCAAAATGATAAATTCTGAACAAAATACATTAACTTTCAACTAACAGTTGAGTGCGCATAATGGGTGACACGGATTTTAGTCATCTTATTCAGCGAAGAGGGCTTAATATGAAATAAAAAAGCTGAAACCGTTCACTTAGATAGTAATCGGTTTATGATAAAAAACGGCCGAAAGAAATCCGCGCCTAATGACTGTTTATCGGTTCGAATTGTCGAGCGATCGCACAATCTCCGATGGGGGTTCTAAGCAAGAGAGTCTGCCGTCATGCGTACGCGTCCTCGTACATTTGCAAATTTTTCTTGTTTCTAATCCTTTGTTTTTCAATAATTTAACCGTGAATATGCACCTATATTATGGGAACAATAACAGAGAAATCAAAAAATATTTTTTTTGTTACGACACATGCATGATTTCAGCTTTTTTCGACGTCTATCAAGCGGGGCTAATACTCTACTTTTTACTCCACAGGGACTGAAAAGTGACGTCCGAGGTGAATAATGAAAATTATACATCTGTTACTTATTGTTTAATTGGGCAATGTGAAACTGAGTGACTTGCAAAGAATGTTGAATGAACTTAATACAAGCGTGAAGAATATGGCTCTCAAAATTAACGTAAATAAAACAAAAATCATAGTGTTTGAAGAAAAAGGTGAGAAAACAATGTGCAACGTTGTCCTGAATGATGAGATATTAGAACAAGTTGATAAGTACGTATGTCTGGGTATCCTATTCACTAGCGACGGAAAGACAGATGGGGAGTTAGATAGGCACATAAATGAGGGTAAGAAGGCTATCGGTAGAGCAGGGTCCATTCTCAGTAGTAGAAAGATGTAAAAAAAATCTAAAATGACTATATATAATTCTATGATTGTAACCGCTGTATTATACGGTAGCGAGACATGGATATGTCAAGAAAAGGACAAGGGTAAAATTAACGCGATTGGCATGAAACCTATGCACACAATATGCGGGAAAACACTGATGGACAAAGTCAGAAACGAGATAATCCTCAAAGAATGTGGTAGAGGGGAGACACTAGTTGATATATGGGAAAGAAACCAGTCATGATGGTTCAGACAAATTGAAAGAATGAAAAATAAACGACTGACCAAACAAGTGTATGAAGGTAAACTAAATGGCAGAATGCCCAGAGGCAGTCCACCGATAGAATGGTTAGAATGTTTGAATGAGACCTTAATCCGAAAAGACATAGAAACACGAGAGCTTGCATGAAGAAATGCATGGACGTGAAGGGAGCTAGGGAAATATGCCAGAAAAGAAAAGTGTGGTGACAAATAGTCTATAAAAACAGTGACAGTAGAGTGAATGACACCTGGAACAAAAGACCTTGGACACTAATGGGCCCAAGTGAGGAACCTCACATAACAACCTTGTGAGGCTGTTCACTTGGGGTGATCGCTAGAGGGATTGCTCAGCAGCCTGGATCAGAGCAGTGTTGCAGAACAAACGTGTAATTTAAATAAATAACACGAGAATTCGAGATCAATCTAAAAAATCTATAACCCCTACCTCACATTACTCCTTTCCTCACCGAGCAAGTCACGCCTACCCTGAAAATGAAATGGCCTAATGGTATAATAATAATCATAATAATAATACATCTAGGAGCTCGCATTTTACGATTATCGGCCCACTCACTCTACAAGCTGTGAGGAAATTTTGGTTGCAGATAATAGAATTTTGCGTTTATTTATAGATAGTTACCATATATAACTGATGAAATTACCGAGAATTTTCATGAATTTTTAGAAATTCATGGAGATTTTTAAAAATGAATTGTGGGTAGTTCACGGTGAGTTACCATATAAAATGGTAAAGTTACCACAAATGACCGGAAATTTTAATGAATTCACGGAAATTTATAAAACTGAATTTTGTGCAATTCATAGTAAGTTGATATATTCACCAGTAAAAATACCATAATTGGTGTAAAATATTTATAAATGTCCGGAAATTAATGAAAATTTAAAAAAATGAATTTTGTGTAATTTATGGTTAATTACCATCTTTACTTATGAAATAACCAAAAATGAATGTAAATTTCCATACATTTCCGCAAATTGATAGACATTTTTAAATTGATTTTTGGGAAAGTTATGGTAAGTGACCATAAATCACCTTTAAAATTACCGTAAATTACAAGAAATTTCCGGCAATATTTTTATTGAATTCTTAAAAATATGGAATAAGTTAACATGAATGTCATGCTCTATGAATATGAATAAGTGAAAAATTCACTGATTGAAATAGTAGTTGGACATTTCACTGATTAATCAGTGATTCCGAACTTTTTAATAATCAATTCAGTAACACCAGAGTAAATAAAGCGAGACATAACCTCTAAGTTTTAAAGTAAAGCGTTGTTGTTATTCTTTTACTCAAGTCGAATCTTGAAAGAAAATAAATATATGAGGTTTTTTGTCATTTAGAAGCATCAAATCTTTTCCCATTTTTCAATATTCGATCAAATTTATGGGTTTTAAGTTTTTACTATGATCATTCCATTGAATCTACTAAGATCGGTCATGACCAACTATTACTTTTAAGCAATTCAATGACAAAATCTGTATAAATAATGCGTTCAGAAATAAAAAATTCAGCAAATGTAGGTCTTATTCATTAATTTGCTTATAAAAATCAAACAAAGTAATAAGTTTAATTCAAAGAAGGAAACTAGCGGTTTTATTTGAAAAATAATTCCTTTACGATCCTCATATATGAATTTAATCATTATTCACAAAGAAATGCCAATAGGTGTTTTTTGATACAAATTTATTTCAAATTAATCATGACATGTGTTGCAGGTGAACTTTTAATCGATGAAAAATAGCGTTAAAAAATATCAGTTTTTCAATAAACAAAACAAGTTACAACACAAAAGAGACGTATCTTTTGTGTTGTCAATTGTATATACGTGTTAAGAATGTGTTTATTAAAGTCGCAGGACCTTTAGCAGAAAAGAGTTCTCAATCACCAAATTACACTACTGAAAGTTTTAACTTTTGTTTTTTCACATTGTAATTTTTTGGAATCGAATAATCAAATGACATCCAATTTATAGTAATTTGAACTACTTAATGTCCCAAACTCACAATCATAATCTAAAAATAGTGTCTACGTGTGAAGCCCTTAGAACGAAATGAATGAATAGTATAAAGGTTTTTTTGTGTTTTGAGAAAGTGATTTTTTTTTGTAATTGTTCTGAATCACAATACTTGTTGAAATTCCCGTTGTAAATCAAATTTATAATTAATTTAAAATTATTAATGTTCCAAGACAGAATTACACCTTATTATACTTCTTTTTTAAAGGAGGCATAATTCAAAAATATAATTCTTTCGGAAAATTCCCTGAACGATCTCCAAATTATCATTCTTTTTTAAACTTCTTTGAGTAGAATTGGTGAAAATAATGCATACATTTTTAGTTCAAAATAATATAATGTATCCATAAGCTGTTTTTAACTTGGTTGGTACAAAAGTCGACTTTGGCGTACCTAAGAATCAGATAAATTAGAATCTCATTTAAGAGAATGTGAATTCTACGAAATCTGGTATTATAACAAAGTATTCTTCGAACCTTAAGTACACTTTGATAAGACTTATTTCAAATACAATCTCTCTGGTCCTTCACGCATCTCCGACGCAAAAGAACACAAAAAATTTTAGATCGTACCTACTGTGTAAATTGTTAGTCGAGAAAACTGAAAATTGTCCATATTATGTCACTTAGATCTTATTTGATAAGACTGAATATTTATCAGTTATGTACAATGAATAGATTTCAAATTTATTCTAAAAATCTGGACTATCCATGATTATTTTTAGTTAAAGGGAAGAGCTTTTTTTTAATTAACATGTTTTAATTTTGGAAATCGAGTTTACTTTTTGAATCTCTTTCTCAAAACTGAAAAGTAGTGAGTGCAAAATTGAAACAGTTTATAAAAATTTATCAGCTCACGTATTCCGTTTGAGAGAAATGTAGGAATTTTCATTCGATCTCAAATCAAAATAGCTAATTATATTTTCTAAACGATTCTTTAATATTCGTAACGTTTTCATAAAACTTATTTCCTTGAAGAAGTAGCAACATTATCCTTATTTATTAATATTTCAAGCTGAAATTAAATTTATCAAATTATTATAAATTCTAATTTTTTGATTAATGTTGAATAAAAAAGTAATGAGTAAAAATGTGCTAAATACATTATTGAATGAAGTGACATATTGTTGGATAAATTTCTTCGAAAATGATAAAAATGTTTTCGTCATGCTGGGGCACGAGGCGTGAATAAAGCAATCTATATCATGTTAGGTATGAAAATAATTTTAGTTTTCTCACTTCGAAGGAAAATGACTTGTCAATCGTTTTACCTTGATGAGGATGACGTAACCTATTTACAAGTGTCGCAGTCACCTTCTTATTGTATCGATAAAATAAAAAACGTTTCACAATCGCCTTCTCTCGCATGTGCGTAATAGTGCAGCATTTTCATGACTTTGAAACAATTTCTCTCGCAAGGGTGATAAATATGCCATTTATCAATTTCATGTCTTAAATTATCCTAATTTTTCCCTGTAAGTAGTAACGTACTTTTTGTTCAGCCTTTCAAACCCATCCCTTTATGAAATCCTGGCTACGCCACTGAAAGTTATAGATATGATATTATATTATTATATGTTTACCAATAGAATTCAGGAAAACGGCAACAGCCAGGAATAGAGTCCCGCCGGTGATGTTCATTGTTTTTTATTATACTCGATGACAGTAGGTGATGCTGATTTACGAAGAGAAGAATTTTGCTACATGATGGTTCAGTATATATACTATTGGGCTCTCCACATGCCACAAAGACGATTTTGATTTTCTGACTCCCCCTTTTTCACCTTCTGCCTCTCCCACCCGAAAAATTGTTCACGTGCTATATAGGTGTCTACTAATTACTATCTCACTCGACTTTATGAATTGAAGCCACGAAAACAAAATAACATTTATTTAAGAATTTCGTAAACAAGCTTTATTCTACTTCCTTGTATACCTGTTTGTTGAAGAGCAAACAGCAGCATTGAAAAAATTATGTGAAAATAAGCTTATAGTTTAAGAAAAGGTTCTTGAAAAAGCGATCTTTATTGTTCCGAATTCATATATGCCAAAGCTTCAATTATTGCACATATTTGTACGACAGATTCATGTGATAAAATAATTGATAATTGTTATTTTTGAGAGGCTTGTGATTTCTTTTCTGTCGTTTTATTGCAAACAAATAGAAAACGATAGGGAAATATATAATAAATGTCATGAGAAGAAGTGATAGTTGAAAAATACTAGGCATGCAATTTTGTACTTTTTTTTTTTTGCTGATAACAGGTCAACCATCGTCGAGTTCTCAACCAACGAGATAAATTTTTAACCAAGAAGAGCAATTTTCCTACGGAATCAGACAATTTTTTTACTATATACATTAATTTTAAAATAAATCAATTTATTTCAATCTTTAAAAATTGATAAAACAACCAAAACATTCTTGAAATCAAAAATAGTCACAAACTTCACCTTAAGAAAACGTCAAGTACTTTTAGGGTGACAGTTTCGAAATTTCTGACTGTGAAAATCAATTTTTTTATTAAAAAAAAAAATCAAATTCACCTTCATAAAACTCCAGTTTATGTTTCTAGCCCCATGAGGATATTACGCAACACCCAAATTTCCACACTAGTACTTTTAGCGAAATAGTTCAAGAATTTCTTCATGTAAAACAGCAAATAAATTTTTATAGTATCATTCATGAGAGTGTAATGTAATCGGCCGAATTACCGATCTCTAGTTTTCAACTGATCTTTACGTTTCAGTACTCTCAGAGTCCAGAAACGATAACATATCATCGGTATCTGTCTGTCTATATGTCTGTATGTCTGTATGTGTGGTTTTCTGAATGTTGTAGCCTCGATACGTTCAAAGGATTTTTTCAATCATGTCAGCCTTTGATAAAAATATTAATGGTCCCAAATTGAAGGTCAAGTTTGTTAACCAGATATTATGGAGCAAAGTGAAAAAATTCTTTCATAAGATTCTGGCTCATGAAAAAAGGAGTTACAAATCATCGTATAGTTATTTCTAATTTGGTTAAAATTCAAAACGTTATATAATTTTCAAAATTTCCAAAATTAAAAAAAAATCCTTTTTTATAGATTAACTTTTAGAAATTGTTGTCAAAGTTTATTGTACATGACAAAAATACATGCAAATTATCCTTATCCCATTTTTAATTTGAAAAACAAGTTAAAAATCTATACACTTTTCAACATTTTATAATTTTCAAAAGAAAAAAGAAAAAAAAACAGTTTTTTTATAGACCTGTTAATCTAAATGTTTACTAAATATAGAATGTATTTCAAAACTATTCCTATGAAAATTTTGAATCATACTAAAATTCAAAAAGTCGAACCCGCTGCCAGACGCGCCGCCGAGGAAGAAGCGGCGCGCAACCAACGAGTCGCCACAGCCCGACGCGCCGCCGAGGAAGAAGCGGCATGAATTCGACGGGCCACCGCCGCTCAGCGTGCTCCGCACCAGCATCAGTATGTGCCGCCACCGGCAACGGCCATCCGGGGCACCATCAGGCAGAACCGGCCTTGTTTTTTTCCGTCAAATGGCAGCTACTGGAAATCCGACGAGAATGGCCAGGCACTAGAGACCCACGTCAGCGTCACCCTAATAGAAAGGTGGTACCCCTGATATTGAGGGTCCCTAGTTTCATCGAAGAGCCACGGTACGCTTTTCCACCGGTAGAAATAACGCGACGAAATTTACCAGGATCTGCTACGCCACATCCACCGGTCATGGTGGATGTTCAAAACACGCTACCACGTCCATGGGCTCTAATGGTTCCTCCATCACCTCCGCTACCATCCCCGAGTAGCTTCATCCACTTCCAGGTCCAACCAACTCCTGGATCACCCCGCTCAGCGCAGGAAGCCCGAGCCGAATCACCGGCTCGACCTGAACGAGTTTTGAACCCACCGAGCACCCCTAGAGAACCGAGAAAAACTTCTCTTGCCCAGCCGGAGAAAGAAGCTGACCGAAGTCCTGACACGGATGTCCTTCTATTTTTCGCTGATCGCACGCCAGAGACGTTCTCTCCATCTCTTTTGAATTCACCGTCGCCTAATGCGCACCTCCGGGTTACCAGCTTCTTCACCAACCCTTTCCGGGTTGGTGGGTCCGGTTTGTGCCTTCCCGTCCTAGGTCTTCGGGCCACCTTCCTTCATCAAAAACCTATCCTTTGTAACCTTTCTTTTCGCCACTTCAAAACATAATAAAAAACAACAAAAAAAAGGTGCACTCACCGCCCAATCTCCAACCTCTGCCGCAATGGACGGACTGACGGCGTAGCGAAAATTGATGAAACGGGACATCAAGCGAGTGGTGCTTCCCCCACCCGTCAGTCAACAAAACGTCCCACAAGATACGAGCGGACTGGATGCTTGGTTCGCCGCCCGCGCGCAAGAAAGCGCCGCCTGAACTCAAGAGCGCATCGCTCACCAGCCACAGAAGCGCACCTAGACGCACCCATTCTCTCTTTTATCAGAGAGACCTCTATTAGCTGCAACGCACACAAGTACGCATTGTAGTCTGCCCCCCCCCCCCCGAGCCTAAATAAGCCGGGGTGGAAAACAGCTTGCTTAATCTAACGTACTTTCTATTCATTTCCGTCGCACTCAAATATTTATTAATACTTCGTAAATTCGCACATAGATTTCTTGGTCGCTATCACTTGCCCATCTTTCGTTTATGACTCGTCCTTGAGTTATTCAAGATAAACCAAAATAAACGTTGTTTTCATCTTTTTCTGAGGTCCTACGGAAAATAAATAATTGTTTTCAGTTTGACATAACGCAGTTCTCCAATTTTTCAGATTAACGTACAGTTCTTTTGCGTCGCGTAGATCATTTATTCAAAACATGTTCTTGATCGTCGAAAATCAATCTTTTACTTACTGAGTTTGTGTTTTCAACACCGCTATCGATCGGTAGTGCATCAAGTGGTATTTCGCACTTAGATTTTTCAATATCTTTCTCGTCATCACAATCACATTCTACTTCGGATGGAGTTAGTTTCCACAATTTCAACTGAGTGGCGTGCGCCGTCGCGTCGCCGCATACACGCAGAAGAATGAGATTAAAGAGTTCCATATTCAATACAAAAATTGTTTAATGATTAACAAATTCCAGGAATGGATGCGAAAGACACGAGAAGGATTGTGAAACTACACACCAATCATTGAAAATTTATATCTCTCCTGCACAAAACCTTAGGTTTTAATACTTTAAAGTTATTGTATACACTTAGTACGTTACCACCTACAATGCAGGTGCTTCAACATTTGCAAGCATGAAAAACTGAAGTTTGAGTTCGCAGCAGTCCAGTAACGATTCCTGGATGCAGAGAGAAGCTCATTGCTGTCTTGGAAACCTTGGTTCAATTCTCGGTAACGACATTTTTCAGCTAACTAGACTTTTTCTGTTTCAACAAATAAATGTTCATAATTTAACGTTTGAAAGTCATTGAATATATGTATGTATAATATATAAATAAATATAAGTTTGTAAAATGGGAAATGACTACATGGACCAACCAACAGCCGCCGCTCTGTGTCCTTTTGAATTCTTTTTGGCCGATCATTCTGTGCTGTTGCGAGTATGGAAACGATTCCTATTCTGGACTGAGCTCTGTACAGTGCGCTAGAGGAGTCAGACCGTCTACAGGCTGTAATATCTTTAGTTGCCTAAGGGAGATTATACCGCGACTGCACGTAACTCAATAACCTAATTTCAATCTCGATTTTTTTTCACAACGTCAGTTCTGTAATGAATACTTAGAATACCAGCACTAAAGACCCAATTTTTCACTTTCATTTTTTTCCGTGTACCTACGACCTACAGAATCAAAATTTAAATCCGCTGCCCCATGGGAAACTTTAGGATGAATTTTTGATACTGCATGAGGACCCCGAAACTTCATTCGAAGTTTCGTTGACTCGCCAGTCATCTCAGGTACATCACGCATATGTACACTGTAAAAAAAGTTCGTGCAAATTTACATCCTGCGACGATGGAAATAATTCAATCTATGTTACACATAGTAAATAAGCAGAATTCTGTAAAAATACGTATTTTTCTTCTCAACCTACGTCCGCCGCAAAGAAATACATCCAGGACGTAAATTTCCCGTCGTCGACAGTGAAGTTATGCACGGGTCGTACATTACGGGTCGGAGGTCGCCGAAATCTAATAATATTTAAAAATTAATTTTTTTTTTGTTGAGTGAAAGAACAAATTATTTTTACATATTCACCGCAATGCGACATGACGTGTAAAATAACGCAAACAAGAATGCTATCGAACGAATTGCGCACCCATTGGTATGAGGCCGTTCGAGCGTTTCCAGAACTCATCGTTTGGCACGACTTATATTCGAGAGTCCCGAATGGTCCGAATTTACGTCCTGTACATAATTTTGCGGCGTTCGCCCGTGCAGACTTACTCCCTCGTGATAGAAACGCACACATTGTCAAATTTTACATATACTTTCGTAGACTTGAAGACTCAAGTAAATTTATCGCCTCGCGTAAACTTACTATGTTCAATGCCGATCGAATACCTTCCATTATCGGACGAAGTCATTTTACAGTTGACTGCAAATAAAACAATCTTCGTTCTATTTTCACATTTTTACTTGAAGGAAAATCATACTAGATTGCTAATAAGTAATGTAGTATCGCAAATTAGTCAGTTTGTATATTGCAATATGAAAATACACTGCACGTATAATTACTAACTGGTTGTGAATATCACCAAAGCTTTTTTCACAGTTTACTATGTCTCCCACATTAAAATTTACGTCATGACCCCGATTTTTATCATGCCTTGCTTCATAACGCTCTTGCGCAGTATATATTTTCTTTCGCGCTTCGTCTTGCAAAATTTTTGGTTCGATGTACCTGTTTTTATCGTCTACGGTCAGAAACATTAATGGAACCTCGTCGGTTTAAATAACCTTACAAGATTTGAAAAAGGACTTTTTCCGGATTATTTGTTGGGACCTTTATTCAAGTCTCGCTGTGTCTGTTTAAATTGTTCATCCCAGTCACGTCTCAGTCGCTGTTCTATATTTGGCTGAAGGGCTGGAATTAATGTCGCGTTTGTTCCTTCCACCAGACCGTATACCTGTGGGTGACGTGCAGTAATTAAGCGTGTTTATAACAATGATTACAGAGAACAAAATCTTGGAACATCTTAGACGTAAAACATGTAGCGCGTTCTGAAATAATACGTACATGCGTATCAAAATCTAAAATAACATTCCCCAAGGCTTTAACAAAATTGATAGCCTTAGTATCTCTGACTGCTGTGAGAATTACAAATCTTGTTAACGTGTCCGTCAAGACCAATATAAATGTCGTAGTCTTTTACATGCGCACGCTCGTATTTTGATTTTTCTCTCTCAGGCTTAGATAGTATTACCCTTTTTTGCTTGAGTTTTTCGTCGTTAAACTAAAAAACTAACATTTTGTGTTCCGGAGTTACTATGTTAAAAATCCCGTATTCGACTGAGTCACTTTCGCCAGAGCCACTAGACTCGGCTGGGGCTCGACTCAGAGCATCTACATCAGCTAGTTTTTATCCGGCCTTGTGAATTATGTCAAAATTATATTCTGACAGAAGATTTGACCCCCAAACAATTAGTGCGTTTTTCGATCTATGAGTATTTGCGTACAATAATGCATTGCAATCCTAATGCGCTAGCGTTTGTTTGTAATTCGGTGGGCAGCTCAGATTAGAAATTTCGAACAATAGGTTATCCTGCTAACAAGCGAATCACTGTACGAAACACGTTTTCTTCTTCCGAAGACCATTTTAAAATACGATCTCTTTTTAAAAAGTCGTACAAGGGTGTGGCAATTTCGGAAAATGTACAAATATAACGTCTGAAATAGCCAACGTGGCCTAGGAATTGTCGAACCATTGTAGTGTAAGTGGGTACTGGAAATTCGGTAATAGCTTTTGATTTATTGTCATCCGGATGAATTCTTTTTTCAGAAATATCAAACCCTAGATAAGACATGTGCGGTTTTAGAAATTGACACTTCCTTAAATTGATTGTTAACCCGGCATTCACACAAGCCTCCATTACTGCTATAAAATGATCACGCAAAGATAGCGAATCCTTTCCCGAATTCATAATATCATATAAGTAAATCAACCACACACCATGCGAGTGAATTCTCCGGTATCGTCTGCAGTGATGAATGCACTCTGTGCTCGTGCCTTTTTAGCTAAAAGGACTCGCATATACATATCTCATTTGCAAATCTAATGTTATAAGTATATTACAATCACTGAGCTTTGCTAACTGTTCATCCATGTATGGAAGCGAAAAATGTATTATCCATGTTTGTTTGTTAGTTTAGAGACTGATAGTCTACTACTAAGCACGGTTCCCCATTTTTCTTTTCGGTTAAAAATGCTTGGCTCGCGTACGGGGATACGGTATCCTTTATTAACTCGAATTCCCTATATTCGTCCAGAATCTTTTTTTTTATTTCGCGTTTTAGCTTACTCGCGGGAAATGGCTTTCTTGCCACTAATTTACTATTTGGTATTTCTTTTATGTCCATTTCTATAAGGTTTGTACAACCCAATTCGCGCAAGTCTAACGCTACGCCCTGTCGACATACATGCAACATACTTACAAGTTCCTCGACAACTTTTGTTTGCATCGACAAGCAGCGCGACCCATTACGTCGACTGCTTCAACTTGCCTCCGTTTCCTTGAGCTTCGCGGGTACCGACCACCGCAGAATTACCTTCGTCGAGTGAGATCGCCGAAATACGAGTCCTGCAATGTTCTTGATCCCCTCGTATCGCGGAGGAAGCTCGGGCCGCGTCCCTAGCCGTTCCGGAACCGGAACCATCTAATCGAGGCGAATCCTCTCTCGCCGCGGAACCAGGTTTAGGGAACGATACTTTATTGTTGTTCGCGGATTGTACGCCGGAGACGTTCTCTCCCTCACTATTATGTTCTCCACATTCTCCATTAGCAAAGCGTTTCAAGGACGCCGATTCTTCCAGACGAAATCTTCGTTTTTAGGCTGTAGATTCATTATCACCGCACAAGTAGTGTTCCTTTGCTTAAAAAAAAAGGTCATCGCCGGGCTGACCCCTCATCAGTTCACTCCTTTGAGCTGTTGAGTCCGTCCGTGGACCACCTCATCTAGACATCCAGGTCACCTTCCTTTTTCGAACCTCCTCCTTCTTCTTCCCTACTCTCCCCAACAAAATAAAAAATAAAGACAGGTGCACACCTTGGGCCAACTAGCTCCATCCTTTTTCGAACCTCCTGCCTCTTCTTCCCTACTCCCCCAACAAAAAAAAAAATAAAGACAGGTGCACACCTTGGGCCAACTAGCTCCTTCCTTTCTCGAACCTTCTCCCTCTTCTTCAATAATTATATATTGTAAAAAATTGATTTGCATATTTAATCATTTCAAATAAGCGCGCGATCAACATCCAATGAGGCTGTTGGTGCGACGCATGCGCAGTGCGGTTAGGGACCCAAATTAGAAGCACTGGTCGGTCGTATGTTTTCACGACCGAAGATATTATAAACATTACGAGTCAGTTTTCAGATGGCCCTAAAGTTTCATAAAATGGTAATTTCGAATAAAATATCGTACATCACAATTGAATTGAATATTTAATAATTAAATAAAAAAATGTTTAACAGGTTTATTTCATAAAGCAATTGCCCAAAGTGGCACTGCGTTAAATCCATGGACGCACATGTGTAAAAATCCTAGCATATACGCTTTTAAATTAGCATTCTTCTTGGGATGTGAGTCCTTCGATCCAGTAAAAGTTGTCGAATTTTTGAGGACTATTGATTCAGCACGATTGGTAACAGCACAACAAAAAATTATGACAAGAGTGGAGAGACTTAGATTTAAATTCGCGACAGGACCTTCGGTGGATAATGCATCAAAAACTCCATTTTTACCTCATCCAATTTCCACTGATAATCTTACTGAAATCAAGGTTCCATTTCTTATTGGGCACAATTCCCGAGAAGGACTTATGTTCCTCGCAGGTATTAAAACTTATTATTTTCAAACAAATTGTAATGCCGGAGTATTTTTAAATAATTCAATTTTTCAATTTTTAGGGTTTCGTAACCCGGGCTTAAAACTTTATAGTTCCGGATAGGATAGAATAGGACATGATAGAATATGATAGAACAGGAACACATAGGGTCGTATAGGATGGGATAGGGCCGGAAAAGATAGGGTCGAATAGGACCGGATATGATAGAATAAGATAGTATCGTATCTGATAGACTCGGATATGATATTATTGGATCGAAACTGATAGGTTTGGTTCGGATATAATCGAATCCGATAGGATCGCATAATTATGATAGTATAGGATTGGATAGGATCGGATAGGGTTGGATGGGATCGGATAAGATAAAATCGGATCGGATTGGATAAGACCGGATATAATAGTACAGGATTGGAACTGATAGGATCGGTTCAGATCGGATATGATAGTATAGGATCGGATATGATCGAATAGAATCGGATATGATAGTACAGGCTCGGATAGGATTCAATAGAATCGGATATGATAGTAAAGGATCGGATAGGATCCAATAGAATCGGATATGATAGTATAGGATCCAATAGAATCGGATGTGATAGTATAGGTTCGGGTAGGATCCAATAGAATCGGAAATGATAGTATAGGATCGGAAAGGATACAATAGAATCGGATATGATAGTATAGGATCGGATGGGATCCAATAGAATCGGATATGATAGTATAGGATCGGGTTGGATAGGCTCGTATAGGGTTGAATAGGATCAGATAAGATAGAATCGAATAGGATCGGACCAGGCAGGGTATAATAGCATAGGATTGGAACTGATAGGACCGGGCATGATAGTATAGGATCGGATATGATACTATTGGATTGAAACTGATAGGTTTTTTCGGATAGAATCGGATTTGATAGGATCGCATAATTATGATAGGATATGATAGGCTCGGATAGGGTTAGATGGGATCGGATAGGATAAAATCGGATTGAATCGGATTGTATAAGACCGGATATAACAGTACAGGATTAGAACTGATAGGATAGAATCGGGCCAGATCGGATAGGATCGGTTCAGATCGGATAAGACCGGATATGATAGTATAGGTTAGGATAGTATCCAATAGAATAGGATATGATAGTATAGGGTCGGATAGGATATAATAGAATCGTATGTGATAGTATAGGATCGGATAGGATCCAACAGCAGAGGATATGATAGTATAGGGTCGGATAAGATCCAATAGAATCGTATATGATGGTATAGGATCAGATATGATCGGATATGATAGTATAGGATCGGATAGGATCCAAAAGAATCGGATGTGATAGTATAGGATCGGATAGGATCCAATAGAATCGGATATGATAGTATAGGATCAGGTTGGATAGGCTCGTATAGGGTTGAATAGGATCAGATAAGATAGAATCGAATAGGATCGGATCAGACAGGGTATAATAGCATTAGATTGGAACTGATAGGACCGGGTATGATAGTATGGGATCATATATGCTAGGATCGGATAGAATCGGATATGATACTATTGGATTGAAACTGATAGGGATAAGATAGAATCGGATAAGACAGTGCATAATAGTCTAGGATTGGAACTGATAGGGTCGGATCGGATAGGACTGAATATGATAGTAAAGGATCAGATATGCTAGGGTCTGATAGGATCGGAATAAGGCCGCATATAATAGTATCGGATCGGATATGATAGAACAGGATCGCATAGGGTTTTATAGGATCGGATACAGCTAGATAGAATAGGGTCAAATACGACCAGATAGGATGGAATAAGATAGTTTTGGATCGGTTAGAATCGGATGTGATAGTATTGGATCGAAAATGATAGGTATAGGATCGGATAGGATAGGATATAATAATATAGGTTCGGATATGTCCGGGTTGGATAGGATCGGATATGATAGGTTAGATAGGATCCTATAACACAGAATCACATAGAATCAGATTGGTTAGAATCGGATATGGTTGCATAATTTTGGATATGATTGGATCGGATAGGACCGGATATAATAGTATAGGATCGAATATGATAGTATAAGGTCGGAACTGAGAGGTTCTTATATGACAGGATGGGATAGAACCAGATATATTAGTATATGATCGGATAGGATCATATAAGATAGGACAAGATAGGGCCGGATATGATAGTATAGGATCGGATAAAATAGGGTCGCATAGGAACGGATAGGGTCGGAGAACTTAGGGTCAAATAAGATTGGATTGGATGTTATAGAGATGGATATGATAGGGACGGATAGGATCGGATAGGATGGAATCAGATATTATTGGATTGGATAGAATCAGATAGGACCAGGTAAGATCGGATAGGATAGGTCAGATCGGATATAATAGTATAAGACCGGATAGGATTGAGTCTGATCAGATTGGATTGGATCGGTCCGGACCGGATACGATGGAATAGGGTCGGAACTGACCAGGATAGTTCGGAAAGGAGAGGATAGGACCAGATAGGATCAGATAGGATCGGATCTGATAGGACCGGTTATGATAGTACAGGAGAGGATATGATAGGACCGGGTATGATGATATAGGTTTGGATATGATAGGGTCTAATAGGATAGGACTGGATAGGATAGAATCAAATAGTATTGGATGTAATAGGATCAGATAGGTTAGCCTCAGATCGGATCGGATATGATACTATAGAACTGGATAGGATTGGACTGAATCGGGTAGAACCAGACTGCATATGATAGTATAGGGTCCGTTTGGCTAGGATAGGATTAGATATGAATCGAATCAGATCGGATAGGATATGACCGAATATGATGTAATAGCATAGGATAGGATTGGATAGGATAAATATCATAGTATAGGATTGGAACTGATAGCGTAGGATTGGATAGGACCGGATATTATAGTACAGAGTCGAATATGATAGGGGTTATTCACTCAGTACGAGAAAGTATTGCTGGGGGAACAATGGAGTCGAAGTGAGGGAAGTGAGTGGAAGGTTAGGAGGGGTAGGAGGGGATGGGAAAGGTAAGTATAAAAAGTGTAGGGGAGGGTAAGTGAGGAGAAGTAGAGTTAGTGAGGTGGGCGACTATGGAAGGGAAAGTAGAGAAAGAGGATTTGGTGGAAGTATAGGGAGGGAGAGGTAGCGTGGGGTGGGTGAGTAGGGATGGGTAACTGAGAAAAAGTAGGGGGAGTAAGGGGAGAGGTGCCAGGAGAATAGGGATGATGAGAGAGGAAAAAGTAGCGGAGAGGAGAGGAGAGGGGAAGTAGGTGTGAAAAGAGAAAAGAAGTAGGTGTAAGAAGAGAAGGAAAGTAGGGGTGAAAAGAGAAGAAAAGTAGGTGTCAAAAGAGAAGGGAACTAAGTGTGAAAAGAGAAGGAAACTAAGTGTGAAAAGAGAAGGAAAATAGGTGTGAAAAGTGAAGGGAAGTAGGTACGAAAAGAAAAGGAAAGTAAGTGTGAGAAGAGAAGGAAAATAGGTGTGAAAAGAGAAGGAAAGTAGGTGTCAAAAGAGAAGGAAAGTAGGTGTCAAAAGAGAAGGAAAGTAGGTGTGAAAAGTGAAGGGAAGTAAGTGTGAAAAGAGAAGGGAAGTAGGTGTAAGAAGAGAAGGAAAGGAGGTATGAAAAAAGAGAAGGGAAGCAGGTGTGATAAGAAAAGGGAAGCAGGTTTGAAAAGAAAAGGAAAGTAGGTGTGAAAAGAGAAGGGAAGAAGTGAGGGGATGATGGTGAGGGGGGAGTAGGGGAAATAGTTGATGGATGGGGGGGGCGAAGGATAATGAGGGGTAGTATGGGAGGAGAGGAAGTGATAGGATAGAAGAGGAGAGGAGAGTGACGATGGAGGGGGGAGATTTGAACATCTTTGACTAATTTTTTTTAAAATAATTTTTTATAGGTATGCAGGAAAAGATTTTTCAAGTGTATAACTTAAATTTTGCTGATTACTTACATCCAAATTTCCGAAAGTGGTTAATTGAAAAGAATTTAACGCCGGAAGATTTAAGATCCTTGTATTTTGGCGATGCACCTATAAATTCTGAATCTGCTATCGCTTACGCTGATTTAACTAGTGACGTGCACTTTGTTTGTGGCATTCACGAGGTTGTGAAACTTCAAGGTAGCAAAAGTAAAAATACTTATATGTACAAATTTTCTTATGATCCTGGAACTTCATTCATGAAGAAAGTGAGAAACGTTGATAAACCAGGTAAAATAAATATTTCTCAATTCCAATTTAAAAAACCAAAATAAAAAAAAGGACAGAAAAAGAAGGCAATTTCCAAATCGCCTTTTTTTCTCTCGTCTTAAATTTTTTTTTTGAAATCACAATAAAAAAACATTGATAAAAAAACTTGTCTTTATTGCCTCGAAAATGGTGTTGGATGAACATTTAGTAGATTTTTTACAAATGTTTTTAACTTGTGATTAAAAAAAATGAGAGAAGAAAGAAGGAAGGAAATTTATAGGTTGCCTTTTTTTCTCGTTTTTCTATTATTTTGTATCTTTTAATTTCCAAGAATTTTGTTGTTAAATTTGAACCTTGGACGTTAAATAAGAATTAAAATTTTCATTTACTCTGAAATTAATTTCTCAAATTTTAAAATATTTTTCAAACATAATTTTATTTTTGTAGGTACATGTCACTTTGACGAAATTCCATACTTGTTTCATTTGCTTGCGTTGGATATGTTAGGTTTAGAAACACCGACGAAAAATGCAGTCGAACGAAAAATCATGGAAAGATTTACCAAAATGTGGACGGACTTTGCAAAAACAGGGTAATCTTTTTAAATTATTAGCTCTTCGTTAATTATTTTTATTAATTTTTTATATTAATTTTATTAATTAATCCAAAAATAGTATTTTCACATTGAAATGTCTTCATTTGAGAACAAAATACAGGCCTCTTTCCTGTTTTGTCTCTCTCCTGTTTGTCTCTCTAGTTTGTCACGCCTGAGTGAACAGTGGGGCAAAAAAAAACCCGTGGACAAATCATTTTTTAGCCTACGCTGTTCATCCGATTTAAACTTTTTTCTAAAATAAAAGCTTTGCTAATTTTCAAAAGATTTGTGTAATCAGATTTTTTAAATTGTTTAAAAATTTGTCATTTAACAACAAAGTTGAAATTTTGTTTTAACTTTTCCTAAGTGCCATTTATTTTAAGACATTCAGATTGATCAAAAAAGAACTGAAAACAATGTTACAACTATGTGGTAATAATTTCCAGTTGGTTAAAATAATTAAAAAAAATTGTTATTGCTTTATAAATAAATTAATGAAGAATAGTAATTTTTTGGGATTAGCAATATTTAGCACATTGAAATTAATCGGTGTTGTATAAAATGTGAGAGAAATGAATGTTAAATTACCATTAATGAAGAATAGATGCTTTTTGGTGATTGTTTAAACGATTTTTATAAACAAATTCACAGTTACAATGAATGGGCCCAATTTTTGTATACGAAATTAACTAAGAGTGTCTTTCCAATGACTCTTTGCAATGATACTTTGCAAATTGACAACACTGATTAATTATTTAAACAATTGTTATAAACAAATGCATTTTGTGTACATTTTTTGCCGATTTACAACTTCGATTGTTTCCCAATCCAATGAACTCACGTAGTATTCATTTGTTTATAACAATTGATTAAATAATGAATTGTTGTCAATTTGCAAAGTACCATAGCAAAGAGTCATCGGAAAGACATACCTAGATCATACCGTAAACAAAAATTAAGCCTATTCATTAAAAAGTCGCCAAACTGTGAATTTGTTTATAAAAATTGTTCAAACAATTACCAAAAAGCATCTGTTCTTAATTGATGATAATGGAAAATTTATTTCTCTCACATTTTATACAAAATATATTAATTTTAGTGAGCTAAGCATTGCCTATTCTAAAAAATGACTTTTCTTCATTAATTTGTTTATAACACAATAAAAATTTCGTTAATTATTCTAAACAACTGGAAATTATTCCCATATAGTTGTCACACTGTTTTAAGATCTTCTTCGATCAAAAAGTTTAAATCGGATGAATAGTGATGAGAGGATCGGTGAGAGGAGCGCGGGAATGTGCGATGTTCACTCAAGCGTGACAAACCAGAGAGAGAAACAGGAGAGAGATAAAACAGGAAAGAGACCAAATAATTCAGAGTCCTCTGATTTAGGTCCACTATCAGCACTGAAACCGGCACTAAATCGCTGGGTCATTTTGAGTTTGAAAAAAATGTTTACTTCAATAAATTAAATATAAATTTTTCCAGAAATCCAACGTCTAGTAAGTCGGAGTTGATTCCTGTGATTTGGGAGCCCGTTGATGACAAAATCAAATTTCGATGCATGAATATAGACGAAAATATTCAGATGGAAACAATAACAAGATATGAAGAACGTTTCGCTACTCGAAGAAAACTTCGGAATAAGCTTTAAGGCTTGAATATTTTTTTAAATAGATATTCAATTACACTGAACTCTGGATTTGAGTATGGTTTTAGGCATGGCCCGCTACGCTACTGTTGGTCACGCATGACTGAGCAGGGTCTCTCTTTCGGTCCCGCGGTCACTGCTTCACCAAAATTCCGTGGACTGAAATTCTAGGGACTTCGTCAACCCAGGTTACTTGAATCCAGAGTTTAGTATACTTTATTTGGAATTAAAATTTTCGCAGTGAAAATAAAATATATTTTAATGAATTTAAATATATGAAAAGCAGTGAAAAGTTCATTACTATACTTTTTTGAATAATAAATAAAGACGGTTTTTTTTAAAAGCAGGTGTTTTTATTCATTTAGTTAAAAATGATTTTTTGTGTAGAATACTTTTATAGGCAGGTATTTTATGGAGTATTTTCAAAATCTCTAGTTTTTGTTTCAACGCTGGAATGCCAGACAGAACGGAACGTAGGAAAAAAAGTACGAAAAAAGGAACGCAAGAAAAAAGAAACAGAAAAAAATGAATGAAGGAAAAATGAGACGCAGGAAAAAAGGAATGAAGGAAAAAAGAAACGCACGAAAAAAAGGAACGCAGGAAAGAAGAAACGCAGGAAAAAAGAAATGAAGAAAAAAACTAACGCACGAAAAAAGAACGCAAAAAAAAAACGCAGAGAAAAAGGAATGAAGGAAAAAAGGAACTTAAGAAAGTAGTAAAAAGGAACGCAGGAATGCAGTAAAAAAGGAATGCTAACAAAAAGAAACGCAGGAAAAAAGCAATAAAGGAATACAGGAAAAAGGAACCGCAAAAATAAAGGAACCAAAAGAAAAAAGGAACGCTGGTGAAAACGGGAAAAAGAAATGCAGGACAAATGGAAAGCAGGAAAAAAGTACGCAGGAAAAAAGGAATGAAGGAAAAAAAGAACGTAGGAAAAACGGAAAGAAGGAAAAAAGGAACTTAAGAAAGTAGTAATAAGGAATGCAGGAAAAAGGAACCGCAAGAATGAATGAACCACAAAAAAAGCACGCAGGTAAAAACGGGAAAAAGATACGCAGGACAAAAGGAACGCAGGAAAAAAGAACGCAGGGAAAAAGGAATGAAGAAGAAAAGGAACGTAGGAATGTAGTAAAAAGGAGCGAAACGAAAAAGGAATGCAGGAAAAAGGAACACAGGAAAAAGGGAATGCAGGAAAAAGGAACGCAGGAAGAAAGGAACGCAGAAAAAAAGAAACGCAGGAGAAATGGAATGCAGGAATGCAAGAAAAAAGAAATACAGGAAAAAAGGAACGCAGTAGAAAGGGAATGCAGGAAGAAAGAAACTCAGGGAAAAAGAAGCGCAGGATTTCAAGGGAAAAGAAATGCAGGAAAAAACACAGAAAAAAAGGAATGTAGGAAAAAATGAATGCACGAATGTATGAAAAAGAATCGCAGGAAAATGGATCGCAGAAAAAAAGGAACGCAGGAAAAAGGAAAGGCAGAGAAGAGAACGCAGGTAAAAATGAAAAAAAAAGAAACGCAGGACAAAAAAGCGCAGGGAAAAAGGAATGAAGGAAAAAAGAAACGTAGGAATGTAGTAAAATGGAATGCAGGAAAAAAGGAACGCAGGGAAAAAGAAACTCAGGAAAAAAGAAACGCAGGAAAAAAGGAATGCAGGAAAAGAAGAAACGAAGGAGTGCAAGTAAAAGGAAATGCAGGGAAAAGGGAACGCAGGAAAAGAATGAATGCAGGAAGAAGAACGCAGGTAAAAACAAAAAAAAGCAGGGCAAAAGGATCGCAGGAAAAACGCAGGGAAAAAGGAATGAACGAGAAAGAAACGTAGGAATGTAGGAAAAATGAATGAAGTAAAAAGAAATGCAGGAAAAATGAATTCAGAGAAAAAGGAACGCTGGAAAAAAGTAACGCAGGAAAAAAGGAATGCAGGAAAAAAGAAATTTAGGAGTGCCCGAATAAGGAAACGCAGATAAAAAAGAAATGTAGGAGTACACGAAAAAATAAATGCAGGTGAAATGGAGGGCAGGAAAAAGAACGCAGGTAAAAACGGAAAAAAGAAACGCAGAACAAAAGGAATGCAGGAAAAACGCAGGGAAAAAGGAATGAAGAAGAAAGAAACGTAGGAATGTAGTAAAAAGGAATGTAATAAAACGAAATGCAGGAAAAAGAAACGCGGGAAAAAAGTAACGCAGGAAAAAAGGAATGCAGGAAGAAAGGAACGCAGGAAAAAGGAAACGCAGCAAAAATTACTGTGGGAGTCCAAGAAAAAAGAAATCAGGAAAAAAGGTACGTAGGAAAAAGAACGCAGGTAAAATCGGAAAATCGCAGGACAACAGGAACGCAGGAAAAAACGCAGGGTAAAGGGAATGAAGAAAAAATGGAACGCGGGGGAAAAATAACGCAGGATAAAAGGAACGCAGGAAAAAAGGAATGCAGGAAAAATTATATATAGAAGTGAAAGAAAAAGAAACGCAGGAAAAAATGTAGGAGTACAAAAAAAGAGTAGTGCAGGAAAAAAGGAATGCAGGAAAAAGAACGCTGATAAAAACGGAAAAAAGAAATGCAGGACAAAAGGAACGCAGGGAATAGGGAATGGAGGAAAAAAGGAACGCGGGAAAAAACGCAGGGAAAAGGGAATGGAAGGAAAGAGGAACGCGGGGAAAAAGTAACGCAGGATAAAAGGAACGCAGGAAAAAAGGAATGCAGGAAGAAAGAAATGCAGGAAAAAAAGAATGCAGGAAAAAGAGCGCAGCTAAAAATGAAAAAAACGCAGGACAATAGGAACGCAGAAAAAACAGGGAAAATGAATGAATGAAAAAAACGTAGGAATGTAGTAAAAAGGAATGCAGGAAAGAAGGATTTCAGGAAAAAAGGAACGCGGGAAACAATAAAGCAGGGAAAAAGTAACGCAGGGAAAAAGTAACGCAGGGAAAAAGTAACACAGGAAAAAGTAACGCAAGAAAAAAGTAACAGAGAAAAAAGTATTTCAGGAAAAAAGGAACGCGAGAAAAAGTAACGCAGGAAAAAAGTAACACAGAAAAAAAGTAACGCAGGAAAAAAAGAACGGAGAAACAAAGTATTTCAGGAAGAAAGGAACGCGAGAAAAAGTAACACAGGGAAAAAGTAACGCAGGAAAAAAGGAATGCAGGAAAATGAACGCCGGCAAAAACGGAAAAAAGAAACGCAGGACAAAAGGAACGCAGGAATGCAGGAAAAAGGATTGCAGGATAAAAGGAACGCACATCAACAAAAAATAAATATTTTACATAAATGAATAACATCGGAATTAAAATAACAAAATGATATAAAATAATATTCACGCAATAAAAAAGATCGCTTAAAAATCTTACACCTGAATTCAGAAATAAAATCAAATTCATCGAAAATTTGGGTGAATTCAAGAAGGTCAATAACTGAATTTCGTAATTTAATAATATATTTTTTTCCTAAATTCAGATAAATTTTTGCTTCATTTGAGGTCGTCTCTGAATTTAAGTAATTTCTGTATTTAAAATGTGTCATTTTCAAGTATTCAATCTTACTCTCTAAAATATAAATTAGATTGCAGATAAAAGTAAAAGTGGAAGAATTTTATTTAATTTGATAGATTCTTGTTGATTAGTGCAACGATTTTAGAAAATGTAATTATTTTATTCAACGATTTAAAAAAAATCTATCATTCATTTTAATTTCTCCCATATTTTGCAAGTATTTTCCTATATTTAAAATATGAAAAAAAAAAACATAAAAATCTCATTATATGTGCCGAGAAAAAATGGTCTGTTATTGAAAGTTATAACTACTTACGTGAAGGATCGAATCCTGTGATAAAGGCTGGACAGCTTATGTAGGCTGTTTTTCCTGCAGGAGTCGCAGGCCAGCAGGACCATCCATCAAAAATTCCGGGACAAAAAGGTTCTGAAAAATAAAATATCAAAATATTCACAAAAAAATCACAAAGAAATTTAAATCACAATTCACAAACAAATTTAATCTGACAAAATTGACAAAAATTTTAGATTTACTAATGTAAAATTTTATTAATATATTTTATGGTAAATTAATTAATTTCCAACAATGAAAAAGGAGATTTTCAACAAAATAGTTCAATTTTCAATCAAACAGATAAATATTTGATAAAAAATGATTTCTCAAAAAAAGTATAATAGTTGATATTTCCACCAAAAAATATTTTGATTTTTCAGTAAAGAAACTTTACAATTAAAACAAAAACGAATTTTCAACAAAAGCGTTTAATTTTCAATCAACAAAGATTTTTCAGTCAACAAAGAATAAAAATTTCATCAAAAATGTTGAGTTTTCAAGTCATAAAGACGAATTTTTGAGAGAAAAGTTGAATTTAGACCAAAATATGCATTTTAATTAAAATAATTGAATTTACGACTGAAAAAGACAATTTTTCAAGAAAATAAGTGACTTTTCAACTAAAAAAAAACAATTTTACAGCAAAAATGGCATAGCTACATTTATAGTAAAAAAATGAATTTTCAAAAAAAAAAAAAAAAAAAAAAACTAATATTCAATAATATTTTATAAAACTTTTAATCAAAGAAATGAACTTTTAATTAAAATAGATTGATTTTTATCTGAAAAATATAAATTTTCAACAAATGATAGAATAGTTTAATTTTAAGTTAAAGAAATACGTTTTAAACCAAATAAAATAAATTTTCAACGAAACAGTTTAATTTTTATACAAAAACATTGAATATATATTAGTTAGAGAAATCAGTTTTATAAGCAAATAAAATAAATTTTGAACGAAATAGTTCAATTTTCAATAAAAAAAAATGAATTTTCTACCAAAATAATTAAATGTATATAAAAAAAAAGTTGACAAAAAATTTAGGTAAATTTTTAATTTGGAAAATAATTTTTTATTCTTTTAAGAATTTTGAAAGCTGACAAGAAAAAAACATTTCCGAAGATTTCTCGGAAAATGTTAAATTATTTTTTATTTCACCATATTTATTTTGAGAGAATATTTAAAAAAAATTTGAAAACGTTCCGAAGAATTTTCAAAATATTGAAAAAAGATTCTGTAATATTTGAAGGCAATTTTTGTAATTTTACAGAACTTTTTCAAAATTGTAGGAAAAATTGTAATCATTTGAAAAGATATTCAGAAGTTTTTTAAAAATTAAAAAAAAAAAGAAACATTTCAAACAAAATGTAGATTTTTGAAGATTTAAAAATTTTGATTTTTTTTTAAAAAGATTTTGAAAGGTTTCAAGAAAATAAAAAAAATTTATAAGATTTCTGACAAAATTGAAATTGATTCTTTATTTTTTAAATTAATTTCAAGAGAATATATAGAAAGATTATGAAACATTACGGAAGATTTTCAAAAGTGTAAAAAATTAATCTAGAATATTTTAAAACAATTTTAGGGGTATTCGTCTCAGTTAAAAAGATATTAATTTTTTTTTGAAATTTTGAAGACATTAAAAATATTTTAAGACCTTGAAAGATTTCCAAAATTTATCAAATATTCTCAAGTCTTTTCTAAACGTCTTTCAAAGATCTTTTAAACCAACCAGAATTTTCCTAAAATTTGGTGAAATCCTCTAAAATGCAAAAAATTTCTACAAAATTTTCTAGGTACTTTTGATCTTCTTGACTTTTCTCGAGAAACCTAGAAAAATTATATTTATATAACCTTAAAGAAAATAAACAAAGAAAATTAAAAAATAAAGTCATTCGAAATTTTTATTTTCTATCAAAAATTATTTTTTCATTCGAATTATAATTTGCCTAAAATTGTTTTTCATTTTGGACTGAAAAATCTTTTATTATTACAAATTCAAAGATTTTTTTGAAAATTCGTCTTTTTGGTTTGAAACTTTACCTCTTTTGGTAGAAATTTCACATTTTTTAAACATTTATATTGTAAATGTTTGGTTTAAAATTGGAATCTTTTATTCAGAATTCATCTTTCTTGAAAAAAAATTAATCTTTTAGGTTGAAAATACATATCTTTGATTGAAAATCAGTTCTTTTTTTAATTGAAAATTAATTTTCTTAACTGAAAATGTAACTATTTCCTTTTTTATTGAATTTTTTTTGTAGAAATTCAATCTTCTTGGTTGAAAGTCCATCTGTTTGGTTGAAAATTTAACTATTTTGTTAAAAACTCATCGTTTTTGTTAAAAATTTGTTTTTTCTTGGGCTGAAAATTCAACTATTGGGTTCAAAATTCATTTTTTGGGTTGAAGATTTATTATTTGAATTAAAAATTGATTTATTTGCTTTGAAATTAAACTATTTTGTTAAAAATTCGTTCCTTTCGTCAAAAATAAAGTTTTTAACTGAAAATTCAGCTATCTTGTTGATTGAAAATTCATTTCTTTGGTTGAAAATTTAACTATTAGGTTGAAAATTCGTTTAAAAATTCAAATTTTGATGAAAATTCATGTATTTTGTTAAAATTAAACTTTTTTGGTAGAAAATTAATATTTTTGGTTGAAACTTCATCTTTTTGATGAAAAATAAGTTTTTTAAAATGAAATTAATTGAAATTTATTAATAATTTATTTACTTACAAATTGAACTATCTTGTTAATTTTTTTTTGAAGATTCATTATTTTATTTAATAATTAATTTTTTTTTGCTTAAAAATTGAACTATTTTGTTGAGTTTTTTTATCTTCTTCGATTGAAAATTCGTATGTTTAATCTACTTGGTTAAAAAGTCATTCCATTGGTTGAAAATTTATCTTTTTCTTGTAGAAAATTCATCTTTTAGGTTAAAAATTCAACTATTGGGTTAAAAACTCATTTTGTTGCTGTTAAAGATTCATTATTTTAGTTAACATTTTATTTCTTTGATTACAAAATTAACTATTTTGTTGAAAATTCGTTCTTTTGGTCGAAAATAAATTTTTTAATTGAATATTCAGCTATTCGGGTGAGAAATGCACCTTGTTGATTAAAAATTTATTCCTTTGGTTGAAAATTTAACTATTAGGTTGAAAATCCCTTTCAAAATTCAAATTTGGATGGAAATTCATGTATTTTGTTGAAATAAGACTTTTGGTAGATAAATTAATATTTTTGGTTGAAAATTCATCTTTTTGATTAAAAATAAGTTTCTTTAAATTAAATTTATTGAAATTTATTATTGATTTATTTATATACAAATTAAACTATTTTGTTAAAAACTCATTTTTTTTGGTCGAAGATTCATCATTTTAGTGAATAATTAATTTTTTTGCGTAAAAATTGAACTATTTTCTTGAGTTTTTTCATCTCCTTCAATTGAAAATTCAGCTATTTGGTTGAAAAATCATGTGTTTTGTTTAAAATTAATCTTTTTTGTTGAAAATTCATTTCTATGATTGAAAATTTGCTTTTTTATTAAGAATTAATTTTTTCAGCTGAAAATGTAACTATAGCATTTTTTGACAAAAAATTATCTTCTTTGATAGACATTTAATCTTCTTGGTTAAAAATTCATCTGTTTGCTTGAAACTTTATTTATTTTCTTGAAAATTTATCTTTTGTTGGAAACTCATCGTTTTTGTTGAAATTTGGTACTTTTGGGTTTAAAATTCAACTATTGGGTTAAATATTCATTTTTTGGGTTGAAGATTCATTATTTTAATTCAAAATTAATTCCGTTGCTTAGAAATTTAACTATTTTGTTGAAAATTCGTTCTTTTGGTCGAAAATAAATTTTCTAATTGAAAATTCAGCTATTCGGGTGACTAATTCACCTTGTTGATTGAAAATTCATTCCTTTGGTTGAATAAACTATTAGGTTGAAAATTCTTTTAAAAATTTCAGTTTTTATGAAAATTCATTTATTTTGTTGAAATTAAACTTTTTTTTGTAGAAAATTAATATTTTTGGTTGAAAATTCATAGTTTTTGTAAAAAATATGTCTTTTCTTGTGTTGAGAATTTAACTATTGTGTTAAAAATTAATTTTTTTAGTTGAAGATTCATTATTTTAGTTAAAAATTATTTGCTTTGCTTGAAAATTTAACTATTTTGTTGAAAATTCGTTTTTTTTCGGTTGAAAATGAATTTTTTTAACTGAAAATTTAACTATTCCATGTTCGGTTTAACATTTTTCTTCTTCAATTGAAAATTCAGTTATTTGGTTGAAAATTTAACTATTAGGTATCAAATTCTTTTAAAAATTCAAAATTTGGTTGAAAATTCATGTATTTTCATAAAAAGTAATCTTCTTGTGGTGGAATATTAATCTTCATGGTGAGTAATTGACCTTTTCGGTTGAAAATTCACTTTTTTGGTTGAAAATTCAACTATTAGGTAGAACATTCTTTTGAAATTTTTAAATGTGGTTGAAAATTGAGGTATTTTGATAAAAATTAATCTTTTTTTTTGGTGGAAAATTAATATTTTTCGTTAAAAATTCATTTCTTTGATTGAAAATAATTTCTTTTTCATAGAAAATTGATTTTTTTTTCATTGAAAATTTAACTATTTTATTTGTTGTCAAAAATTTATCTTTTTTGATAGACATTTGATATTTTTGATTGAAAATGCACCTGTTTGGTTGAAAACTGAACTATGTTGTTGAAAATTGGTCTTTTTTGCTAGAAAATTCATCTTTTGTGATGAAAATTCAACTATTGGGCTAAAAATTAATTTATCTGCTTAAAAATTTAACTATGTCACTATTGATACAAAATTGATTTTTTCTAGTGGGAAATTCTCTTCTTCTCTTTCTTTTGGGCCTGAAATTTCAAATATTTTGGTAGAAAATGCATATTTTTGAGTTATAAATTCAAGTTTTTTGTCAAAAATTCCTCTTTTTGGTTTGCAAATTAGTCTCTTCTGGTTAAGAATTTAAATAATTCATAGAAAATTCTTTTTTGTTGTTGTTAAATTCAACTATTTTTTATTGAAAATTGAAATATTTTTGGGTGGAAAAATCAACTATTACACTTGTTGTTGAGAATCCATCAGTGTTTTCCCGCACATTATGCGCAGAGGTTTCATGCCAATCGCGTTAATTTTACTCTTGTCCTTTTCTTGAAGTTCATTAAAACACATAATTTGTTTATTAAAATGTTTGAAAATCCGAAATGAATTTAAATTCATAAATAAATAAAGTAAATCTTACATTATATATTATATAGTATGATAAAAAATATTATAAAATTTTGACTATTTTCTTTTCGGATATTTAAAAATTACACAATCAATTGCGCATGAATAATAATTTGTTGTAGTTAGTAGGAATGCATTGGGATTAACGTCTAAAAGCAGTGCATTTTACGATTTTCGCAAATTATTTTCAACTCAAAAGATCAACAAAATCTTAAAGATCATTATCTTTTACCTAGAACTATCAGAACATTATTTTTATTTAGGAAATATTTTTTTTTAACACTTTCACCTTGCATTATTTGAATTCTAGGCCAACTGCATAGCTGGCGCCGCAACACGGCGACCGCCAACTCTCATGAAAATATTTTTCACAGGGCTTAATCACAAAAGTGGCATGGGCCTGGTGACAGCAAACTGAAATTTATTTTCATCTGAAGCATCCAAATGTTTAACACTTATAAACACGTGTTTTTAATGAAAATAACACCACGTAGATTTTTATTAAATAAAGTTCAAATAGTAGTTTTTTTAAATTATATTTATTATATATACTGAATCTGGTGTGTGAATATAACCAAAAAAAATGTAGGTAATTTATTTTTTCAACTTTCACAATAACTTTACTTTGTTTAAAATAAAGATAAAATTGTTTTTAATACGCGAAATATAAGGAAAACAGTTAAATTTGTGCTGCGTACGTGAAACCCCACGAAAAATAATTAAAATAATTATTTGCCATAGTAGAGTATAAATGTTCAATATTCAGATGTGTGATATAAATATAAGCAAAAAACGGTTTTTAATTAACGAAATATAAACCTCTGAAATTATTCTTCTAAAATTGGTGTGTATTTAAATATTTTTCTTTATTTTGTTGTTGACAAATCGTTCGTCACATATATTTATATGATAGCTGAATGCGAGGCTGAATGATGAACGGGCGGTTAAAGGGTATTCCCGTTACGACCTAGCTAGAAATTCTAGATAGAGCCTGGCTCAAAGAACGTTACAGATCTTGTCTGGCCCTCCCTATTTTTCCCGATCAGCGCCCGATTAGAAATAAGGGAAACTAGCAGGATCGGTAACATTGTACTGTCAGAATTTTTTTTGCAAATGAAACGCGAATCTCCGTTTCGATTATTAACCTAGATATTATCCGGATTTGAAATGTTTGAGAAGGTTCTGCGTATAAGGGGATGTACCTGTTCTTTGAGATTACAAATTTATAAACTTAGTTGATGCAAAACAAACGCCATTCGAATTGCTGCGTCAAAGAGAGGCGAAAGTAAAGATGGAAAAAGCCTTTGGGGTTTTTCTTCTCATGGAAAGCAGCTTGCGGAGGTACTTTGTGAGCTTGTGCCTTCGCTTTGGTCGTTATTCATTAACAGAGGAAATTCGTTTGGATGAAAAAGACGCTTTAGATATTCATCATTTGATTAATTATGCGCTTTATTCGTTTTCATGAATAGAAATATAATGAGTCAAAAAGAATTTTCTCCTGCAAAATTCATTCAAGAGTATTTTCCGTTTGTATAGAGAAATATATCTGCATACCTAAAGAGATTTCTCACTATTCATTTGACAATAATAAACACGACAATTTTCGCTAAGTTCTGTATAAAATGTTGCAATTATATACATGTAAAAAATTTCAATAATTTCTTACAAATTTTAACAGTATTCGACCTTTCAATTTTTAACTTTTTTTCGGCACGTATTCCTTGAAACTTTCACGAAAAATTTTGAAAGGTTTTATTGACTATCCTCAAATACTTGAGCAGCAAATCAACTGAAAATCCCAGAGGACTAATGGGAGAGAAAAGAAGAAGCGATTAAAGATTAAATGTTAAATTTCAAAGGGAAAGGAAGTTACTGCAAAGAGGGTGAAATCGACAATTTCGAACATCCCTCTTTTTTTCTTCCCTAAATTACACACACAATTCCATATTTCGTAAAAGTTTTGATCAAATAAAGAAAGATTTATTATTAAATACTTGTACGTAACTTCTTAATTTATCATCCTGTGAAATCAATTATTAACTGCAAGCTTGGTCTCGATAAGCACTTTGAAAAAACGGTCGAGCAAAAGAATCCGTAAAAAGGGGCGGCAAATATACTCTCACTACCTTTCTTTCGATTAACACCATTGGTTTCTCAGCTGTGCAAACTTTTCCATTAAAGGCTTCTACACTTCTTAAAAAAGTAATTTTTACATAAGAATTTACAATAAATTATGCTAAAAGCCCAGTGGACGATTGCATTTCTTTTGCCTCTTGTAAAAAACTTTGTCGTACTAAGACGAAACTTTTTAGAACAAATTATGAATATTCCTCTCCAGCTGAAATACAACTTTCGATTAAAATCAAATGAATATTGAGATAGTGTTCTCTCTTCCCATAATAGTTTTGAAAAAAATACAGTGAAACCCGGATTTAGCTCCCCTGGATTGTGCCCTTCCGAGAAATGACGCCGCGCCGTGGGGATACGTGAGAGTCGTTTGTGGTGGTATGTGCGGTGTGCACTCAGGCGTGACAAAACAGAGAGAAACACAGGAGAGACAAAATAGTTCCGAGTCTCTGGATTTAACGTCAAGGTCAGTCCTAAAACCGGCGCTAAATCCAGGTTCGACTGTATACCGAAATTCGATAAGCACAGACCACATATATATTCGGTGCGACTTCACACACTTTGTACAATTTTAGATACTGTTTAAAAAAAATTAATTTCAATGTTCTAAAACCTATTTCCAGAAATGCATGAATAATTTACTTTCGTCACACACCTACTTTTGTAAAGTACTCTTTATCGTCAGAGTCAAATGACTTGAGCAGTAAAAATAAAAAGTGATAGCAGCTTATATGCAAAAGCAGGAGAGCGTCATGGTCGTTTTCCTTTTATACGATTATCAGCACGCTACGAGTGCAGTAAGATTCATTTGAAAATTTGTCACGGTGTGATGACTTAAACGTTCAAAGAATTGCCGTGAGTTGAAAAAATAATAAAAGGCATGTATTCTACAAAAGAAACTAACTTTTAGAAAAGTTAGGGCATACTTCAAAAGTACGGAAGAGAAACGTAGTCGCACAGGCAACGTAATTCGAGGAGCAATTTAATTTCCACTGACTGACTACATCAACAAATAGATGTACTTGTCTTTTGTATGTTTGCAATGACATTTCATCACTCATACAGATCTGCATTATATTATTTAAGAAAATAAATTACAACCAAATCATAAAGTTTTGTTTCTTCAGCAAACATTTTCTTGCCTCAAAAATGTTGTTTAACCAACAATCTCAGGTTTTGATGAATTAATAGTTGTGTTCGTTCAACAAAAGGTTTGCTGAAAACCCCTAATTTTTATTGGGACAACAAAACACTTTTTTAGTTTCTATAGCAAGCAAACCGCCTTGTTCTTCAAATCAGAGTAGCTTCAGAAATTGTTGTTTGTATACTAAATCATTTTCTTTAGAAATAGCAAAATATTGTAGGACTAGAACAAATAAAATTTTTATTTATTTAAAAGCTCTGAACGTAAAATTCATTCTTACGGGCATATAATATTACTATTAACAACGAAAATACCATGAGTGCCACTGTCGAAAAAATGAATATTTTATCATCGACTGTACGTGGCCACATACCAAGTTACGATTTGAATTACAATCGGCGCATCCCGGCGCCATCTTGTCCGGTCGGTTTGCGTCTCGTTAACAATCCGCCATTCTCATGTAATTTTATGCTAAGCGCTTCTCATAGCGCGCGAAATTTGTGCGACCCTCACCTTACGTGAAATCACGTGTCCAAATTCAAAGAACACACTCTGATATGTTCTCGACGTTCTTACGCAAATATTTAAATGTAATGTGTTAACTAGAAAAAAAAATGAAAAATAGTTTCAGTATATTCATGACATATTTGTAGGTGTCTTGCCCTTGATCTATATGATTATATCAGTCTAAAGGTCAAAACGGAAAACTGTGAGGCGCCGTTCAACAAGTACGTCACAGTGTTCGAGAGGAGGGGGGCACATTTTGTGACGATTTGTGACGTAGGGGAAGGGATAATGCAGAATGTGACATCGCGCATGGAAAATATAAATGTTTATACAAATTTTTTGGAATGCTTGGAAAAATGAAAATGAGTGATTTTATATTACAAGTAAAGTATCTATAAATATTGTGTTTGTACGTTTTGTGTTTTATTTTGGGCGTTGACAAAGGAAAAGGAAGAAAAGATTTTGACTTAAGGAAGGGGGGGTGGGTGTTCGTATAGAGACTTCATCCTAGGGGATGTAGATCTGTGACGAAAGGGAGGGGTGGAAAAAGTGTTCAAAACAGCGTGATGTAATTCTTGAACGGCTCCTGATGAGACTTACAATAATTTATATCATTAATATCTGTAAATCGGACTTCAGTTTTAGTTTCCTAAACCAAACAAAAAAGCAACTTCAGAAAATCATTGGAACAGAAAGAATATACAAGGAGGCTGTTTAACAAACCAATAAAAATCATCTGTTGATGACACATAAAAACTATCATCATAGATAAATTAAAATGTTATTTTCCGGAATGAAATCTTTTTCATTGCGTACTGTTTCTTTCGAAGTAGGACAAGCACAAAAAAATATACGTGGCTTTGCTGTGCTGAGTATGGGTCACCGAATTATACAACATTGCGCACGTACCAAGAGTGAAAGTCGGATGTACTGACATATAATGAAACTCGTATGCTAAATTGAAATATACACCCACATTATTACAACCAGGTAAAACATACTCAACAATTAGAGATTGAATTGCTTATTTTTCATAAGCTTTGCCTGCTCGTAAGACTTCTATAAAAAAACTTCTATAAAGAACGACCTCATAGAGGCTTATTCTCCGTGTGAATGTACAAGTAAGTTAGAGAAACTTAGTTAATTCTGACAGACACACGACACACCAACCCACGTCATCTTTAATTTAAAGGATATTAACCCACCATGATGGTTGTACAAACACTTTGTTTGCTTGTGACCTATGAAAAAAGCTTTCCAGCATTCTTATTAGAGATATCAAATACATCATATATGATGATCAACCGGACAATTCTCAGAAAAAAAATAACATCTATCCAAAAGTATAATTCGGATAATAATTTGAAGCCATTGAAAGAACAAATAAGAAACCTTTGTCAGAGTTCTGTAACAAGAAAAGGTTTGTTTCCTTCCATTAATTTCAAAAAGGTTTATCTTCTGCAAACAAAATTCTACTTTGTACTAGATTTTTCTTGGACCAACAAAAATTCTTAAACCAAGATTGCTCAACAAATACATTTCTTTTTCATACGATTACTGCAGATTAGAGGTATCAGCTTGTAACAGGAGCTGAACCAAGATTAATTATACGTTACGGAGAAACCGATACGATTTTCGCTAGCTTGAAGATCACGTCAGCATTATTAGAACATTACACCCATATTATGTTGTGGAATAACTGATGGCTACTTTAATTATTTAACATTGCCTTTCTTCAGCTCAATTTTTCTCCCATTGAATCAAACAATATGTATTAATTATGTTTGACTGAAACATCTCTTAAAGTATTTAAAAAATCCACAAATTTGGAGATGGTAAATACTCAGGTATTCAAACTAAAAACAAAAATTGCAATAAGCGACGTATGTGAAAAACATATATCAAAATAAACGCTACCAAACATACTACCAATATTTTCCTCCCTTGGATCAGAGGTATCAATTCGTAACAGGAGTTGAACTATGATCAAAGATACGTTACGGAGAAGCCCATGCCATTTCCTCATTGTATGACGATCACATCAAGCGTTGTTGGAACGCTGAGCCGATAGCAAACTTGGACTCTCATTCGAAAAGGCAAAGACCTGAACAAACAATCGGGAACAAAGTGCGCAGAGTGCTGGGCGTTCTTGAATGGCAGTGGGTGCCAAAGAAGGATCATCTATGAATCGCGACGGTAGGTATACAGTATACACGTAGTAATCCACGCACACTCACATTTTTCTCTGACACTGTTACTCTAGGTATTGTACGAGAATGTTCATATCGCCACTTGTTGGATCACTGCCATGCACAATTTTGCCAGCGTGTTCGAATTTCTCTACACGTATTCGTGTGGCGTACAGCCATAGACAAAAAAGTGTTGCTCGAGGCTCGATGGTTGCCAACCGTGCGTTCCGCTTGGACGCCGTGCAAACGAACTGTGCAAAAAGAATCGTCACTTTCGAACAAATGCGATTTCCGAGGTTACGAGTGCACGCAAAATCCGAATTCCCCTCAGGACACGGTTCTAGTTATTTTCCAGTCAAGCACCCGATTTTCCATTGATATCCGCTCGCGTCCGTTGGATTATTGACAAATGGGGAAATATTAAAATTTACTCTTCGCCTGCGGAAATACGATTGGCTGCTAATGGACTTCCTCGGGCCACGGGTCGCATCGATACGCAAAGCGATCGTTAAAACGTAAATGAAACTATAAATAAAGCGGAGTTCTGCAATGCTTAATATGCGTGTCAAAAACATCAACGCGTACTTCTATCGAGGCGACGGACTGGAGATCGGTGGAAGTGAATCTCGTTTCAACTGGTGCACCGATTGAACCTGGTCCATTATTGGCAGTGCGTACCGCGAGTAATTTCACAGGAAACGTGATGGGACTTCTAAATCGAGTGGAAGCGTGGTTCCAATTGTCCCCAGGTCGACACCTAATTTCCAATTGACGGTAACGTTGCAACTATGTATTCGCACGTAACCGAGCTTCCATCCAAGACTCTCGTTCTCTTCACTGAAGATCTTCTGGGTCGCTGCTTAATCGAGTTACGAGGGAGATCATTCGCGCCGGATGTCAGGCTGACTACCACTGTCTATGAACCTGAAAGCCCCTTCGGACGCCAAGCGTCACGCTTTACACGCCAACTAATCATCAGTACAATTCTGTTACTTCGACGCTTAATTAACGTCGAATTAATTAACACTTTGGAGCGTTGAAAACAGTTTGACTTGCTTGAAATGCATGGTCATGGAAGATAAATATCTTCCATGCATTCGAAATAGGGTAGAGGGCTTCTTCGAGTTTGTAATTCAATCTTGTGTTCAATGCTTTGACAAATCTTTATACGTTATTTGGGGAACTATTCAAATATTTTTCTTTTGCGAATGGAGGATATTATAAAGATTTCGCTCAACGCTTTCAGTGATGCTAGAGTGGTGACAGTGTGAGTACGTACTGTGTCATCACTCAATATTCACTGAGGTTTTCAGAGGTATACTTACAAATCTTGCATCAGTAAAAAGTCACGGTTTTAAATTTAGATTGTATATTTTTCTTTAAATAACACTCTTAGAAAAATAAGCATGATTTTTAATGCACAGATAATGGAACTCTTTGTAAATTTATAAATTAAGTTAAATGTAGATAAATGAAAAAACTATCAGATATCTTCATACTCACAGAACAAGATTGAGAATTAATTCAAAGGACTCACCTGGAAAAAAAAAGAAACAAAACATTTTTGTTCATTCTGGTTGAAAAGAATAATATAGTTGCACATAACAGTTGAAAACCCCTGGTTCATTATTATAATAATTATCAAATTACCTTGTAACATTTCTATCTCGATTTATATGTATATTAATTTTCATTAATAATATCTCTAAATATTGACTGCTTGTAGCAAAGGAATAGTACATGTTGGATAAAAACAATCTATTTGAATAATAATTAACAAATACAAAGCAAATTGGTTACGCGTAATATAATTTCTGAAACAATGATATCCAACAATACTATACTAAACTATACTACCCCATATACTCAGAAACCTCTAGATCCTAATGCAAATCAATATCAATAAATTCATCGGAAATGCTAAAATAAAAAAATGTTTTTACCTCGATCCAGTGGAAATATTCAGTTCCTTTGTAATCCCATGACATGTTATAAATAATAATCCTTTGCCTATCCCACACATCACCTACAAATTTATCTACTATATCTTTCTAAGGGTAAAGTATATCCCGAGGGCATCCAACTACGAATATAAACTCGAACAATTTTCCATGAGCTTTCAATCAAATTGTATCTTATCAATTGCTGCCAATAGCTCCTTTGCAAAGTCTTTGACACATCCTAAGGCAACTGAAGCCATTAGTTTATTAGAACTAGTGACCTTTCGTAACGATGGTTACTTGCGGTTAGTCTCAGCTTAAGGGGTCAATTCTTGAGATGTTCGTCCTTCGTCCTTAATCCTTATCACATTGCAGTGAATGGTGCGAGGATTCAGATTCCAGATTTCTCGTCTGACCACCTACAAACTTGCCTCCTCAAGGTGGTATCTCGGGGCACGACCGCAGACGCATTGGTGGCGATGGCAGCGGTCAGTCTTGTAAATTATTTAAGTCGAGTCAACACAGCCACATATAGAACCAGTACAACCCTTCCACTTATTCTCCTCCTTGCTGTTCGGTTTCTCCTTCAAGCCAAACTTTTACCTCTATATTCTCCTTGCCAAGTACAAATTTGTCCTATAACATTACCCTAATGTAAAATGGATTACATTGTCAGATAGATGATAACGTAAAACCATATGTCTAAAGATCCATAGAGACCTCAATGCAGATATAAAATTGAATATAGTCTTAAAAATGCTGCTACAATTTAGAAATATTGATAACCAAGTTTCAAATTCTAACATTACATCTAGATACTTCAAGATCAATGAAATTGAGTTATAATTTGAATGAAATAATTCTAAAATAATTTCTGTAATCCACCCACACATGCCACAGAATGAAAATACACCCAGTAGATAAGTAAGGTTCATGTTTGTTGGAAGGACTGCGTCGCACAAAAGGTCCTAACAGACTGTATAGGGTATAGACTGTAGAGTGCAATGCGAAGGTGGATGATGGCGAGGAAAAACGAAGACAACCAAGAGAGGGGAACGTGGTCATCTAAGTAATTGGGTAGGCGGACTACTACGTGCAGCGATGTATATGTGTGAGGCTTGATTTTAAGCGTGTGCAACTTGGTTTCAACTGTGCGAGACTTGCCTTTCTAATGTGTGAGTCCCCTCTCGAATCCTTGAACCTTACACTTGAAATATTAACTTCGTACCAAACCTGGCACAGGCCAATGCCTTGTCAGACCGACCTTTTTCCTCGCCTTTTTCAATGTCTTCACTATTGCCCTATCTAATTTCTCTCGCACTTCACAAAGGAAAGCTTTTCCGACGAATTTTTCCTCAGCTGAATTCTAAATCGTGTAGACTGTAGAGTGTACAATGTAGACGTATAGTGTGTAGTAGTATCATTTTCATGTTTCGGAAAATTGTATGGCTAATTTCTTGGTCTTAACACTATGCTGATCCCAAGATGAAGATCTGAAACCTACCGATCAAGTCGATAAAGAAGACGTAGAAGTAATAACGCCAATTTGATTTATCTCTTAATATGCGAATGCCTTTGACCTACATTTTGGCTCATATAAAAATTAGGTCTACAGTATGTCGTGTCAGTCGGCCGTTAGCGAGATATCACAGTGGAGGGTTTAGAAATACAGGATATGGCTGCTTGGTAACCGGACGCCTGAAAACAGACCACCTCCGATCCATTCGTACCATATGTCTCATATGAAACATTTCAAGTCTATATAGCTGATTGAAAGATGATCAGCAGAATTCCAATGCATCAGCGAAAAAGTGGCCATTGAATATTAAACTATGAATAAACATTTCATCCTAGGTGTTAACGACTCATGAAGTTAGGAGTACGCATTCGCTGATGTCAATGTCATGAAGTCACTGAAGTCACTCGAAGTTAGAAGTTCATATTTCAAACTCTCTTAATGCATATACATAATCTAAGAATTACTTTTGTTTTCTTTTCTATTGGTGGTACTATTTTCTTTTGCAGTAGGAGTAGGAAATCTTCCATTTTAGTTGAAACTATTTGGGTTGACAAATCAGCAGTTTACTACTATAAATAAGTTTTTTAAGTCCTGTGGATTCAACTGGTTACATAATTGGCTAGACAAGAAGGATTATTCCAAGTTAAAAGCAAAAGTCTAAATATTACGTCACGCTGTGGATTCAACGGGTTACCTAATTGGCTAGACAAGAAGGATTATTCCAAGTTAATAGAGTGAAGGTCTGAGCGTATTCGATTAAGATCGGGTCGACTGAGTTTCCTCTCGACCGGTCATTGCACTTCGGTGCATTGAACGTTACGATGACACTTTATGCGACTCGTCGATATCGTCGATAAAGTTTACAATGGCAGGGTTAGAAATCGAGATTTCGTGACCATATCTCCTTAAAACCTCGGAATCAACATGCGAAAGCAGAAATGAGTGGCAACGCAAAAAGTCGTACAAGGTCGTATTCCCCTGATACATGTGGCAACGTGGCATTTATCGATAAACTAAGCCTTTTCTCGGATTAAGTTTCTCTTAAAAAATTTTCATTTGACAAGCAACGAATCTGAGATATTTTTAAAAGAAACTTCTTTCCTTGCTTCTTTCTTGTTCTTTTTTTCTTCTACACATGTCATTGCAATCACGTGTAATCACTTGCAATCGCGCGGAATAATGTGTAATCAGTCAATCACTTGCAAATCATTTTCAATTATAAATACCCTGACATCATAATTTAAAAATCGTCCAAATTGATACAATTTTAATTAAGAATGCATTCTTAAATACTTTCAATTTAAAATTGTACAATTTGTGTATAGAATCATCTTAATCAATTCGAAATTATCAGGGTCCGAACTAAAATAAGCCAATTTCCATTCTTGACAAAAATAATACTTCACAATTGAAAATATTAATTTTTAAACGTATGTTCGTATGCATTTATTTTATGAAATTTCTAACCCGGGCAATATGCATGAAAATTCGAAAAAAAAAAAAAAAATCCAATACATTTTTGAGCCAACCTAATGCACATTGAAGTTTCATACGGCTCGCAAGTTTGAGCGCGCCTAGGGCGCGCAAATGTTAGTTCTCGCGCTTCGCGCTCGATAATATGTTTATCTCGCGCTTTGCGCTTGATGATGTATTTTCCTCGCGCTACGCGCTCGTTCTTTGTATTTTCCCCTACTGCAATTTGGTGATTGTGAATTCTCTTTTGTTAAAGCTCCTTCGGCTTTAACGAACACATTCTCATCACGTATCTCGTGCTTCGCACTCGAGTTTATCGAAAATTTGAACTTTTCTACAATATGTTCAACTCTATTATATCAATTGTATGTTATATTTATTTCTGTAACTCGGTCTGGGGCTGCGTATTCAGATGTTACAAAATAAAGCACAAATTTCATTTTTCATGATTAATTCAACATTTCCTCCTTCTGTTTCACTTATTTTCATTCTCAACTACCCTAAAGTTTGTATCATTTCAAACATTTATATTATTACAATTCGTAATATGCATTGGTATTGAAGCAAAAGAATTTTCATTATCTTGCTTTTATAATTTAAAAAAAGTGCGCATCCTATTTAAAAGAAAATTGTTACCAAACATTTTATTGCAGTTTGTGTCGTTTTTCTATAAATTTTATTTGTTCATTTTCAATGTTATTTTTTTTTAGAATTTCAACTAGAAATACGCTTCCTAGCATAAGCTGGTTCTAACCAAATTTTTAGATATAATTTAGGCGAAACATTTTGCTAAATAATATATTATTGTAGCTTGTGTCCTTTTTCTAACAAGTTAATTTTCTATTTTTTAATATATTTTTATAACAAGAGTTTATAACAAATTTATAGATATTTTTTGGGCGAAGAACTTCTGTCTATTAATTTTTTGTTCGTACCTTGTGTCGTTTTTCCAGAATTTTTTAATTTTTTTTTTCATTTTTAATCTTATTTTTTACGATTAGAAGAAAATCTACTCGTCCTAACTAAAAATTATTAATAACAAATTTGTAGATCCTTTTTGGGTTAAGAACTATTGTTCTTTTTTTTTTCGTACCTTGTGTCGTTTTTAAACAAATTTAATTTTTTTATTTTTAATGGTATTTTTCCAGATTGAAACAAAAACTACGCGTCCTATCAAAAAATTATTGATGACAAATTTAGATGAGTTTCTACTATTTTTTGGAATAGCAACTTTTGTCTATTCATTTCTTTCATAGTTTGTGTTGTTTGTACAAAAATTTAATTTTTTTATTTTTCATGTTTTTTACGAATGAAACAAAAACTACGCATCCTATCAAAAAATGATTAATAACAGGAGACAGGCCGAAATATTTGGTTAGGCGATGAACGAAAATGTTAATTTTCTTTTGCTTTTTTGAATTTTTAAAATGCGATAACTCTGATAATTTTCTTTTTACCGTAAAAAGACACTAGGATAAATTGTTCGAGTTTCAGAGTACTATGAATAGCCGTACATAGAATTTTTAAATTTTGAAAAAAATGGTCTCAAACATTTTGAAAAAGCTCTTAACTTTTTGAATTTTTACCCAAAATAGCTGGTTAATGAACTCGCCCTTTCTTTTTGGTCCTTAAAAAAATGTGCCAGAGCACAATTCAATCTGATCAATCTTTCGGAAGTTATCATGCCTACACTATACTGCAGACTACAGATTGACACCTTCATAAATATCGTTTTTTTCTGACTCAGGGGGTCTCAAAACGTGGAGATTTGATGAAACCCGATTAATTCAAATTTTACATGAAAACAATACCTTCTCATTAGGATAAGAATGTAAAAATCAATTAAAATTTTAGGTTAGAATAAAATAAATGAACCATTTCCTCGACAAATGGTGTCCCTCGGTAATTGATAGCTTTACCCTATACTCTCAAATAAAATGTTGGGAGGATTATATTAATTTCTATTTGAAATTACAGTGATAGAAAAATATAGCCAATGAGCATAATTAGATGGATTTGCGTCATTTTCAAGTAATTCCGAATAATTTCGTCAGTGTTGACTGGTAATAATATTGCACTGAAAAAATAGGTAGTATAGACCTAACTATTTGTGTTTGTAAAATATGTCGCTGATACTGTATTCGTTTGCACAACCGTTCAACTTGTTGGTGTTACTACCCGCATTGTAATTTCAACAAACCGAGTAGTGACACCAACAAGCAACATGTTTGTGCCAACCAATAAAGTAACAGTCGGTATATTTTACAAACCCAAGTAATTGGGCCTAATACCTATTTTTTTTCAGCGTCTTAAAAAATCTACATCCTCACTCCGCAGGTTGAATATTATCATTAGCTCATTAGGCATTAGCTTATTAGTCATTACTCAGAATGATTAACTACTATTATCACACACGAGATTAAGCTGCGCGAAAGCGAGTCTCCAAGGTTGAGGATTGTCGGAGAGCGACAAAATGTATGCGCGCTGCGTCACCTTTCCGTCTCGATGGAAGTATAAAGATGGTTCGGTTGTTGGCACTCAGATCGCTTTTTTGCCTTGTTAATATTCAAGATCCATCGAAGGAAGTCTCCACGAAGGACACGAAACGACGCTCAATAACCGAGCCAGGTGACAATCGTCTCATTATATTTCAAATATATACAATCTGTCGGAATAAATTTTACCATACAACATCAGCACTCCTTTTTCGGAATTATTCAAACATTATTCGACATTCGACCATAAAAAAAACTTTAGCAATTACTATACCACTGCATTTTTCAGATGCAGAGTTGCAGAACCTAAAGAATAATGAAAAAAGGATCCAATTTTTGCGGAGAATGTTGACAAAGATACAAAATATATTTTATGTTTTAAAAACGTGGATAAAGTTACGATTGAACAAGAAGCACATGGAACTGAACTCCGGTACGAAGGACTATTCCCTGCACAGTAAAAAAGAATAGTTAAATTGTTACTCCTTAAAATGTTGTTGACCCTAAATACAGAGATGAACTTAAATTAAGGAACTAAGCAAAAATGTATTCGGATTCAAGTCAACTTTATTTGAATTTAAGAAAAACATAAATAAATATAAAATTCTGAAATGTAGACATTGACATCCTTGAATTCAGATAAATTTTAAGATGTGACAATTTAAAGTATTATATTTTAATGTGTAATTTTGAACTAAAGTTCCCTAGATTAAATTTTTTTGTTAATTTAAAGCTTTTCAGGTAGGAAGACTTTTTGTTCTAATTTCTGTAAATTCAATTGCTTGCAATTTGAAATTCTTGAAATTTGACAAGCTAAACGCTTTAATTTAGAATTGTTTAATCTTAAAGCTGTTTACATTCAAATATTCTTCAATATTAAATGGTTAAGATTTACAAATACACTCGAACTCCAAAGATACGATAATCTCGGGAATCGGGAACTCCAAAGATACGAGCGTGAAAGGGGCTCCCACTCCTGCGACGTTTAGATTTCGTGGGTAATGCGTGAACACGCACACAGGCCTACTGCGTGCATGCGCGCGTATGCAATTCGCAATGAACAAACGTCGAATTCAAAACAGCGCGCGTTCGCGCGCGCCTCACTTTCAGCTGGGGTGGGAAAAAATTACGCTTGCTCCTTTGGAGTCGGGACGCTCGTATCTGTGGAGTGCTCGTACCTTTAGAGCTCGTATCTTTGGAGTTTGAGTGTATATGATTTTATTTTCAACTTCAATATAGATGTTTGTCCTGTTTCAAACAAACAACAAATCAGATAAATGCTTTCTTAACTACTGGTTACTCTAGAGCCAAGTTTTTTGTCGTAAAATAAATTGTTTCAATTAATTTGACCAACAAATATTCTTCATAGCAACAGGAGTGACTTGAGCGTATTCCAATTTTCTGGCGGACACAGTACCCTCAGGAAATGTCAACAGTAAAAACCATACACGTATGCATGTGTCAGATTGTGGCTTAGAGGCAGTAAGCATTTGAAACTACATTTGCGCTAAACGCGTAGTCCGTGGCTATATGGCGATACCTATATAAGTACGTAGTTGTGGTTACTTACAACTCTAGGGTGTAGACGCGATTGTCCTGTTGGTTATTGCGGTCTTGAACCTAGTCCAATATCGACTGCATAGTTACGTAACTTGGAAGTGAGTACCCTCCAATGTAAAGTTTACGTGGAAGACCGTCACGTTGTTGATAAACGCTTTCTGAAAATACAACTAATTGAGGAATCCTTGCCGCAAATTAATTAACCCCTTTGCTAATTCCACTGATGTTTGATTTCCTTTGATTTGATTTCAATATACGATAGCTTTCGACTTTATAAAAGGACCCCGCGCAAGATGTTTAGAAAAAGCCTTGCGGTCAAATTTTGTTTAGTTTTCTGATTCTTCAAGTGATTTTACTAAAAGTAGTAATTAAATAATTTCACATGAGGACCTTTTTCAGTGGTGTACAAAAATAATTCATCTTTTGGACTATAGTAACCTAAAGGGGCCAGCCATGAATTAAATTAAAGCTTTTTTTACTCTAAATCTAAATCAGTCAATTTTTGTCTGATTAAATTAATAAAGCAGGCTTAGACCAGTATTTGGGTGGTTTTAACTATAGTTCATACTTTAATGTCCCTGCACGGAAAAAAGTGGATCGTTAGAAGAACTCTCAAAACCATTAGCTCTAACTATTTTAAATTGAAGCGCAGCTTTTCGTCGGTGAATTTTGTTAAAATTACTGTTTTGTGTTCTGGTAAGTTAAACTGACTTTTTAAGAGAGTAGGATGAACAATTTTAAATTGTAGGATGCAATGCACCACTCAGTAATCGTCACACTCAGCGTGATGAAGAGTTACTATTCGTGTAAGCCTTACTTCTGTGAAGAGTAACTTCGCTGATTTCGCATTTAACGCAAATATGTATATGTATAAATATATATAAATATATAAAATATATAAATATATATTATATATATATCATCAAATTACAGTTGTTCACGCTTTGACCTTTAATTTTAAAGAGTCTGTCCAGAAATGTGTGGAAAATCCAAAGAACGAGCGCGTAGCACGAGATAAATATATTCTCGAACGCGAATCGCGAGAACCAACAGCCGCGCGCCCTAGGCACGCTCAAACTTGCGAGCGGAGCGAGCCGCGCGCGTAGCGCGCAATGAGAATGTGCCTGCGCAGCGGGCATATGTTTTATAATGAAATGTTATATTTATCGAAAGTAACTGTGGAGAGGTAATTCATATCTTTACAATAATTTTATTGGGGTATGTCTTATTTTGATATACTCATTTTAAACATCAAATGTATTACATTAGAGTATAATAACTTCTGGAAAGGAGAGGCCAGCTGGCAGAGACGTCAAGACGTGTGAAATAAAGAGCTACTTTCGACGACACTCAATATTCATTCACAAAAATCTAAATATAAATCACAATTTAAATATATAACCGCAAGTGACAGCAAATGACCAATACTCACAAATATATAACGATCATCACTGATGAGGGTTTTACCTGTGTTAAGGTAAATGTGGCGTTGGAGTGGGAGTTGAGAAGATACTTTTTAGTCAAAAATGTTGACGCGTGAAATGCATGGAGCATTGGGTGGCCTGCTCTCAATTTCTTATATTCCGATATGTATTTTGACACTTTTTAATAAATTATATACAGTATTCTATCTAAAATCCGGTTGCCCTAATTTATCCCTGCATGTTTAATTCTTTCAATAATTTATTAAATAATTTGAAAGTTTTAATTTAATCACGCAAGAGTGTTACAAAGCACGAATATTTCTCAATTCGCATAATTTTTTCTATGGTATTTCACATTGAAAGGGATTACTACTAGATTCAATTTTCAAAATATTTAGTCCAGGATGTAAAATTACTTCGAGTAATTAAAAACCAATCAATTTTTTAACAATAATATAATGATTTCGAGATTTTCGAGACATATCGTTACACCCCTTTTTTGAGACAGAATTATTCCTTCACCTTCAAAGCTTCTTCGTTACGCCATAAGCACGAATATAATTTATGAATCGTACATTCGGCAGTGCGATTACACGGCTTTCTAGATAATAAACTGTTCAAATTGGTCATGAAACTTGCAATTTCGTGAAGTTAAATTGATGCTCAGAGAGAATTGAATTTCCTTTAATGTTCATAAAACCGAACACCTGATGTGTAAAAGTATAAAGATCCTGAATAGCGACCTAAAGCTCAAAAATCTTTCCAATACGATAACTTTATTTTCATTCTTTCAAATCCGGCTCGAAGGACCAACTTTTTGTGCACTTAAAAAATATCGATTGCATTGATCAAATAAATATTTTTTGAAGCAATTTTTCAATGTTTAAAGTGTTTACACTATTTTGTGCTGGGATAATCTCATACAAGTATCTCAACTGATTTCATCTAACAATAAGAATGAAAATTACTTTGAAGCCATTGAAAATTACGTCACGCTATTTTAAAAACGTTCTCAACACCTCCTCTTCTATGTCGCAGATCACCACATAATGCTTGAGCCCCCAAGGCAAAGTCAAGAATAAGATCACCCCCCTCCCCTTTGAGCGAAAATGTTGTGTTCTATTTAATCAGATAAACACCTGAGATAAGACACAAAATATATAAAACATAATATTTGAACGGACTTCGCAGCCCGAAATCCTCTCAAAGCAGGGGAAATATAGAGATTTTTCACGAGATTAGGGGAATAAATCCTTTTATTCTACATTCGACCGAAATGGCCACCTTTTTCTCCTAAATAGAGGTGAAAGTAACATATATTTCCAATAAACCGCATTTGCCGGGCGAAAGTAACATTATTGGGGCGAAAGTAAAATTAGCGGGGCGGATGTAAAATTAGCGGAGCGAAAGTAAAATTTGCGGGGCGAAAGTAAGATTAGCGGGGCGGATGTAAAATTAGCGATGCAAAAGTAAAATTAGCGGGCCGACAGTAAAATTTGCGGAGCGAAAGTAAAATTGACATTTTTTTCTTTTACAATTTTTTTTTGAGTCACCACAAAGCTATAGAAAAATGCATCGGACCCTCTTTTTAGGGCCAAAAGGTGGCTCGGTCACTAAACCCACCCGCGGAAAAAATTTGCTACTTTCGCTCCTTGTTACATAATGTACTATTTCATCATGCCTCAATCGAAAATTCGACTTTCGATGCCTGTAGAGCGGGTCGAAAATCAAGTTTTCTACCCTAGGAAGGATCTTAAAGCAGCTAAATGAATTTTCAACAAAGTAGTTCAACTTTCAACCGAGTAGTTAAATTTTCGATAAAAAATTTAATAGTTGAATTTCAAACTGAAAACGACGAATTTAACGTGAAATATTTATTAGTTAAATTTTCAGTTGATAAAATTAATTTTCATCTAAGAAAAAATAAATTTTGAGAAAATAGTTCAATCTTTAACCAAATAGTAGAAGAATTCACTTTTAACGGAAAGTAGTTGGATTTTTTCATTGCGTTCTTTTAATTGAGTTCGCATTTAAGAAAAAAAAAACAAGAAAAAGAACAAGTTACTTTAAAACAGGGGAAAGAATGAATCCTTTCGAAACGGGTAAAAGAGTGGAATAGGGGAATACTGTGAAGTGTGTATTATGATGCTTTACTTGTAAAGTAAATTCACTCATTTTCATTTTTTTAAGCATTAAAAAAAATTCTCATTCGCATTTATATTTTCAATCTGTTATGTGTCATTTTGCATTATCCCATTCCTGCTTTTACGGCATTCTTAGAGGATAAAAAAAAGCTTGTAATCTCAAATTTGGGATTATTCTTTCCAATCCCTTGAGTGATGTTTGGGTCGATGCATTAGCCCTTGAAACATTGATCACGTCGTTCAATTTTATGGCGGCTACGTAAACCTTAATGTTACGCTATCAGACGCAGGAAAACGATGCCAGTTTACGTACAAAGCTTCCTCCCTTTCGGGCACTTTGCCTTTTCTGTGGCAAAAATATCTCCCTTGAATTTTACGAGAGCCTCTTGAAAAATGAATTACTTTTTCTTCCACCTTCATTGAAAGTGTCTCAAACTTTGTCGCCAAACTGGCTAAAGCAAATCGTACAAGGACCAAGATAAAGGAGAAAATTTGAAGACTTTTATTTTTAAAATCTTAAAGGAAAGATTTTTGCTAGATCCTCGTTAATAAAAGTGTAATAGAATCGTCGAAATTTTCGATCTCTAGTTTTCAGCGAATCTTTATGTTTCCGGTCTGTCCAGAAAGTATCGGACCTTTTGCTCTAACTTTGTACCCAGTTGTTCCATTGTTAAAAACAGGCATTCAGCATTTAGGTGGGACATTGAGGGCCCCTTACTAAGTTACACATACCTGCGAATTATAAGGCGACTAGTATATGCAGTTGCGTAAACATCTAACTACGTACGCGTCGCATTTCAGGATGACAGAACGCAATAAACAAAGAGTGTGCATTAAATTTTGCTAGAAACTTGGCCATTTATTTTCGGAATTCATCCTTATGATGCAGAAAGCTTGTGGTGATGAGTCTATGAGTGATACTAATATCAAAAAGTGGAAAGTGATCCTCTCTCTGGCAGGCCCGCAAAGGCCAAAACACCTTACAATGTGGAATGAGTGCGAGTGTTAATGAACGAAACTTGTCATTTGACAGTAAGAGTAATAGAAAAAGCCCTCAGGACTCCAAAAACTATTGTTTCCAAAAAATTTTGAGGCAAGATTTGTGGATATGTTGCGTGGATGCGAAATTCGCTTCACGGCTGCTCACGAAAGACAAAAAGAATTATTGAGTGGAAGACCCCCAGAGCAAGTTAGAATCAATCATAAACAATCCAGCAATGTTTAAAAAGGTAATTACTAGTTATGAATTATTGGTTTATGGCTATGACCCTGAGACAAAGGCCCGATCTTCGCAGTGGAAGTCACCTGGATGCCCAAGAGCAAAGAAAGTGTACCAGAGTCGGAGGAACTTCAAGGCAATGCTTACAGTTTTTTCGAAAGAAAGTGAAAACTGAGTATTAAAAAGGAGTTTTGAAGCGATTGCGGGACGTAGTGAGAAGAAAACGGCCGGATTTGTGGAAAAATTTCGTTTGAGTCCTTCACTACTATAACGCACCTACACATTCCTCGCAGCTTACTCAGCAATTTCTGATGAAACGCGGTCCAACACAACATCTACAGCCCTCATACAGTCCGGACCTGACTCCCCATGTTTTTTTGCTGTTTCTGAAGTTGAAGTGGCCTCCAAACGAAAAACGATTTCAAGACTTAGAGGAAATACAAGAGAATGCGACGAAGCGGCTGTTAGCTATTCCAAAAGGTGTCTTTAACGAGTCCTTTCGAAAGTGGGAGGATCGCTGAAATAAGGTTGTTGCTTTAGGTTAAGGTTGTTGCCATTGACCAGAATTTATTCTTAGTCCTCTTACACCACAAGGTTGGATACTTTTCGGACAAACCTCGTATATCCAAAGATTATGTTCAAATGCACGCATCAAGAGAAGAGCGCGGAGCGCCGGGCGCAATGACAGTGTACCCGCCTAAGGCGGGCGAATTGTTTTTATTTTGACGTTCAGTTATATCTTTTTTTTAAGTTGAATGGGATTTTTCCTTTTTATACTTTTTTTTTGTTCTTCTGTTTCAAGGAGGCATGATTCGAAAACTGTAATGTAGAAGTTGGAGTGCTGCCTTCGGATGGTTTCACTCGGCATCAGCAAACTATTCTTTTTTTGCTCTTTGCCACTCCGAAGAGAACTGCTAATTCCTTATCGTATCCGTGTTTACGGGTTCTTGAACAAATTCTTGCAGTTTACCCTCACCGCGTGCCTCGCCTTCAAATTATTCGATTACTACCTACTTCTTTTTACAAATGTCAGGTACTGGAACGAAACTTTTTGCTGTTCCTCATTCGCTTATTTAAGCCCCTAGGTTTCGACGCAATGTTTTCCGAAGAGAAATGATTAAATTGCCAAATGATTTTATTTTTTGGTGTAAATTTGAAAAATTAGATTCTCAATTTTTAATTTCTAATTCACACGGCTTCAAATATAAATATATATACCAGTGTGTCAGGTGTATAATTACATACTATTGCACTCAGAGGTCTTATAATTGAAGAAGGTAAAGCTAAACGTTGCTAAGTCCGCTTATTTTCAAAGATTTCAAGAAATCTTTAATCGATTTCAGTAATTTGATTAAAGGTATTCCAAAGGATTTGAAAGGTTCTATGGATTTTCTGGGGGTTTCAAACAGTTTCAAAAAATTTAAAAGAATTTGGAATATTTTAAGATATTTTTAAAGGTTTCAAGGTATTTCAAAAAGATTTTAATCATTTGAAGGAATTTCACAGAATTTAAAACGTTTTAGGGTAAAAAAAAATCCGAAGAGATTTTCATAGAATTTCCAAGGATTTAAATGCTTTTGGGGGATTACAAAAAATTGTCTTGTGGTTTTGGAAAATTTTCTAGAATTTCTGAAGGTATCAAATGAGTTTACAGAAACTGTAAGTTTGTGAGATATTTTAAAACATTTCAAGGAATTTGATAATATTTTTAATGATTTTAATGATTTGAAGGGATTTGAAAAGCTCTCAAGATATTTAAATAAAGTCTTCAGAATTTTAGGAAATATCAAATTTCCAAGAATTTCATAACATTTGACAGTATTTCAATGGATATCAAAGAATTTATTCACAAAAAGTGAGGGATTTCGTATTAGGTTTCAAAGGTTTGAAGAGAATCTCAAACATATTTTTTTGAAATTCATTCGAATTCAGCTTGAATTCTTGATGATTTATCCCAATTCTTTTTAATTTATTTACATAATTTGGAATAATCTTAAATTCTTCTAAATTTACTCAATTCTACTCAATGCAATGGATTTTTTAAAATTTTTGTTCATTTCGCATAGAAGTTCTTTAAACTTGCCTTGAACTCTCAAGAAATTCATTATATTATTTTAAATTTCATTGAATTTTTCTAAATGCACCTTTATCTTTTCTGTATTTCATCGAATCCTTCTCATTTCCAATAAACTTAGATATTTTCCCTTACTTAGATATCAACGTAATTATTTTGAAGTCTTTTTCAATCAAAGGAATATTTTGACCAATTAGAAATTCGTGCGAAATAACTAAATTTTTTTTTATTTGTTTCATCCTGTAGAATTTTTGAATTTTACAAATTAGAACGTTCCTACGTTTAGGTTTCCATAACTGTTCTTCACTTGTAAATCCGGATCTTAAAAAAATGTTGACGACTACAAATTTTAAACGCTGCCTTGTTTGTATTCGTTTCAAATGTCACGATTGTAAACTCGAAAGCTTGTTCTTTTGAAGTTTCGAAATTTTCAGATATTAGTCCCCTCAATTTTTCGATTATTTCCAATTTAGTTTCTTTCGTGTTTGAAAGTTTTAGAAGTTGGGCAATTAAAAGCATAAAATGTATCCTCTTCAAAATTATTTAATCATTCAAACTAAAAATTAAAATTAATCAAACGATTTTATAACATTACAATTTGAAAGCCTTTAGTTCTGAACGTTCCAATTAAAACTTGTTTAAATACAAATACTCAATTGTATAATATAGGCAGCTTGAATATTTGTTTGAAAATACTGCCTAATTTTAAAGGGTTGGATGTCAATATTATTCAATTTAGAATCCTTACAATCCTAAATTTCTTGTATGTAATGTTATACAATGTTATTGTAATTCAATTTTAATAGGATTATAAAAAATCTCAACAAAAAAAAGAATTCGAAACAAGCGGGATGGCTCAAGCCTAAATGCTGACAGAATATAAAATTAAATAGTGAATGTTTTATAAAGTAATATTGTTTATTCTACCTATTGAGCTACTTATTGAAAATAATAAATGTATTTTCTAAGCCCTAGAAGTTCTTGTTTGAATAAAAATGGTAATTTTCTTTACAAAAATATATTTTACTTTTTTCACGATGTCCTTTTTCGAAATAATAAGTTTCATTTTTGGGTTCTAAATTATAATCCTAAATGACATTTTTGAAATTCATATTTTTTCAAACACAAATAATTATAGCTGTATTTATTTGCATATAATTGCATGGGAAGATTGAAGATGTCTGAATAAGTTTCTCAATCACACACGTAAAAATTTTTTTATCCGTTATCAATTCATAAAAAACTGTCTTTTTGTAACTTTGATAGTCGTCTGACTAAATATGGACATGTACTACTGGAATATCACGCTATGGCTTCAGGAATAGCATTACAGTAATATTATTTCCCGTTGACTATCATTTTAACATATGAGGAACTATATTTGATAACGCAATATCGATTAAAATGAATAAATAAAGCATGGAATTGCTCTTTTCAACAATTTCAAGTGCAAAAGTAGCAGACTTCACAATCTTTCCCCTCTTCCCCTCTTTTCTTCGTTTATTCTATCACGGCATTCATATCATCTGGTAAAAAATGCAAATATTTTTTTTTTAATTCAATTATTTTCTTAGAAACTCCACTATTATGTGGAAAAGTCATATTTTTTAACGGAAATTCAACTGTTTGTTAAACAATCGTATTTTAGGTAGGAAATTAGTCTAGGATATTATTTCCCGTTGACTCTAGTTCTAACATATAAGAAATATTTAATAACGCAATATTGATTGAAATTAATAAATAATACACAGCATTATTTTGTTTAACAGTTTCATGTAAAATATGGGCATATTTCACCATTAGACGAATTGCGGTCTATCGGTTTGTCATGATTTTAGTCGGTCGACTGAGTAGGCAGCAATGAATCTGAGTTCGGATTTAACGGATTGATCGTTTTATGGAGTCGAATTGGACCGACTAACCTCAAACATTTCCAATAAGGGTTTTATAATCAATTACACGGGCATATGAATTGTTTGAAATCTCTCTAAAACAGAGTATGGTGGAAGTTTTACCCAATAGGAAGCTTAAGATTGACAACGGATGTCAATGAAACGGCGAAGTCTAGTTTTTTTCAGTGAATCGTGAAAGACATTGTATGAATATTAATTTAATGAAAATGAATCGGAAGTGCTATCTAGCGGACTTCAATAACAAAGTGCAGATAAGTAAAAATGTATATTTAAAACCTTTCAACTTTTGTTATTGATTTGCAGTGAGTTATTGATTATTATTTGAAAATAAAATTATATTGAGAATTTTATGTATATTATGCTAAATGTAAAATGTTTTATATAAATAAATAATATTAACTTATCACATTTTGGTTGATCTAATTAATTTTCTGCTGTAAATTATTTATAAATTGAACGTAAATCATATTTCTGATCATTAAGGATAAAATAAAAAAAGCAATTTTCTATATTTGAAGGGTTGCAGTACGAGATAACTGACTATCTGTACTTGTCTTCCGTCTTCTTCTTTTTAATTGCCTAACCTCTAACTTCTTTTTTAAACTTTTTCCTGACAAACTTTCTCTTTCTAAAAGTTTTGAAATGCAGTAAAATAATAAAATACTTCTTTTTTCAAAGCAAAAGTCCTTAAATAAAACTATTTGCAACTTCCTTCAGCACCGAAGTACCAATCAAATTCTTCTTTTTATAGAACTTTCAACAAAAAATCGTTTCTCACAGTGCGATACTGTCACACTAAATCTTTATTTTCCCGGAACAAAATAATCTTTCTTAGTTTGAAACTTATTCATTCTTATTCAGCCTCCCCATAACTGGGAAGCAGGATTTTTTTATTGAAAAATAGAACTTCAGTCGCTATATAAAGACGATTTTCAAAAACCATGAAATTCAAATCTCCAAATTCTTGAATAATTCACTCAAAATTGTTTAACTTTTGATAATCGACCTCATTTTCTATCAATTTAGCAAAGCAATATCTCGGTAGAAAGATTTTATTCTGTTGTCAAGTGAAAATTGCACTTTTATCGTGATTCGCAACCAAGCCTGTTCCCATTATTGGTTCTTGTCACTTTGAGATTGTAAACTTCCACAATCTATTTTTCTGATCTGGATAATATCTTTTAATCATACTTTTTTGGCCTCAATTTAGTAATATTCTTACACGCTTCAGTTAAAGACAGAAGAATAAAAACTGGATCAGGCCCATTTGAAGATGGCACCTCGAATACGCCATTTTAAATGAAACAAAGTCCCCACTTCATATCTTTAGCCGCATCTAATCAATATTTATTTCCTGTTGACGTTTGGATTCCCCCAATTTATATTGAAGGCCACTGCAAACCATTGCCGAAGCCGTACTTATATTGGCAGTTTAGTGTATTATATTTTTTGCTCACAAATCATCCCCTTTGATTAAAAATTTAATTATTTTGTTGAAAATTCAAATATCTTGTTAAAAAGTCAAACTTCTTCATAAAAAATTAAACTTTTTTGTCGTCGCTTTGAGAGTGGTCTGACTATTTAATCATGGTATATTTCAAGAAACAGCATTTTAGTAATATTATTTCTCGTCATCTATAATTTTAACATATAAGAAGTGTATTTAATAGCGAGATGTCAATAAGAATAAATAAATAGAACAAAATTTTTCTGTCCAACCATTTTATGCGAAATATTAGCAGACTTTACATTCCTTTCCCTATCCTCCCCTTTGCTCATTTTTTGAAGAATTCTCTTTTCCCCCCTATTTTCAACAAAACTTGTTTTTTTTCACCTTTTTCTCAATAATATAATCGAATAAGAACATTTAAGTATTTTTGGTTACAGTCAATTCTTTTAATTAAAAAGTCTGATATTATATTTTTGGTTCGAAATTCATCTCTTTTGGTTGCAAATTCTAATATTTGTCATTTTGTTTCAAATATTCATCTTTCCGTAGAATTTTTTTCTTTTTTTTTGTTGAAAGTAAAGAAAAATCATTTTATATGGTTAAAAATGTGATTATTTTGTTAAAAATTGAAATATTTTGTTAAAAAGTCATCCTTCCATATAAAAAATGAAACATTGTTTCGTCGCTTCAAGAGTCGTCTGACTATCTATAGACATATACTACTTAACTATCACGCTTGGGTTTAAGAATAACATTTCAGTCATATTATTTCTGGTCATCTCTAATTTCAACATATAAGAAATATGTAGCCGTATGCATGAAAATGGCCCTTATATCCGGTTCTAGTTTAGGAGATATTCACGTTTTTCTAAATTGTGGTCAAAATTATTATTTTCTGGTTTCAGTGGGGGATGATATTGCGATCTATAGTAAATCTTTTGGGAATATATGCATATGCAGACAGTAAACGAAAGTAGGTATGTTTCATGTCCGAAAAAAGATTATAACACGTGTGCTGATGTCACTCGCCAAGTTTGGATAGGTTTTTCTGGAGAAACGATTTTTCGAATTTCCAAATTCAAAATTGCCTCGGTGACACGTTTTTTAACTTGAAGGATTTGTTTTTGGCCAAAAATGCCGAGAATATATCTAGCTATATCTCATTATACATAACACAATTCGGCCGTAATGGCCCTTTTCATGCGGACGCCCACATATATTTAATAACGCAATATCTGTTCTTTTTCCACCTTTTTCTCAATAATAGAACTCAATAGGAAAATTGAACTATTTTTGGTTAAAAGTTAATTCTTTTGAATTGGTTCGTTTCATATTCTATTTTTGTTTGAAATCTTATCTATTTCAGCTAAAAATTAAACTATTCGCTTGACAATTTAATTCTTTCCGCAAAAATTCAACTATTTTGTTAAACAGTCTAACATTGAAAATTTATCCTTAGGTAGAAAAGTCATCTTTTTTGTTTAACGTCAATTTTTTGGAAAGAAAAGCCTACTATTACATTTTTTGATTTGAATTCATCTCATTTGGTTGAAAATTTAACTACTTTTTGAACTTTTAGCTATTTTGTTTAAAACCAATAAAGTATTCGTCCTCTTGTAATAAAAATTCTTCTTTTGATAAAAGAGTCATCTTTTTTTGAAAATGAATATTTTTGGATAGAAAATTCATCCTTTCAGATTAAAAATTCACCTTTTGGTGGAAAGGTCATCTTTTTCAGTCGAAAATTCAACTGCTTCGTAGAACATTCGTCTTTTGGATTAAAAATGTATCTTGTGGTGGAAAAGTCATCTTATTGAGGTAAAACCTATTTTATTTTTAAGTGAAAAATGTAATATTATATTTTTGGTTTAAAAATTATCTCTTTCGTTTGAAAATTTCATTAGTTCCTTGAAAATCCAGCTATTTTCTCAAAAAGTAAGTTTTTTCTTTAATTTAACTAATTAATTTGTTAAAAGTTGAACTACTTTCCTAAAAATTCATTTTGTTTGGTTGAAGATTCATTACTAGTTGAAAATTCATCTCTTTTGGTAGAAATCTCATCTCTTGGTTAAAAATGCAACTGCCTAATTTAAAATTAATCTGTTTTCGTTGATGATTAAATATTGTGTTGGAAATTCGTCTTTCTTAGCTGAATCCAACTGTTTTTTATTTCAAATTGAATTTTTTTGGTAGAAGTATCAACTATTACATTTGTCGATAAGAATTAATCTTTATTAGTTGAAAATGTAACTACTTGGGTGAAAGTTGAACTACTTTGTTGAAAATTTATTTTTTTTGTCGAAGATTCATTTCTTTGGTTGAAAATATAAATATTATGTTGAAAATTTGTTATTTTTGTTGAAAATTGATTTTTTTAACTGAAAATTCAACTTTGAAAATTTATATTTTTGGTTTAAGAATTTAACTTTTAAGTAGAAAATTCGTCTTGTGGGCTTGATAATTTCATAATTTAGTTCCAATTTATTTCTCTCTCAACTGAAATATCTTTCTTTATATAAGAGTAAATTCTTTTCTTGAAGTTTCGTCTTTTTGGTTTGAATGTTCATCTTCTTAGGTTGGTAATTCAACTATTTTGTTGGAAATTCATCTTTTTGAATTTAAAAATCCGATGAATTCTAAAACATTCGATTTTTTAGCATAAAAACTTAACCCTTTTTCAAAAATTTGTCTTTCGGGCTGAAAAGTCATCTTGTTTGGTATAAAATGCATATTTTTGCTTAAAAATTCAAGTATAGTTTTGTTAATTATATATTTTTTTATTTGAAATTTCAGGAATATGTTACCTACATTGATTACATTTAAGATAATTTATTCCCCTATTTTCGCGAAAAGTCACCCTATTTTTACTGTTCAGAAAGCATTTTGGGTGGTGAAGTCTGATTCAGTTTAAAAAATAATAAATTCCACAATTATTTTTCACTTCATTATATTTTGAATATATGAATTTCATTTTAGATCTTATTTCGTAATGATAACTGGAATAACTGACTTAAAAGATCTCTCTGCGTAGTTTCTCATGTTAATTACTATGATTAAATGAAAATAATTGCATAAGACGAGAATAATGTACTCTATATATCCTACATTATATCATGCAATATAGGTTACATTATCATAAGAGAATATGCAGCTCATCAAAAATGTAAGCTGATATTGTATGTACTCAGTACTCACCAATGATTAAGTGAGCGCACAGGCAAGATCACGTAATACTCGATCACGAGGTGACGAGATATGAACAGGCGCATAACGAAGGCACGTCGAAAGCATACTACGATACATCATGCATAGCAAGTGCGCTATCTGAATCCATATCATGTCCGAAGTATCTGCACTTATGCATATGCGCAAATAGTGTTGTCGACCTATCAATGCGCAATGAGATCCTGTTTCCATAGTACCAAACTGAATGTCACATCATTTTAAATAAGTTATACCAAATGTATTATTAAAGCGGGAAGTGAAAATCAGCCACTGAGAAGAATGGATTAGACGAACTGGATACTGGAACTAGAGGATAATATCCCGTTTAGAAAAGTCTATTAGCGCCTATGAGGATCCTTCCCTAAAATACGTAACATGTTTTGAGGGAGAAGCGGTTTGTCAAATTATTACGATCTGTTCAAGTGGGGGGGGGGGTTAATCGATACTCTAACGTCATATTTTTTTTAAATAAACCTTATAGGCAATCCATTTATCCAAAATTATATTATACTAGCCAAAATTTACCCGGCGTTGCCCGGTCTGTCGCATATCCTAGCACTGCTCTCCAAACGTATAACCATCGTCGCATCGTGTTATCCTGAAGCCTAACTCCAAGGGAGCTACACATGCTGAGGTAGGATGTCCCTGAAGTGATTAATATCTTGAGCCGGGGAGCGCGCCCCAGATTCGACGGCATCTTAATCGGATGAGGGGCCGTCGAAGTGCACTCTGTAGGCACCTGAGTTTACTGAACCCCACTCTGAGAACAGATTCTTGGAGACTTTACTTCAATAGGCAGAGAACCAGAACGAAGAAGATGTCTCAATGGCTGAGTCAGGATTCTCAAATGATGCGAATAAACTTGTACCATAGGAAATGTGCCTTGGCGGGCCTAACCAGAAGAATGGAAGTAATACAGAAAGGCGTTACCCTAATCCAAGAACTTTGGTTGTACAGGGAAAGGTTTGATGATTAAGGAGGGTGAGGCTCCATAAATAAGAGCTACGCGTAAGCGCACCAAGAGCATACATAGCCGACAAGGGAATGGATGCGATTTTGGTTTCAAAGCGCTGCTCCAGAGACCTCATTGTTATTATGGCGAGGTTCAGGTGCGAAAGTGGAGAAGGACTAGAGGTGTATTTCAGGAAGGTCGAGGCTCTAATTCAGTCCTGCCAGGAGGAAAGGAGTTCTCTGCTGTGGAGTTGTGATAAAATCTCCCACCATTTAGTATGGGGTGAGCCCAAACATCAACAGCACAGGAAGAGATGTATTTGAATAACTATCAGCTACTAAGTTGGAGATCCTTAATCGTGGCGATATTTCCACATTCCAGATTAAAAACAGGAGCGAGGCTCTCGATTTGATTCTACGCTCGGAAGAACTGAGCAGCAATATAGTGGGCTGAAAATTTTCCGACGAGTAGTCTCTCTTGGACCACAAATACAGTTTGTTCTAGTGAGCCTTAGAAAAAACCAGTGGTTTTGAAGATCGAAAACCCAATAAACATATTTTATGACACATACAAAGTGGATCTCATAGGAGGGTTCGTGAAATTCCCCACAATCTATGTTAACATGAACGAGTTGATGCACGCCGCGGATTTTCTGCGGAGGACTCTGATTACATCATATGAGAACAATTACCATACAAGTAAAATTAAACCTAGGAAAGGAGAAGTAGTGGAACATCCACCCAGATAAACTCCGTGAAAGGACTAGAGCGATGTACAACCGGGCAAAATAACTAAACTGCCTTTAGACTGAAACTTCTTCAAGATGGATCAGAATTATAACAAGAAAAACATAATAACCTGCAAACATTAAGCTTGGAGAGGCTTCTGCCAGGAATCTCATAACATTCCAGAGACAGCAAGACTCCACAAGATCCTAGCAAAAATACGAACACTCGCCGCGGGCTTATAAGGCTTGATGACGGCGAGTTTGCCAAAGACGAAAAAGAAGCACTGAATCACATAGAGGTTGCCTTCAGTAATACACCTCCAGAAGTCATCTGTCTGTAGGTTTCAAGGTGTGGCTTGTCAGGCCAACTGGTCAGCTGGATTGAAAGTGTGTTATGAGCACGAACCTATGACAGCGCAGGAAGGAGGGGGATAGAGATCCCAATTGGAAGGTATGCCGTTTTCTTTTAGGTGCAAGTCCTGGCAAACATCCTTTACGCTGATATGAGACTTTAACAAATGAAAACTCTGCTGATAGGCAGATTAGAATATGCTCGAATAACCGAACGACATTAGCTGCAGTTCGAAAACCAGTCATAACATCAGAGCAGGTTTAGACATGCAAAAAAGCATTGAAACAGCTTTCAAAAAATAACAACGTGACCCTTATATGGAAACCTGGTCACAAAGGTATGAAGCACAAAGAAAAAACAGACCAACTGGCGAAAAGCGGCATAGCAATTAAATACATAGGGCTGGAACCAGTACTAGCACTAGCGTCTTTCTCCATCGGGTTGTCCAGTATTTTACCCAAGAAAGACCTGCGGATAGTGGTTCGGATGCTCAAACGGCATAGCCACTTGAACTATCACTCGTAAAATTTGGGGTTCAGCCCTACTGCAGAGTGCAGGAAATGCGGCAGAGATGAGGAAACATCCCTGCGTTTCTTATGTCAGTGCCCAGCATTAGCTAGGCTCAGGCAACAAACCCTTAGGGCCCATTTCATGGAAACTGACTAAATTAGAATTAAAATTTTTTGCTTTCAAATTTTTAACTAATATGCATTCAAAAACTGAGAATAAAATATTTGTTTTAAAAATTTGCATTATTTGCATATGTGCCTCAAGAGTTAAAGAGTTTAAAAAGATTTGGTAGTGCTTTTAAATCACTTAAACTGACCAACTTGAGAAGATTATTAAATAAATGATTGAAAAAAGGTTTTCCAAACCTGATGTTTGTGGTTTAGAAATATTAATAGTGTAAAATAAGAACATTGAACAAATTCTTAATGTAAAATTATTCATTAATTTACGTATGTCGACATAATGTTGTTAAGTTTTAAAACATTTCAAAATGTAAAGGCAAACTGTCTGAAGCTTTCGGGAATTTACAAGAACTTATTCAAATTTTGAAAATGTAACGCAACGTAACGCGTTCCTTTTTGTCGGGAACGGCAACGGTAACCCGTTGCAAATTTTTAGGAAATGACAGTAACGTTAGAGCAATAATTTAGACTGGTAAAGTGTCAAACATTGACAATTACATCGGTTTTGAAGTACTTCAACTTTTTCAAACAAATGAATTAATTGCATACCAACTTTAAGTATTTAATCAAAGTCTAAATGTAAGCATTTGGCTCGATGAAACCCTAAGTTTGTTTATAATGCTTTGCAGAGTTTAAAATTACCCTTAGTTAAATTTTCAAACAAAGAGATTGATTTTCAACTAAAATGATATTATATTATTATTATATCATTAAGCCGTTTCCCTTTCGGGGTAGGCGTGAATTGCTCGGTTGGAAAGTAGTTATGTGTGGATATATTATTATATATTATATTGTAATATATATATGTTTGTGCGCGTGTGTGTGTGTGTGTGGCAACAAGAGGAGTCAGTGTGGCAACACTGCAAAATTCTGGCTGTTTTGTTTTTGCCTGTTGGTAGCACTGAGCTTTCTACATCTGTCATGGCGGTCGTATGTTTCTCATTATTTTTTAATTCGTGTGTTCTGCATCTGACTGTGCAGTAATTTGACCTTTAGCACCCACCAAACGCGCCTTTTCTTAGTACAAAACTTGCGGCAGTTGAACATTTTCTAATAGAACGGCCCTGAATCATATGTTATCTAAAAACTGTGCGGTGTTACCACGGATCTGACCCCCAGTCGTTTGCAATGAATGAATGAATAATTTTTTCTATTCTTTCGATGGATTTATCGAAAAATAGTTAGTATTCTTCAATATAGATGCCACGTATTCTCGAAATTAACAGAAAATCTATTTGCTAAAATCCCTTGCTAACTTCAATTATGTATTACAAAATGCCCTTTCCCATAAAAGCCATGCTAAATTAACCAAATTTCAAATTTAAATTATTTCAAAACGGGCTTGCGAATCGATCTAAAAATTTGCAGAGTTTTAAAACGTTAAAAAGGATAATTTTTTCAAGTTAACCTTAAAGGAAAAGTTACCTTAGGGATAACAGCGTAATATTTTTTTTAAAGAACACTGAAAATACTTTTAACTATTAGTTATCGTTTAAAAACATCGATTTTCTAAATGATAAAAATCTTATATACTTTTTCTTGTTAGTCATAGTGAAATGATGAGGATTTTAAACAAATTTAGAGAATCTTTTCCGAGAATCAATTCAAGATAGTGCTGCTGTCAAAAGGTAAGGCCTAGTAAGCGATATTTGGTTTATTTATCGTGCACATATGCCAAAAAATAGTCTCTATAGCAGATATCACTTCAAAGGTTTTTTCGTTGAACAGATGAATGGTACGTGTTAGTCTTTCATGACTTATTGATTAAGTTCATGGACATCGCCCCAATGTAAAGTGCTAACTGCGCTACTGAATGAAAGAATTTCGAGGATTTGATAGTATCGTACGTTGACGACATTACCGGGACTTATAACCAGCTGATTGATGAAGCAGATGTGTGGAAAAATGGGAATTATCCCGTATTTCAATTTGAGGATTTCTTTATGATAGAAGACCACCTCACTTGAAATGCGAGAAATATAAACCATTTTACATACGTTCAATATACACTATATATAAAAAATGTTTGCTCACCCGAACAGCCTGAGAGTATGGTCCCACATTCGCTGGAGCCCAATGACTTATACTTTGAACATGCATGGTGTGTCTTCTATGCATTTGTCCATCTTTGGCGCTGCTTTTAGCTCTATAAGCTAATGCTTCCAGCACAATGTGTACGTTCAAAGGGCATTCTATACATACTCTAACTGGTGGATTTACTTTTGGAAACGTCCAGTCATAGACTTCATTTATCATCGAATAGTTTGCCATGTTTTTAATATAAAGAGTAACTGACACGATATCAAAAATTTCAATATTCGCTTTATGTACGAGATCTGAAATAATTGCATAAGATTAGTTAAAATAATAAACGTAGGTGACGAAAATGGTTTAAATTGAATTTTACAAGAATTTTACCCGACGCGACGGTTCCATAGTAATGTTCTTCGACTTTTACTATGTTATCTTGAAAGTAAAAAGTTCAAGCTTACATTTAGACCCACGTGGAAGTTTCTAGCATGAACATATATGGGTGAAAATAAAAAAGTTGGAATTATTCGATTCTGAATGGAAAGGAAAAAAAGTATTTCAGATCGTCAAAAAACATTTTTTTCTATTCATATTTATTAATATAAGTGAAAAATAATTATTTGCGAGATGAAGAAGTGGGTTTTTATTTGATATTTATAATTCTTTTGTATTTAAATACAATACTTTGATATAAACCATTTAAGATATTTTTGAATTCAAAATAACATTTAGATCTGCTTAGCTTCCGTTACCGGTACCGATAGTGAGAGAACTCTTTTGTGTCAAGTGATGGTTATTTGGCTTTGGTGAAGGGAATAAGAGTGTGTGGATGCAAAAAGGCCAGTGAGTGCGGAGATCAGATGTGAAGGAAGAAGTGTGAGTGAAGGCAAAGGTGTAAAGGGTGAAAGTAAGTTATTTGAAGTGGAAATTGGAGCGTGTGAAGTTTTTGAGGTTAGAAGTTATAAGAATAGTTGCTAGGCAAGAGGAGCAGGAGGTAGGTGAGCCAGGAGCGGGAAACTTTGCTGAGCACTGGGTAAAGTAGGATGCCGATGGTATGAAGTCCACAAACTCTCGCCGGCGTGCGACAGGTACGGGATGATCGCACAGAACAACAGGCTGTAGGAGAAATAAGAGGTGACGATGTTGAAAGCGTGGTAAGTGGGGTGGAGGGGGACATTGAATGTAGTGACAGCAGCGGTGAGCAGAAGTTCAAGACGCCGATCAGGGAGGGAGTGGCAGCGAGAAAGGAATCAGGCCTTAAACGCGGGAAATCCTCAAACCTACAGCGCTCCAACGATATAGGTAGCGCGGGCTTGAATAGGCGTTTGGATGAATGGCAAAAAAGGTAAACGCGACCAGCAGCGAAGGGGGAGATAAAAGAAAAAGAGAGGAAGGAGACGATGATTCAGAAAGGGACAAGGATAGCAAGAAAGTTAGGATTCAACGAAAAACACCAGAAAGAGATAGAGGTGTTGGGGGGATGTTTGAAAAATAGGAAGCCCTCATGAAAGGGTTTAGAGAGGAAACAAGGAAGAGACAGGATATGAATAGGCAGGGGAACGATGTAAAGGGGGAAGTGAGAAATGTAAGGGAAAAGTGGGATAAACTCTGGAAAGAGGAGAAAGACAAAGTATGGGATAAGCTAGAGAGCATAGAGAATAGACAGAGTAAGGTTGAAGAACAGAGAAATAGTGAAATAAAACAGTTTGAAGAACGGGTAGGCAAGTTAGAAATCAGGAATGAGCATATGGTGAAGGAAACAGAGAGTACGGAAGTAGTAAAATGGATTGATAAAAACATGCAAAATGAGAACGTAAGATTGAAGAAGAGACTGAGTGAGATTGAAAGAAGATTGGAAGGGGAAGAAAGGGCGAAGAGGAAAAATAACATAATAGTTAAGATACTGAAAATGCAGAGTGAAACAGGGGAAGCGGAAATCAAGAATCTCATACGAGATATTGGAGTTTAAGTACGGGTAGAAGGGGTCAAGAGAATAGGAGGGACAAAGGAAGGAAGTGAAAGAATGTTTCTAGTAAAAGTAGGGAGTGAGGAGTGAGGAGGGAAAAAGAAAATTATGGAGGAAGCAAAATTATTTAGAGGAAAGAGAGAAAAAATTGAAGAAGATTTGACATGGAGGGAGCGGAAAAGAAGATGACAGATGGAGCAGAGGGCATGGGTAGAGAGGAGAAAAGGGCACATGGTATGGATAGGGGAGAAAAGTGAGGAAAGGGAAGAAAAAAACGTGAAAATAGCCTTCTGGATGTTACCGAATGGTTATGTGCAGACGATGCAAGAAGCAAGAAATTAACACGTTAAAGGGAGAGGAATGGGCGGCATGGTCTCAAGGAGGAGAAAAGAATTGACAGTAAAAAGGAGAGTAGAGGGGCCTGAAAGGAAAAGTGAATTGTAAAAGTGGAATTGTAAAGTGAATTTGTAGGTTTGCTCATTGTCAACACCAGTCTGTTCGTTCAATGTATGTTCATGTCATCGTCGTTAACTGTTGCCTTCGACTTATTTTAAAAATGTAGTACACATGTGTGGACCTTTAATATCTCGCTAGAGATTCAAAGATATTTTGATTTTTGACCGGATTGTCTTTACTGAAAAATTGTATTTTTATTGACTACGAAATAATGAAAGTTACATCAATTTTATTATTAATGTTTTTCAAACAATTTTCTCGACTTCACGTAATGTTTTTATTTGTTACCAAACCTCACATATTTATTCATTTCGTTCTTTCGAATTTCTTCATATAACTTTGTTCATTTTATTAAATTTTATAAAATTATTTTGTTTAGATCTTGAGAATGGCTCAAAGCCGAACCGAAACGTTAATCATATTGAAATTTTGACACCATAATTAAAATAAGTTTTTTTTTTATAAGACTTTAAAAACCACAAATTTGATTATTTGGATTTTGATAAAACAAGAATCCAACAATCAAACTTGGACAACCACCAAAAAATGCTCCTATTGCAATTCCTAAAAACAAAAAAAAACAAAAAAATTTGTGTCCTTGGACAAAAGTCTTTTTCATTTTATTATTATCAAATCACAATATAAAAGCATTAGTAATATTCACCAATGTTTAAACGCTCACAAAGCACCCTCATCAAGGTAAGAAAAATTAGAAAAATCTCGAAATTTGTTATCCAAGAAAAATATTTTTTTAGGTAAACATCACTTCTTCGACATTCAATCAAAAAAATTTCTGAAATATACTGTCTCTTAATTTTTGGTTGATATCACACCATAATTTAACCTTTCTGCAGGTTTCAGGACCATATACAACTTTGATCTGATTAAAAAACATAATGTTGAAAAAAGGGGGGTTAGAAATGAACTCCAATCCAAGTCAGCTAAATTGAAATTTAGGAATCTTAAATTAGATTAAAATCAAATTCAAAATCCCATTTAACATCCAACACTCAAGTCAATGTATAGAATTCCTGAAAATAAAACAAGAACCCAACGATCAAATTTCGACAACAACCACAAAATGCTCCTATTGCAATTCCTAAAAACAAAAAGAAAGTGTTTCATTGGACAAAAATAAAAAAGAGGGGAAGAAATGAGAAAAATATAATAATATATATTGATATATTATATAAAAATAAAAGTTTCTGGTTGGTAGCACACTTCCTTGGCAGAATATCGCACCATTAAGCTAGCTGCGACGTGACTTACTGGAAAAAAAATGTTTTTCGTTGAAAAATACTACATTTATTATTTTTTTATAATATTGTTCTTACGATCACAATATTTGATGTTAAAACTTTTCTTTATTCACAAATTATACTTTAGAATTGATTTAAAAGTGGTTAAATGATAAAAAAAAATCTGTGAGATAAAGAAAATCCAAAAATTAAAAATTTGTTCATTATAATGTTTATGAAAATAGTAATTGATAATTAATGGTTATTTTTTATTCTAAGAATTATTCTTATGGCAGGTTTAGGCATTTTTACTTTAGAGATACATTTTTTCTGCTGTTGAGCACCGCATGTAATTAATTGTTTATATAATTTGTTTATGAAAATTAGGTTACATTCAAACTAAATATTTATGCTCGTAAAGTATATGTACTGAAAGTATATGTAATTTTGATTTGCCCCTAATTTCGTGATCAAGGGGATGAAAATAAAAATACTAGAAGTGTAAACGGTGCAAACGATGTACAAGCGCCCGCAAAAAGAGAAAATGAAACATTAGTACTTTGGGGGAAGACTCGAGTAATTTTGATTTGCCCTAAATTTGATAACTAAGAGGGTACGAACTAAAATGCTAGACGCATAAACAGTAAAAATGATATAAAAAGGTATGTTAAAAGAACATTTGAAAAATTTGAACTGCAGAGGCCAAACTCACAGGGATAAGCTTTCTAGCGGCAATTATGATGGGTTTAATTAACCAGAAAACTCCTTTTAATATTTTATTGCGATATCCGCAGATATCGCAACTTTATTTATTGACTTTTACAGTTGTATTAGGCCTACAGAGAACTGAAAACTTTGTCGCAAGGACAGGTTAATTTAGGGTTTCAACTATTTGGAACCTGGAATAAGGGTAACTACGAGCTCATCCCATCCCTATTCTCAGACTAAACTTAGTCCTTAAGTTCGCAACTTAATCATTTTAGGAACAATTTTTAGGGTGTTATAGTCAATTAATCTAGAGTTCGAGTCTATTGGTTTTACCGGATTTCAATTTAGTGGCGGTGCCATCGCAAACGCTGTGTAATGAATCGTAGGCGTCGTCTCAACGCAAGATAATCTAGTAGATAAGTTTTAAGTTTAATTCGCCTTAAAAGACTGAAGAAGCCTGTTTCATGTAATCCGTACAAAGTTATCAGTCCTAGAGCTACGTATCCTAAATAAGAAATAACATCAGTAATAGTTTCGATCTTTGATGGCGTGATTGTATAGCTTATAATGAGGTTTCCATGTCGTTCAAATTTTGTCCAGATCATGCCTTAATTAAATATCTGAAAAGTGTATCGCTTAACGGTCGTGAAGTGAGTGATCTCATTGACATGGGAAGCTGCGATTGTTTGGCAACGAGTTAATTGGCGCAAACTTTGAATATTGAAATTGATAACGCGAAGGTGTCCCTAAGGTGTTGGGGTCCTTGTCACTACACAGTAGAATCCCTAGGTAGTGTGAAAGCCGACATGACTATTGATCGGGTAACAGTGTAGGATCTCACTATTTATATTATCAAGCGAGTTTTTTTTCGAAAGTATGTTTACAAGTTTGCACATATCGCCAGCCCATTGTATAATTTATTTTAAAAAAGACGTGCCATTTATCACGGGAAAAGTTGTAAGTCAAGCGTTTCATACAGCAATGCTCCTTCAGAAGGGCGTTGACTGAAAGTATCATCTCGTGTATGCGATAAGCCGCCACAAAAGTGAACCAGAGAAGAGCCATTCAAGTAAAATCGAGTTACTGGCGATTGTTTGAGCCGTAACGCGTTTACGCACTTGGCTTATAAATATTTCTTTCTGAATTATTACTGATTGTACAGCATTGGTATACCTCAATACCCAAAAAACGAAAAACGCCTAGATTATTAGTCTTCTCTATTATCAATCTAGAAGAAGAAATCCTCATGTATCACTATTCCTAAAAAAAAACTGAAATTTTGCGAAAATCTCAAAAAGAGCGTTCAAAGCATGATTTAAGCGAAACTAAAGATTATGCACTCCAAAACGGTATTCTGTATAAACGAGTAAGCGAAAAACTATTGCATATTATTCCAGCGGCCTTGAGGGAAAGTATGATGATAAGCTTCACGACCTTCAACGTCACACCGGTATAGAGCGAACATTAGCAAAATTAAGAGAGTATTATTTTTTTCCAGGCATGAGTCCTTGTGTGTGTCAATACGTTCATAGCTGCGTACAATGTTTGTTTATGAAAGTGAAGTCATGCCCTCAGGCGGGGAGCTTCACCCAATCAAATCGGGCATTCGCCCCTTTTCGTTGATATATATAGATCATGTAGGTCCGTTCATGACTACCACGGTTCAAAATCGTAACATTTTAGTAGTCGCCAATACACTAATTGTGCAACTCTGTATTTGGTTCGAGACACAAAAGCGAAAAATTCTGTCAAATTCCTTGAAGAATTTGTTTTGAATTACGGTGCGCCTAAGAGGATCATCCCCGATCATCTTCGAGTTCAATTCTTGTGTATGATCTCTTGACTGTTCATTTAGAGTTTGTAAGCCATGCGAGGCCATTTTTAATTATTCGCGTTTTATTTCCGCCCGTTTCATAGATATCGAGAGTACCGGAAAGAGCCTTAGAAATTGACCCTATTGCGTTAAATAATCTTCTATGAATACGAGATTCCTCTAGTATTTGATAAAATAGACCGTTCGACTTTTCTAAACGGTTTAAACGATTTTCTAAGAGGTTTCGCATATTTGTGAAAACGGATTTCCGAAGTTCTGCGCGTCGATTTCCAGGATCAGTTTCGAAGTCTCATGGTAAAGCTTAGTTGTACCAAGGTTTTTAGCACAAATCGTACAGTCTCAAAAATTTGGACATCATTTCGACATCAGCCCAAATTCCAAACATTAATATCACTACAAATAAGATCCTCATGGTACCTGAAACTAGTAATAGTGAGGTTTTAATTTGATATCATGGATTCGTTGTCGCTGGTTGTTAATGAGGACTACGTAATTATTATTGGTTCAAATGTCGATAATAGCAGCAGGTTGCTTGAAGTTTAAAACCGCAGATAGCTTTATAAGGTTAGCTTTTACGCCGTCCTTTGTAATAATATGTTCCAGGTATTAGCTCAAGTCCGCTTCGAAGAAGTTGACAAAAAGCAATTACAGAGAGTTATAGGGCGACTCGGAATGCCTGATTTTTTTCTTTATGGGCATATCAGCTACTTGGATTTCAATCTCCTTTTTGTGACACTTGGGTGGCCGATAAGATTTATTGTTGATGTGTAAATATCTTAGACCTCGATATGGGGAGTCCCGCGTGACTCGAGTGAACCCATGGCTCGAAAATGTAATGCAAGCCTCTGACACACGCGTTGTGTCGTGTGTTAGAGACCGGAGGCTTGCTTCCACATTATCGTTCTCTCTTGCTTCATTAATTAATTTATTCTTAAAATTCGTGCCAAATCAGCATATTTGCTTGGGTGGATTGGACTGTTGGTTCGACGTCATGTAGCGAGGGGTTGCCTATGTAGGCAGCGTTGCGCGTTGAGTAGCTCAGAGGATGGTCTGGACCCTAAATTAAGATTTTTTAAAGCCAGACCTAAGTTTCAAGAAGTTCTTCTTGAGCCCTATTGACAGAATTCGCTTTTAAAGGTCTAACTTGAATTCCGATCTCGTATCTAAGGTCCATGACATTGCGTTTCATTGCAGTTTTCTCCTCAATTTGAAGAGCTACTTTGCGCGCGGCTGGCCCACTATGTTCTGATTGAACGGCGTAATGAAGCTCGTTGAGGAATTTCTCGAAGCGCTGATTGAAAGTTCACACGCTATCAGTACCCTGCCTACAAGAGTCTAAATTTGTGCGACACAACTCTATCGATGTACCGGAACCCGAATTTACCTGTAGTGCCTGGTATAGATCGTCATAACTATTAATCAAAACGTGCCGGATTGATCGCTTGGCATGATCTACATTTTTTTCTGTTAAAATGAAATTAAGCAACATGTCAGGTTGTGAGCAACGCAATCTTGCGCGCTTCAAAGTTTTAATAATTAAATTTTAGAAAATGTAATACCTGGGAATGCCGTTTCTGTCCTTATTTTTTGAGTGCCCGATTAAGCAGCGAAAATATTTAGACTACAATCTCTTTCAAAGCCGATCGGAGCTGTCAAACGTAACCTAAAATAAATTTAAAACACGATTTTCGTTTAAGGCATTAGAATGCGCTTCAAAAGCATTGAATGTGTACAATCTAGTATGATTATGCAAAACAATACATTAATTCACCACAAAACTCTCGCTTTATTCAAATATAGTCAATTAAAAAAATATAACGCCATGATAAACAAATTTAAAAAAAATGAGTTTTCACCACAGCTACCTTTCTAGAAATCTATCTTGACAACGTAAAATGACTAATACGGTATTTTTAAATGCTTTCAACCTCATTATTATTCGAAAAACAGTCAATAAGACCAGCGAAATGTGCAAATTTAAAAGAAATTACCAATTTTTAATTACATGGTCAATTTGGGGTATCCAAAAGTATTAAGAAGAATATTTTCGCCACTGAGAAAAGAAAAGGATTCAGTTTAAGAGATAACTTCTCCACTAATGAGGATTCAAAACGCGATGATAAAAACGGTATCGAAAAGGATTCAATAATTGTCACGTCACCATTAAACACGAAATTTTCTAATACTTTTTAATCCAAGCCATCTTACCGGGTAGGACTGCGGAGAACTAAAAAACGATGTCGCAAGTACAGGTCAGTTTAAGGCCCCAACTATTCGGACCTTGGAGTAGGGATGACTACGAGCTCGTCACATAACGCAATTAGACATTTTGTCACTAGAGAGCCCTACCATTATCTTGGCTTGACTAACAGCCGCATTCAGGACATAACATCTATTAAGAAATCTCTCTGTGGCAGATACAAGAGTCTTCTCAGAACTCAGGGTAATTACGAACCATTACCACACAAAAGACTATGCGCATATAGAACAACTTGCATATAAAGACGTCTCTTGAGCAACTGTACATACTAAGCCAGCGAGGTGATCGTAGATCCTCATCTTGATATGATTATAAGTAATTACGAGCATGACGACAACGGAGCTTGATTTGAACGTCAGGTTTGAAGAAAATAAATAAAAAATGTTCCATCCTGAGTATGTACTTCTTAATGCCCGGGTGAAGAAAGCAGAGGTAAAAAATTTCCTCTGATAACTTCACGACAAAAAGATGCGCGGTGCCTTTTACAAATATGTGAAGGATCAGTGTTTGTCAATAAAGTTGACGTACAGCCCTATAAGTATGAAGGAACGGAGAGGTCTGATAGGTTAGACACTTTCACACATATTCAGTTGATCGACGTGAAGTTGGAGAGTCTTCATTGGACTTGTGTGTGTTATTCGTATGGATAGCTCTTTGTATAAATTTATCCGTATAATACCTTGAGTATATCGTAGCCGCATTTTGGATCAAATATTTTCCAGCATGAAATACGCACTATAAACACCTAGGATAGATATTAATCGATGTCCCTAATTATGCGATAATCCTCTGCCAAACGCTCCTAGAAGGATAGAGTCCATTTTTAGAAACTACAAGTTCCGAACATATTAGAATTGTTTGTTTTTTACCGTTGTTCATATCGAGCACAAGAGGCCTGATATCGTATTCCTTGGCATGAAAACATTATCGGTGTTCCTTATCGAATTTTTCGCACCTTCCGACATGAAAATCACAGGCAAAAAGAAAGAAAAGCAAGAAAAGTACAGAGATCTGATAAGGGAGTGGCCGTACCCAGAATATTCTGTTAAAATGATAAATGATACATTAAATCCTTCACACGCCACGACAGGTACAATTCATAGAATGGCAAGTGCATCCTGTCAAATCCTGCTTATTGCAATTTTTTCTTAAATACAAACGTGAAAATTGAGCCGGAGGCAGTGCATTCCAGGAAATGACACCCGATTGCAGCGAAATCGCGGTTTAATTTCAGCTGTAACCACGTTTTACGGCCGTGAGATAGATGGTTACAGCCTATGATGAGCTTAATGCGATGGTCCGGCAAAAGTCTTGTCTATCTTATGGATATGTAGCGATTTAAGATACACTCTACCTGACCTAGTAGCAAGATAACTGCTGACTGGCGATAGAGTCTGGTATAGCAGATCCTGGCCCTTTGTAGAAGAATATACGTAGCGCAAGCATGTGCACCGAAGTCACAATGCAAAGGCGTAGGCCTACATACTTTATGCAATGTCGGTGGTACCATAAGTACATGGCATAAAGTATGTAAGCCTACGCCTTTGTATTCTGACCCTTCGGTGCACATTCTTGCGCTACGTGCTCATGCCAGCCCCACAGGGAGCAACGAGCCTATTGTACCTAATGACGGGCGATCTTCCAAACATTTTTTTTTAAATTAACATTAATAATTCTGCAGGGAATACAGATTTAAAGAAATAAATATTATGAATGGATTCCAATTCACTTCTGAAATTATGTGAACTTTATCCCAACCTCTCAGGATGTATAGAAACAAAGTTAGATGCGATTTTATTTCAGATCTTTTCATTACCTCTACAGGTGTGGCTGTTAATAGATTTCGATTTCAAATCATATAACTGTTTTCAGGGAGCTTCAAAAGAGCACTATGCAAATTTTGACTCCTTTATGTCTTTTTTCTGTGAAGCTCTGTCAAGTTAAAAAGACTGTTTAAACAATGATGCTTAATTGTATCAAAATAATTAATTTTTTATCTACTTTCTACGGAAATATATTTATTAGTGAGTACAGCACGCTTTTGTGTTAAACGTTTCATAATAAAACAAATTCCTTTCGAGATACAGGACTATTAATTAAAAGGCGTTTTTCGTTCGTAAATTAAAACGCTTCTATCTTTAAAATTATTAACTTTAGAGAGATAGCGTCCATTATGAAAATTGTTCGTTTTAACTCATATTTTCGATTCTATCAAAACTTTTTTCAAATAAAACAATATTACTCAGCACAGAAAGGAGATTAATTTTTGTCCATTATTTTACCTATTAGCGCTTTTTTGCAAAAACTATTGGTCTCATCGAATAAGCGCCAGGAGAACTTTTATTCCTCTCCTTTTCGTCTACAAAAATTGAAAAGAAAATGTTTAAAAATATCGAACGCTAATGTAATAATTATTTGATTATGAAAATTTAATTAATCACTTATATCTCGAGAACGCCATAAATGCCAGAGGGGTATGACGTAGATTCGGAATCAGGAGATCAGTCTGAACAAGAATCATTAACAACATTGCATATCAAATGCGAATCCTACAGAAGTGAGTATGGCGTCCGGACTACCAGAACAAGAGCAGCAAAACCACTTCGCGCAGCAAACGGAGAAAATCAGGTAAACAACAAGCAAACAGAGGACGAAGACGGAGCCGTCGGAGGTCAAATAAACGATAAACCACAACCGAAATCGTAAACCAAAGAATCAATAAGCCGGAAACTAGACCAAAAAATCCATAAACTTTGCATAGAATTCGAAAGAAAATGCTACCTACAGAGCCGAAGATTCCACGAGGAATTACGAAAAAAAAACTGGAAAACATAAAAAAGGAGCAGATCGAACGAACCGTAAGACGCCGAGCACAGATCGAAAATTAAAGGGCTACCTTGAGAGAAAACCTGTGGAATAAGAGAGGACGCGGAAAATCAAAGAAAGGAAGAAGAGAACAAAAAATAGAACGACTCTACGAGGAAAGATTCAGCGAAGAAGAATAACGCACTTTTAAATAAAGAAGGAACCAAGAAGTCCAAAAATTTATCTTCGGGCAACAAAAGAAGAATAAACTGAAGAAAGACTAAAAGACAACCTAATTAAAAAATTTTCATTTCTTGTCTTTATTTTTTCTTCTAATCTTTTGTTTCTCTCTACTCTTTAAAGCTTATTAAAAGAACAACGATACTACTATTAAGTATCACTGAACTTTCAAAATATCCTAGTCGATAATGCAAAAAATAAAATAAGAACAGATGTTACATGACCTGCTACACAAACAAATCAAAGTTACAAAAATAAATGGATATCTATAAGAAAACTACTGTGTTGACTCAATCATAACTCCAAGCAAACATTTCTTTTTCTCTTCTCTTATTTTAAATATAACAGGAACCGGGAACCATTGAGGATAACTATAACCAAGAATTCAAAGAAGACACCGCATCCTTTCGAAAGAATTTAAAGAATAACATAGAGACCTTAAAATGCAAATTTTGTAACAAATCGATACCGATACAAATATACATAACTCATGACTCATTTTGCAACGACAGACCGTTAAGATACAGACAAAATTACACAATCTCAAACGATGACGGAAAAACGTACATAAAAGGGGGGTGGGAATACATTAACAGGAAAATTCAAAACTTACTGGACATTAATATAACACAAATTAACCATGACAGGAAAACAAGCAACCACATTTGGGAACTGGACATACACATAGACTCCCAAAACATACAGGAACTCAACGGAGAACTCGAAAAAAATGCAGGCACGCACCCAAACCCCCGCGGGGGAGGGAGGCGTGTAACAGAATATGTTTCAATAAAGTGAGCTCGGGGCGACCCTACACGAAAAAAGTGCTGGGCCGTAGCTGAATCATGGCGGAACCCACCGAGGGGTCCCGGGGCTCAGGACGACGCAGTTGCCATCGCCGGGCTGCCTCAGTCTTGCTCCGTCGCTAGAACCAAAACCCTTTCTCGGTCGTCTCGTTATACAGTGGTTCTGTGCCCGCTCAGTATTCAGTGCCTTAAATCAACTACTGTCCAACCTCACCACGGAGAGGACTCTCTCTCGGTCGTTGACCGCTTTCAGCAGTGCCAAACACCACGACGTCCGTCTTCCTGGGCCCCAGCCAGGCCCCTGCTAACCATCTACCTCTCATCGCGCGTAGGCGTACTACGTTCTTTGTAAGTTAATACACGTAATTGATTTTACATGCCCGTCTTGTATTTGTGTTCTCTTCTCTCTCTCTCTCTCTCTCTCTCGGTGACCACTTCCTCTTTCCTTCCTTCGATATTACCCTCCGTAATAACGGTTCAGTTGAAAAGAGTAACATTGCAATGGGAAATTCTGCTACATCCGGCTTACTCTCGAGACATTGCCCCGTCCGATTACCACCTTTTTCGCTCGTTACAAAACAGCTTAGCTGAACACGAAGTTCAAATTGAAGCTAAAGTGCGAAAAATTGTGAATGACTTTATAGCGTCAAAAGATCAAGCCTTTTTTCGCCATTGAATCCATTAATTGCCTGAGCGTTGGCGAAGAGTAGTAGAATACAATGGCCACTATATTAATTAATACATGCATTTTGTTATATTTTTATAAATAATAAAAAAAGTTGCTTAAAACAGGTAGAACTTATTTTTACACCTAATATAATACGTTATCCATATTATAAACTGAAATCGACTTTTACCTATCTCTTACGGTGTACGTGATATTAAAATTTTAATTGTTTATTCAAACTTACGAGTATCTTCATTAGCCGTATCACCATCAGTATTTCGAAGCCTCACACTGTGTTCGCCTAAAGTTTTCTGTATCCTTCCAAAAGTTATGCTACCTGCATAAACTTTCCTTTTGACTGGTTCGCTTTGCGGACAGTAAGATACATTTTCCTTACTGGGACCCATATCAATATACCTATAAAATCAATTAAAGATAATGCAATATAACCTAATTGATGTAAATATATATGCGCATTCTGCATTCATGGCTCGATTATAATTACATGCGATTCTAGTGTTAACTGGCAAGCTATTGCAATAATTTTTAAGATAACAAAAGTTTGAATCGACAGTCTCTTGAAATATTGGAATACATAAATGTATGATGTTGTGTAATTCACTTAATTAGTAGGTTTCACGTATCCATACAAGGCTCAATTTTCTTGTCACAGTTAATTAATTAATATATGTATAGTATATAGATAAAGTGAAAATGACGCGCAAAATCTGTCTAGTATCGTAAAAGAAAAAAGAGACCATGATTTTCATTTATTAAATTGATGAATTGAGGGACTCAAAAAGTTCTTGAAGGGGTGCTTCCATGTAATAGTAGAGATGTATTATTAACGAAATTTCTTCGTACTGCGGGTGGTGGGGTACAAAGTATTTCAAAGGTAAATGAGTAACCTTTATTCTAAAGACTCTAACATTGTCAACCCTCTAAAACTGAAAAATTGTGTTTCTGAGAAAATCAGCAATCAATTTAACTCTTTTTACATTCTCATCCTGATGAGAAGGTATTGGTTTTATGTAAAATTTGACTTAGTCGGTTTTCATAAAATCTCCACGTTTTGAGACCCCCTAATTCAGAAAAAACGATTTTTACCAAGTTGTCTGTCGAACGAAATTTTTTGATAAAAAGAAAATTATCAGAGTTATAGCATTTTCAAAATCCAAAAAAACAAACGAAAATTAACATTTTAAGCAGAAAAACACACGATATGAAAAAAAGTCAGGAGGAGAAAAAAGTTGCTTTTTGAGAGCCCTACAAAATTATCATAATAACTTTTCAAATTTGTTCAAAAAATCGAAAATTAAAATTTTGACTGCACAAAAAATAATGAAAAGTTAAAAATTTCATTTTGCGGTCAAACTATGCAAGATACAGAAAAAGATGAAGAGACAAAAATCATGCACCCAAAAAAGATCTACAAATTTGTTTCTAATCACTTTTTTAAGTGATGCGTGGTTTTTGTTTTATTCGTGAAAAACATTAAAAATAAAAAAATTAAATTATTGGACAAACGACACAAGCTATGAGAAAAAATGATTTGACAGAAGTTGCTCATTCAAAAAACAGCTACAAGTTTTTCATCAACAATTTTTCCATAGGACGCATAGTTTTTGTTTGAATCGTAAAAAATAACATTAAAAATAAAAAAACTAATGTTTTGGAAGACGACACAAGGAAAGAGAAAAAAAATAATAGGCAAACTTGTTCACTCAAAGAGGATGTACAAATTTTTTATTTATAATTTTTAGAAAGGGCGAGTAGTTTTTTATTTTAGCATTTTTACTTCGCTCTACTGAAGAGTGTAGTTTTAAATTTATATTGAAAGTATTAATTATAGTAAGGAAGAAATGAAAATTCTTGGAAAGAAATATTTATGAGAACGATGTTAAACATATTAAAATTGTGTATTTCACTAAATTGTTTTCGGACTTTTTACATCACTGTTAATGGATTTCCAACGAACTATAAGTATATCCAATTTTTAAAAATAAATTCTTGAAAGGCAGAAATCATTGAAAAATCATTGAAAATTATTTAAAAATATAAAACTTCTTATAAAAAGGTTACTTCTTCTTTTCGAGATGTAAAAATAAATGTTTAATCTTTCCCCTATTTTCCCCTTTTTCGTGAGAAAATTACCCTACTTCCACTTTTCTGAGCTCTTTTTTAGCTGTGATCCCTGGTTTCGGGTTAAAAGATTACTTTTCAGTTTTAAAGATTTCAAATTATGTCAAAAAAGAATCTGGATGATTTTAGGAAATTTTTTTTTCGTTTTGTAGGATTTGAAATAATTTTAGAAGATCTTTGAATTATTGCGAAAGATATCTAGAAGGTTTATAAATTTTGAACAGATTCAAATATAATTAAAAATTTCAAAGATTTAAAAAAATTAAGAACAAATTGTAAATATTTGGAAGATTTCGAAACAAAATTTCAAAGCTTTTTAGGAATTTTGAATGGTTTCAAGAAATTAAAAAACTTTTTTTTATTTTCTAATTAATCCAATTTATTATTTTGTATTCAAAATTATTATTCACCTCAAATTATAATCTGGATGGAATTTTTTTTCTTTCTTTACTGAAAAATATTTTTTCGCTGAAAACTCATTTATTTTGTTGAGAGTTCGTTTTTTTGGTTTGAAAATCCATCTCTTTTTGTAGAAATATAATCTTTTTTTGTAAAAATTCAAATATTTGTTTGAAAATTAATCTGTTTGCTTAAGGATTCAAACATTTTGTTTCGAAATTTATCTATTTCAGGTGAATTTAACTTTGATATCAAATTAAAATCTTTTTCAGTTGAAATATCAACAATTGCATTTTCCGTTGAGAATTCATCATTTTATTCTTCTTCGTTGAAGATTTTTAAAAAATTTAATTTAAATTTTAATTAAAATTTTTTTCAATTTTTCGTTGAGAATTTTACCATTTTGTTGAAAAATCGTCTTCTTTTGATGAATCCAACCATTTTCGACTCAACATTAGAATATTTTTTGATAAAATATCAACAAACTATTACATTTTGCTATAAGAATTGATCTTGTTTGGTTAACAATTTAACTAATTACTGAAAAGTTGAACTACTTTGTTCAAAATGAATTTTTTGTCTGAAGATTCATCATTTTAGTTGAAAATTCAACTCTTTGGTTGAAAATCTAACTTTTTTGTTGAAAAATCATTTTTTCTATAGAAAATTAAACTTATTGTTAAAAAATTCATCTATTGTGTTAATAATTAACTTTTTTCTTAAAATTTTGATTTGGCATATCTAAAATGCTCAACAAAATGTTTAAAGCTTCTCAAGAATCTTAGAAAAATTATATTTACATAATGTTCAAAACCAAAGAAACAAATAAACTTAAAAAAGAAATAGTGTTTCGAAACTTTTATTTTGTATTAAAAATTGTTTTTCTTCCAGAATCGAAAAATAAAAGTCACGTGTGACGTCATAAACTTTTGTTTTAGATTTATATATTTAAAAAAATATCGCCATATAATAGAGAAAAAATTATTTTTATTTTTTCATTTACAAAAGTGTGGAAATCAGCTTCGAATTACTAAATTTGTATCGTTTTAAATTATTTATTAAGAAATTATTGACAAAAAAGAAAAAATAGACTTTTTCCTAAATCATTAGTCACCAATAACAAGTACAGGATTTATGACCATATTTTATAGATTCCTTTGAGAGGGTGCAAGTAAAACTAAAAAAAAAAAATTGTTTGCATAATTCCAATCAAGCACTCCCAGGTGAAAACGTTATATATAGTTTATATATATTGGATGCAACTCTGATATTTTTCATTTGTTTTATACAGACAAATTTATAAAGCAATTGAAAAATATAATTGTCTTATCCACTATATGTAAACTATATATATAAATTTTTCATCTGAGCTGGGATTCGAACCTGCAGAAATGTGACGTCTTAGTTGTCATTTTGGGAAATAATCCACACGCTACCACATGAGCCACAAAACTAGGTTCTTTTTTTCTTTAAATTGAATGAAACACTTTGAAAAACTATGAATAAGTTAATTAATTAAATGATGAAGTTTACGCTTCGGGTGGAGGGGGTGGGAGTAAGTGGAATCAGAGGAATTAAGGGAGGGGAAGTGGAGAAGTGATGAGTGTAGCAGTATGAGAAGCTAGGAGAGGGGGATTATGGGACGTAAGAGGAGGGAACGTACGGGAAGTTATGGGAGGGGTAGTAGTGAAATTGTGGGCAGGGGAAGTACAAGGAGGAGAAATGAGGGTGAGCAAGTATGGTGAAGTAGGGGGAGTGAGAGGAGAAAGAGTAAGAAGAGTAGGAGAAGATATGGGAGAGGAGGTATGAACACTGAGCACAGAGGAAATATGGAGAGGGGAAGTGAAGTAGGGGGAGTAAGGAAAGGGGAATTACGGTTGGGGAGGGGAAGTAGACGAAAGGAGAAGGGTAGGGGTGGGGAAGAATGGAGAGGAATATTTGAACAACCTGATTAACGTCGCCTATTCAATTTTAAATTTTGTTTTTTTGCTATTGTCAATTTATGTGGACTATTTATTGCATCCACTAGATCCCACCTTGTGATATTTTTACTCTTTTCCTATGCAATTGTGGAGTCAACCTTCGAATCTTCCTGCGGAATATTATCTATTGCGAAACGTCCGGTAGTCACATGGAAGCAGAATAGTTAGGCATATCCTAGCCGAGAGATAGGAGAACATCGTGGCTCTCCGCACCCGTTATTCAGGAACTTTGCTGACAGCTCTCCGGATAGGAAGATAAGAACGTCCTCTGAATGCCAAAGCACATACAATACTCCTTTAGATGCTCATATACCTACATTTCCTAGGATAGTTACATTCAAGGAATAGACAAGTCAAACTCTCCAAACTTACGTTCCTAGCCTATTTGATATAGTATTCAAATTTTTCAACTTTGCCTTTTCATTTTACTTAGAAAATTAAGTTTTTGTAGTAGATTGGTCCCAAATCTCCCCTCATCCTCTCACTTTCCCTTTCTCATCGCTCCTTTTTTTCATATCCTATCCTACTCTATCGCCCCCTCTCCGCCCTCACTTCTTCGCTCACTTCTTCGCTCACTTCTTCGCTCACTTCTTCGCTCACTTCTTCGCTCACTTCTTCGCTCACTTCTTCGTTCACTACCTCTCCCCTAGTTCCCCTACTTCCCCTATCTATCCTACTTCACCTATCCTACATTCCCTCCCATACTTCTCCTTTCCTACGGCCTCTACTCGCATGTAATTCCCTACCCTCTCACTACTTCCTTGTTCCTACAACTCCTCATGAACTTTCGCCCATTTCCTACTACTTCTGATGCTCTTCCACTACACTCTTCTAATTTCGCATCCCCTCACTTACTCTCCCATACTTCCCCTCCTTCACTTACAACTCTTCCTTCCCTATCCTCCTTTTTCCCTGTACCTCTACTTACCCTATCCTGTCCCTCACTTCCTCTACCCTCTTAACACTACCTTATTCCCTACTCTCCCTCCGTCGCATACTCCCATTTTATAATTCTTCTATTTCCCCTCTCCTACCATCTTCTACTTCCCCTCCTCTACCATCCTCTACTTTCCTTACCCTACCATCTTCTACTTCCCCTACCCTACCTTCTTCTATTCTCATCCCCTGACTAACCCCAATACTTCATCTCCCCCCACTTCCACTTCATCCTTCCTCCCCCGACTTACCTTCCCCTTCATAGTTCCCCTCCCCTCATCGCCGATACTTAACCTCCCCTCTCACCCTCAATCGCGTGCTACTCGCGCCTGTATTTTTTTTCGATTTAAGGGGAAAAATAACTTTTAATAGAAAATTAAAATTTTGAATAACTACTTATTTGTTACAAGTTTTTGAAAAAGAAAAAATAAGTCTTTGAATAAAATTTTTTTTAATTGTCAGGATTGTACAAAATATTAGAAAAAATTCGAGTCAATTTGGAAGATTCTCGTATTAAGGACTTCCAGAAGTTTGAAAGAATTATAAAAATATTTTATAAATTTTTGGTAATCTTTTTTTTTAATCTCTTCAGACCTTTTGAAATTCCTAATTTGATTTTAAAATTATTCGAATTTTTCCTGAAATGTTGTTAAAATTCTGCAAAATTAAAAAGAATGCCTCAAAATCTTTCATATTCTTTTTTGGCAATTTTGGAAATCTTTTGAAATGTTTTAAAATATTTTCAAATATTCTCCTAAAATTTATGTTAAAATTATTTGAAAATTTTGTTTAAAAACTCCAAAGCCTTCTAAATATCTTTTCAAATTATTTGAATTTTTCTTTAAATTAAAAAAATATTTGTATAATTTAAAAAATGGTCTCAAAATCTTCCGGATTCCTTGTTTGGCAATTATGAAAATCTTTTGAAATGCTTTGAAATCTTTCCTTGTATTATCTTAAAATTAATTTTCCAAGATGAAACATGATTTTAAGAAAAAATTTTTTTTCTTCTGAATCCTTTCAAAATCCTTAAAAAACTTTAAACTTTTTGTTCGAAACATTCAAAAATCGAAATTTTGTTTAAAATATCTTTAAATATTTTAAATTTTCAAATTATTTTAGAATCTTTTTAAAAATTCCACATATATCTTAAAATTACTCGAATTTTTTATAAAATTTGGCAATTTTGGAAAATTGAAAAATTTTGCTTTCAAATCTTTAACATTCTTTTTAGAAATTTTAGGAAATATTTTAAAATTTTCTTTTGAAATTTGTTTTTCAAAACAAAAACTTATTTGACATTTTTCCAGAAATCGTGAAATTTTTTTTTTTGATTCCCTCGAAACCTTTTGAAATTTATAAAAAGGTTACTTTTTCGAAATCTTCAAAAATCTACATTTTTTTTTAAACTTTTTGAAATATTCTCAAGATTTTAATTGATTTCGAATCTTTTCAAAACCTCTGAATATCACTTAAAATAACTCGATTTTTTTCTAGAAATTAATAATCTTGTAAAATTGAAAAAATTTTCTCATAATTTTAGGAAATCATTCAAAATGTTTTGAAATCTTTTTAAATTTCCCCGGGAATCTTAAGAATTTTATTTCTATTCTCTTCAAACTTTGAAAAATTCTTAAAAAGTTTCATTTTTTCAAAATCTGCAAAAATGTACATTTTGTTCTAATTTTTTTGAAATTACATTTTTTAAATTAAGATATTCAAAGTTTTTATCCATAATTTAATTTTTCTCGTCTTTTGAAAAGTGTGAAATGTTTACCAATTATTCTGAGGTTGTAAAATTTTAAGTACACAATTACTTGGGAATTTTTATTCACAAAATTGATGGTGCAGAAAGTTCGCAATATTTATTAATTAATTTTAATCAATTATAAAAATATCGAAAATCTTTCAAATTCTTCAATGTACATTGATTTGATATTTATTTAAATTTTTGACATACCTAGAAATCTTCAATAAATAATGTTGTCTCAAGTTTCCAGCCTTAATTTTGATTTTCCGAATTTTCACTCGATCCTAAAAATATTTAATTAGTATTTTATAAAATTTAATTATACCATTTGTTGTCCAAAGTTATAATAATTAAATTTTTATTTCACAGTGATTATTTTTTCTATTATAAAGGACTACTTGTATTGTTTCATTCTAGTTGAAACTACGTCAAACCTTTCTGGAAATTGTGGTTCTTCTTTTCCTGTGTAAAATTATCGCAAGATTATGTGAATCAGTTTTATTTATCATAAAATTATCCGTTCAGAAGCTTACATTTCGGCGTAATGTTTCATCATTTCCGGATGTTCATATTCTATTGAAGAATATTTAATTCAGTACGAAAAAAATTAAATTTTAATTGAAGAGTCTACTATTATATTTTTGGTTAAGAATTTATCTCTTTTGGTTAAAAGTTCTAATATTTTGTTTCAGGTTGAATTATTTTGTTGAAAATTAATTTTCCCAACTGAAAATTTAACTAATTCATTTGAGGCTCTTAGTTGAAAATTCAACTATTTAATTTATTATTGATAATTCCTTTTTTTTATTGATAATTCAACTACTTGTTTGAAAATTAATTTTTTGAACTCTACATTTAACTATTCTATTTTTGATTGAAAATTGACAGTATTTAATTTAAAATTCTACTATTTGTTTGAAAATTAGTTTTTTGGTTGAAAATTAACTTTTTTTTAATTCATCTTTTCCGCTTGAAAATTTAACTGTTTCATTGAAAGTTCGTCTTTTTTAGTTGAAAATTAATTTTAGTGACTGAAAATTGAACTAATCCACTTTTTGGTCAAAACTAATTGTTTCTAGTAAAAACTATTTGAAAATTGAACAATTTGATTGAAATTTGATATATTTTATTGTGAATTTATCTTTTTTTCAGAAAATTAATCTTCTTGATTTAATATTCAAACTTGGTTGAAAGTTGAATTACTCTGTTCAAAATTTATTTTATTAGTTAATGATAGATTGTTCTTATTGAAAATTCAATAATTTTATTGAAAGTTTCTTTTTTTTGTTGCAAATCAATTTTTTGAACTGCAAATTTGTCTGTTCCATTTTTAGTTACAATGAATAGTATTTAGTTGCAAATTAAAATTTTTATTGAAAATTAACTTTTTGGTGGAAAATTCAACAGTTTTATTAAAAATTCGTCTTCCTGATTCCAAAGTTCTATTAAGTTTGTTTGAATTTCCTTTTTTTTTGGTTAAAAAAAAATTTTCTTACCTGAAGGTTTAACTAATCAATTTTTGGCTAAAAATTGATTGTTCTTAGTTACAAATTAAACTATTCAATTTTTTATCGAGAATTCATCTTTTTTGTTTGAAAATTAAACTACTGGGTCAAAAGTTGAACTACTTTTAAACAAATTTATTTTATTGGGTGAAGATTGAAATATTTTGTTGCGAATGCGTCGTTTTTAGTTGTAAAAGAATTTTTCAACTGAAAATTTAGTTAAATTATTTGTGTTTAAAAATTTATCGTTTTTAATAAAAAATTTAACTAATTAATTTTCCCTTTGAAATTTATCTTTGGAGATAGAAAATTCAACTACTTGGTTGAAAGTAAAAAACAGCTTTTATCCTTGAAAATTAATTTTTTTTAACTGAAAATTTTACTATTCAGTTTTTTGTTGAAAATAGATCGTTTTTAGTTAAAAAATAAACTTTTCAATTTTTTTTTGAGAATTCATCTTTTTTGGTTAAAAATTCAACTTCTTGGTTGAAAATTAAACTAATTTGTTAAAAATTCATTTTATTGGTTGATGATTGAAATATTTTGTTAAAAAGTTTTCTTTTTTAGTTGAAAATCAATTTTCTTAAATAAAAATTCAACTAATTCATTTTTGACCAATAATTGATCGTCTTTAGTTGAAAATTCAACAATTCAATTTTTCATGAAGAATTAATCTTTTTTCTTTAAAAATCCAACTACTTGTTTGAAAGTTGAACTACTTAGTTTAAAATTGATTCGATTTATATAAGATTAAATTGTTTTGTTGAAATTTGTTTTTTTGTTGTTGATATTTGATTTTTTTAACTTAAAAATTATCTAATTCATTTTTTGTTGAAAATTAATCCGATTGAAAATTAATCTTCTTCGGTTGAAAATTCAACTACTTGGTTGAAAGTTGAACTACTTTGTTAAACATTTATTTGATTGGTTGAAGAATTGATTAGTTTGTTGCATATTTCGTTTTATTTTGTTTTGGGTATTAATTTTTTTTTAACCGAAAATTTAATTATTGCATTTTTAGTAGAAATTTATCGTTTTTAGTTGAAAATTTAACTGTTTGTTTAAAATTTGATATATTTTGTTGTTAATTCCTCTTTTTGGGTAGAAAATTAATCTCCTGGATTGAAAATTCAACTAGTTAGTTGAAAGTTTAACTTCTTTGTTAAAAATTTATATTTTGTTTTCAATTATCCATCATTTAAGTTGTAAATTTTACTATTTTGTTAAAAATTCGTACCTTTCGCTTAAAAGTTCAACTATGTTGTAAATGCAACATTTTTGTTGATAATTATTTGTTTTATTTGTTGGTTAAAAATTCAACTATGTTATTAAAAATGAAACTATTTGTTAAAAAATTCAATTATATGAATAAAAATTAAAATACATGTTGAAAAATTCTACTATTTTGTTGAAAATTAAATTATTGTGTTAAAAACTTAATTTTTTTGTTAACAAGTTATCTTTTTTTATAAAAATTTGAATTTTTCGGTAAAAATTAATTATTTGGATTGAAAATTCGTCCCTCTGGATAAGACCATTTATCTCTTTGGTAAAAAAGTTCTTGGTTGAAAATTCGACTGTCTTCTAGCAAAATTTGTTTGGCTCGAAGATTCAACTAATTATTCAAAAATGCAACCGCTTGTGGTTGGAGTTTAATATTTTTTATTCAAAAATTAGACCATATAAATATATATATTTAATGTATAATATTTTTATTAAACAAATTCACTCCATCATTTTATTTTTAATAAACTTTTTCAGATGTTATTTTATTTCACATGTTTCTTCTCTAAAGTAGAACGAACTAATCATATTGAAATTTAAAAATGAATTGAATAAATAAAATACCCGAAAATATGATTTGCAATTATTTTGAAAGTTTTGAGAAAAGTCTGGGTAGTCGGATAAGAAAATTGAACTCGCACTGAAGTCGACAGCAAAGTGGCTTGCGATAGGGGAGCTTTATAAAAATCTAAAAGTCAGCAAACCATGGGGATCATCCCCATATCTGATCTTAATTTGTCAGACGACATCGGCTTAATTTAACCAAGGAACTTCTCCGTAAATCGCTGTGAAATTCTCTCCCGGGTACTCCTTGAAGAAAAGGGGAGAAAAAGAAACAGAAGCATTGCCTGTCACCATGACAGTTTTCTCATTTTTCATTCCCTAGAAAACTTTTATTCAAACCTTCCCATGAAGATAAAGCAGAGGTGCGAAGTTTTATCGTATTAAAATGAATACTTAATATCGCTAAATTTAATTCGATATTTACATTCTCATCATAATGAGAAGGTATTGTTTTTATGTGAAAACTGGTTCGAAAAACATTAATAGACAAAAGATGTTTACCCAAAAAGGAACTGCAAATTCGTTATTATTAATGTTTAGATAGGACTAGTAGATTTTCTTTTGATCGTAAAAAAATAAGATTGAGAATAAAAAACATACATTTTTGGAAAAACGATACAAGAGACAAAGAAAAATGCAACAGTTCTTCGACCAAAAAAGATCTACAAATTTGTTATAAACTATTGTTATAAAAATATATAAGAAATAAAAATATCAAATTCTTGGAAGGAGGACACAAGATGCAATAACATTTTATTTAACAACATTTTTCGCTTTAATTATATCTACAAATTTGCTCAGGACCACTCCACGCCAGGATGCATATTTTTAGTTTAAATCGTAAAAAAAAAAACATTGAAAATAAACAAATTAAATTTATGAAAAAACGACACAGGCTTTAATAAAATGTTTAATAACAAAATTTCTTTTTCTAGGATGCGCACTTTTTTTAAATTATAATAAGAAGACAAAAAAATACGTATGTTTCAATACCAATGCATATTATGAATTGTAATAATATAAATTTATTAAAATAATACATTGCTTAGGGTATTTGAAAAAAAATTCAATATAAAATTAGAAACAAATATTAAAGTAATCATAATAAATGAAATAAAAATGCAACAACTTAGTTAAAAAGTTATCCTCTTTGGTTGAAAATTCAAATGCTTAGTTGAAAATTTGTCTTCTTGGGTTGAAAATTCAGCTCTTCGCGTGAAAATTAACTTTTTTGTTGGAAACTCATCTCTTGGTGTAAAAATGATATATTTTGGAAATTTAATTATTTTGATAAAAATTCAGCAGCTTTATTAAAAAGTTAGCCTTTTTGATTAAAAACTCTGATTTGTAAAAACTTCAACTATTTGGTTGAGATTTTGTTTCCTTCTTGACTGACATTTTTTTTTTGTTGGAAATTCTTTTCGTTTGGTAGAAATGTTACCTTTTTATATTGAAAATTAATCTGTTTTGTTTGAGAATTTGACTATTTGGTTGAAAATTCAAATTATTTGATTAAATTCAACTGTTTTTGTTTCATAATTATAAAGTTTTCGTAGAAATAATAAATAATACATTTTCGTTGAAAAATAATTTTTTTGTCTCATATTTAAATAATTGAGTTTTGGTTCAAAATTTCTTTTTTAAGTTGAAAATTCAACTAATTGGTTAAAAGTTTAACGAACAAAGAAAACAACAAAATATCGGCTAGAAATTTTTGTTTTTTATTTGAAAATTCAACAACTTGGTTTAAAGTTAAACTACTTTGTTAAATATTAATTGTTTCTGGTTGAAGATTCATAATTTTAGTAGAAAATTTATCTCTGTTTTTTTTTTTGTTGAATTCAACTGTTATTGATCTAAAATTAAACTATTTTTAGTTGCAACCTCGTCTACTAAATTTTTGTTTTGAATTTATTTTTATTGATTCAAAATGCGTTTTAAAACTTTTGAAACATACTTTTTTAGTTGCAAATTTTTGTTTAAAAATTCATCTCTTTGGTTGAAAATGTAACTATTTTGTTAAAAATTGTTTTTTTTTATTGTTGTTGAAAATCAACCTCTTTTGTTAAAAATGTAATCTTTTTTGACACAAAATACTTTTGACTACTTTTGAAAAATACTTTTTTGGTTCAAAGTTTTTGGTAAAAATTCTTCGTTTTGGTTGAAAATGTAACTATTTTGGCAAAAATTAGTTGTTTTTTTGTTGAAACTGAATCTCTTTTAGTCAAAATTGTTTTTCCGGTTCAAACTGCTTTTGGAAACTTTTGAAAAATACTTTTTTGGTTCCAAATTTTTGTTTAAAAGTCCATCTCTTTGGTTGAAAATGTAACTATTTTGTTAAAAAAAATTTTTGTTGTTGTTGTTGAATATCAACCTCTTTTGTTAACAATTTAATCTTTTTTGATACAAAATACTTTTGAATACTTTTGAAAAATACTTTTTTGGTTCAATGTTTTTGGTAAAAATTCATCTTTTTGGTTGAATATGTAACTATTTTGTTAAAAATTAGGTCTTTTTAGTCAAAATTTTTTTTTCGGTTTAAGCTGCTTTTGAAACTTTTGAAAAATACTTTATTGGTTCAAAATTTTGGGTTAAAAAATCATCTCTTTGATTGAAAGTGTAACTATTTGGTTAAAAATTGGGTTATTTGTTGTTGAAAATGAATCCATTTTGGTCAAACTTTAATCTTTTTTGGTTCAAAATGCTTGTAAAAACTTTTGAAAAATACTTTTTTGTTTCAAAATTTTGGTTTAAAAATTCATCTCTTTGGTTCAAAATGTAACTACTCGTATTTTGTTAAAAATTGTTTTTTGTTGTTGTTGAAAATCAACCTCTTTCGTTAAAAATTTAATCTTTTTTGATGCAAAATACTTTTGAATACTTCTGAAAAATACTTTTTTGGTGCAAAGTTTTTAGTGAAAATTCATCTTTTTGGTCAAAAAGGTAACGTTTTTGTTAAAAATTAGTTTTTTTTTATTGAAACTGAATCTCTTTTAGTCAACATTTTTTTTCGGTTCAAACTGCTTTTGAAAACTTTTGAAAAATACTGTATTGTTTCGAAATTTTTGGTTAAAAATTCATCTCTTTGGCCTTTTGATCTTTTGATAAAAATTCAATCTTTTTATTCATAATACTTTTGAATACTTTTGGAAAATACTCTTTTGGTGCAAAGTTTTTGGTGAAAGTTCATCTTAGTTGTTGAAAATATAAATATTTCATTTTAAAAAAATGTTTTCTTTCCGAAAATTAATCTCTTTTGGTAAAAATTTAATCTTTTTAGTTCAAAATACTTTTTAATTCTTTTGAAAAATACATTTTTATTTCAAAATTTTTTGTTGAAAATTCACCTCTTTGGTTGAAAATGTAACTATTTCGTTAAAAATTAATTTTGATGTTGTTGAAAATGAATCTCTTTTGTTCAAAATTTAATATTTTTTGGTTCAAAATACAACTATTTGATTACAATTAATCATTTTTGGTTGAAAATGTATCTATTTTGTTGAAAAATTGTTCTTTTCTTGTTTGAAAATTAATCTTTTGAACTGTAATTTTCACTAGTTGATTTTTGGTTGAAAAATGGTTCTTTCTTTAATTGAAAATTGAAATGTTTGGTCAAAAATGAATCCATTCTTCTTTTTAAAGTGCAATATTTTTACTGGTAATGTTAGGAATTTAAAGCCTTTTAAATTGAATTTAATACAGTACCCACATTAATTTTATTTAAAAGAATTTATTCGTTTAATATTCAAGACTCTCTAGTTGAAATCTTTTTATTCCTAATGTTTCTTATTTAAAATCACTTTATTTTGAACGTTTTTAAAGAATAGTTCAATTTTTAAGGTTTATAATTGAAAATGTTACCACTTTAATGGCACAATGATGTTTGTATTTATTTTTTGATTTAAGAAAAGTTTTTCTAATAAATTTTAATATTAAATTATAATTTTTTATACAAAAACTATTTAAGGTTCTAGAATTGTAGAAGCTTTGACTTTGAAACATTTCATTTATTTTACTGTTTGAATTTGTCAAATTTTAATCGCTTCGAATTAAAATTATTTAAATTCAAAAGTTTACAATTTTGAACGCTTTTATTTAGAAATAATGAAATTTCAATTCCTTTACATTTTAAATGATCCCGTTTTAAATATTCTGATCTGAAATGATTCAATTTTGAACATTTTGAATTTTTTCTATTTCGGAAATTTTAATTTGAAATCACGCCGTTTCGAGATTCTTCGAATAAAAATAAAATTGTTCAATTTGGAACGTCTTAAATCAGAAATCATACAATTTCAACTGTTTTCTAATGTTATTTTCCAATTTTTACCATTTAAGTCTGAAATTTTTCAATCTCGAGAACTTCTGATAACAAATTTTTAAATTTCAAACAGGTTCAATTTCAAATTATTCAATTTTGAAGGGGTTTATTCAGAAATTATACAAGTTCTTTTTTATTACATTTAAAAAATAATGTCCTTTTCAATTCGAAAACATTCAATATATTTCTTTTTTAATTTCAAGCCCTTTCAATTCGAAATTATTAATTACTGTTTCAAAATTTGTTAAACTCGTAATATTTAAAAGTTTGTTTCATAAATGATTTTTCAATTATTTATATTTTTAATTTTAGAAAATAAATATTTTTGTGTTCTAGGGTTTTCCGGGCAATTTTTGCAGAGTTCCGCAGAAGATAAAAAAAATGTACTTTTTCTACCACTTTTCTTTATTTTTCTCGAGAAAGACTGTTTTAATTACAGAAAATAATCAAACAATAACTATGTTTCTCAAAGATACGCCTATCTATCTACAACTTTCGGTGAAACAATTTTTCAATGAAAGCAAGATTTTTGGCAGAATTCCTCAAAAAATTTTTTTATAGGAACCAAATTTTACACAGTTATGGTTTAGGTCTTTGAAAGTTTTTAATATAATTAATTTTAAGTCAAATTGATTGATTTAGTTCCTCTTTTTAAATATTTGTATAACTTTTCAATATATAATACGATTTTTTGCTGCTATTCGCATAAGACATCCATGGTCGATCCTCCTATCCTTATTTTTGGAATTTTTTTAGAACTTTAACTTGTACCTAAATTTCAAAAAGAACACTTGAAATATTACAAATATGATCAAACTAGAGGTCTCTGCATACTTTTTATTTCAAAATTCAACCTCTTTTAATCTTATTTTTCAGTCAGATTTCTAATTAGACAATGTTTTTGGCTAGAGTGAAATTATTTCATCATCTCAAAACAAATGTTTTCCCTACCTACAGAATTATAGTCTCAAAGTAAGATTTCCTTGAATCTGACACAATTACAAAGCTACCTAATTTTCTTATCACAAAAGTGGTACAAACACATAATCTGATCACTTCAAGCAATCATATTTCAGATTAAAATTTAAAAATTTGAAATTTATTTATTTATTCCAACCAAATAGATGACTTTATACCATAAAAGATAAATTTTCAATCCAAATGGACAAATTTTCAACAAAGCATTTTCATTTTCTACCTAAAAGGGAAATTTTTTGCTCCAAATAGACGAATTTTCAACTGAGAAGATTAATTTTCTACGAAAAAATACGAATTTCCAACAAAACACATGAATTTTCAAACAAATAGTTGAATTTTCAACTGGAAAAGATCAATTTTCAACCAAAAATTAAAAACTTAAATTTTCAGTAGAAAAAATTAACTTTCATGATAAAAAACGAATTTTTCAATAAAATAATCTAATTTTCAACCAAGAAGGTGATTATTCAACTACAATGGTGAATTTTTTAATTAAGCGGAAGAATTTTCAAGAAATAAAGGTTTTTTCAGTCAAGAAAGAAAAAAAGTTCAGGATAATGATAATGATACATTTTGAACAAAAAAGTTCATCTTTTACCCGAGTAGTCCAATTTTGAATTAAAAATATTAATTTTTAACTAAACAGTTCAACTCTCAACCAAAGAAATGAATTTTCAACTAAAACTATGAATCGTAAAGTGACATTTTACGTTAAAGAAATTATTTTTCAACCACAAAAAAAACTACTTTTAAATAAAAAAGCTAAGTTTTCAAATAAAATTATGTATCTTCATCAATAAAATGTTTTTTTTTTAACAAAGTGATTCAACCTTTAACCAAGTAGATCAATTAAAAAAAAAACATAATTTTTTACGAATAATGTAATAATAGATTATTTAAAAAAAATAATAATAATTTTAACTCAAGAACAGTTTAATTCGACTGAAAAGGAGGACTTTTTAACAAAAAAGTGGAATTTTAAACTAGAGGGTCGAATTTTTAAACAAAAAATATTGAATATCGACCAAGAGTTTAATTTTCAACAAAATAGTTAAATTTAAGAAAAAATTGTTAATTAAACAATTTCATTTATAACCAAATTTTTGAAGATTCAACAAAAAGTGATGAATTGTCAAACAAATTATAGAATTTTTAACCAAATATTTAAATTTTCGAGTCAAAAAGACGAATTTTTAGAAGAGAGTTGAATTTTGAACAAAAGAGACGAATATTCAACCAGATGGGAATATTTTTTAACAAAAAAGATTTAAATTCATGTAAAATTAATTGCATTTTAAACTAGTTGAATTTTCAATCCAAAAAGACGATTTTTTAAGAAGACACTCGAATTATAAACCTGAAAAGGGGAATTTTCAACAAAAAAATATTATTTTTAATTAGAAAAAATAAATTTATAACCAAATAGTTGATCTTTTAATCAACACAGTCAAATTTTCAATAAAATAGTTACATTTTTAACCAAACTATTCCATTCAAACAAACGAATTTTCTACCAAAATAGTATAATTTTCATCCAGAAAGGATGACATTTCAACAAAATAGTTAAATTTTCAACAAAATAATTAAATTTTCGAAAACACAGTTGAATTTTTAACCAAAAAAAATTAACTTTCAACAAAAAATAGTTGGATTCTCTTATAGTGCACTTTGGCCTGGAAAATAATGTTTGGCGCCAAAACTGCTTTAAATTTCTGTGAGAGAGATTTTCAATAACCCTTCCTATGTAAAATTAACAATAAGCAATTTTTGTTATTCATTGTTATTATTTAATTTCAAGTATCACGAAGATTTCATATTTTTAAAAAATATTGTAATTTTGGTTGAAAAGCATTTGTTCTTAGCTAAAAATGCTTTAAATTATTGTGAGAGTGATTATTATTCAGAATATCTCTAAATTATTAACAATTAGAATTGTTATAAACAGATACCGGCCCAAACATTAATCTTTTGTGGATATTGTGTGTGACTCTCCAACATCCAATCAGGATTTGTGTCGGACAAATATCTACAATTTTGCGTGTTAACTTCACCCTTTAAAGTGAAAGTAGCTTCATCTGAAAGTACTGTATTGTACAAGAAAAGAGGATCTCTATCAATTCTGTCCATCATAATTTCAAAAAATTCAAACAGACGATCAGGGTCGTCTTCATTGAGCTCGTGTAACAGATGAACTTTGTAAGGTTGAAAATTATTGCTTTTCAAAATATTTCGCACTGTCTCAGGAGCAACGTCACGCTCATCACTAGCTCGACGTGAACTAAGTTGTGGGTTTTCAACAAATGCTTGGGCTATGTCCATCCGCATCTCCTCAGATCCTGCAGATTTTGGCCGACCAGTTCTCTGAAGGTCCTTGATAGATCCATGTTTCATAAAACGCCTTATAGTTCTTTCAAATCTTGATTTTGAGACAGGATTGAACCCTCCTCTATTACGAAAAGTGCGATTAAAAAGCAAACGAATTTGATCATAAGATCGAACTCGATCTCCGCAACCACGCATCATTCATACAGATATCCTCTCTCGTTCCAAAAGTTTAGCTTGCGCCATAATAATCTTTTAGCGAAAGATAGTAAGTATGTACACTTAATACGTAAATTTAGTTTCGATTCGTAATATTCGTATGGAGATAGAAAAACGGTGTGAGACTTATGGGGTCACCTTAGGTATGGACTTAGGTATTGAGAAACGGTATAGGACTTTTCGATATAAATCTTTGGGGAGGAACATAACTCTCATCAGAAATCCTGGAACTTTTAATGAAAAATTTCCTATATGATTTTACAATATTCAAAATGCTGTAGCCAAGATCAATACAGAGCTCACCAATGAATTTCTCGTTGAAATTTACTTCAGGAATTACACTGACCTCTTGGAAAACTTTGTTAATTTGAAATAACCTTTAACTGACCTAAAACGTTACAATTGAACTATGACTTGGGTACGTACTTGAACGTCGTATTTCTCTCTCTATCGATTGCAGATGTGAAAGAGGGGGTTTCCGTTAAAAAAAAACACACAAATTTTATCTTCAAAAAGCCATGAAGGTCAACTTCAAGGTCAAAATGAAGGTCATCATTGAATTCCCCGTTGAAAAATACTTGAGAAATTACACTGACCTCTTGGAAAACTTTGTTTATTTTGAATAACCTATAATTGACCTTGAACTTTACAACTGACCAATGATTTGGGTACGTTTCTGACCGTAGAATCTTCCGTTCTATCGATTGCAGATGTAAAAAGGGGGTTTCTATTTAAAAAAACAAAGTTGACCTTCAAAAAGCCATGAAGGTCAACTTGAAGGTTAAAATGAATGTCATCATTGAATTCCCCGTTGAAATTTACTTCAGGAATGACCTCCACTTTTTTGAAAAATATTTTACCTGAGGAAATATCCAACCTTCCCAGGACTTTTTAGGCACCCGTACATATATATATATATATATAATTAAAAACTAAATATTAACAACCACCGCAGCGTTCCACTGGGAGCAACTGCTATTTAAAAAATGACATCGGCTCCCAGTAGGACTGCGGTAAATCCCACTCGTGGCCACGCTTCACAACCGTGAGGTGGGTGTTAGTGATCACACAATGTTTTCGTGATGAGATAGTAAATCTGGTTTTCTAAAGCAGCATTAATCCCTCTATGCACCTAACGATGTACAGATGAATTTTTAAGCATTGCAATAGACAAATGATAAGTCTATGGGAGGTTGAATCAATGCTTTCCGATAATCAATCCAGGCCATCGTTAGGTAACGAAGATAGGATGCTGCGTCTTTGCAGACACATCTATCGATGAGCAGGTTCTCCCGACATCCTCCTCCGCCTTTCTTTGAGCCGCGTTGTTCAAACATCTCTCACCACACAGGTCTAATTGTCAGAAAAATCCTATTATCTAGGATAGCTGTGTATACAGTGTATTAGGACAAGTTTATTGGCCTGTAATTTTTAGGATCAGCTAAGTTGCCCGTCTTCGGCAGGAGCACTGTGCGCCCTTCAACCAACCACTCTGGAATGGGCTCTTCCGACTTTACATATGAGGTGAAAATTCGGACCAGAAGCTGGTGGGTTGAAGGAAACTTCTTCCACCACTAGGTCTTGATACCATCTGGTCAAGGAGCGGAATAGTTCTTCATGCCTCCTAATACGTTTCTCACCTCCTCCGTAGTGATAGGTGGGCATTCCGCCTCAGGTGTTATGACGGCACTGCACAGCTCCTTGAAGCTATTTATATTCTTTGAGTGTTTCTGAAATTCGTAGACTTCTCTCCAAAATGCTTCGACCTCTTCTGGCGTGGGCGGGTGGACGACAGTAACTGGAGGGTCTTGGAAGAGTCGAGATGGGTCAGACAAAAACTGTTGATTTTCTCTGACCCATCTCTCTCTGCGCTCCAGACGTTTACGCACGAACTGTCAAACCCTGGCAGTCTTATGGTCAACCATTTATTTTGTTTTCCGGTTTGCATCTAACAAAGCCCTTGTTGCATTATACACACTACAGGTTATAGTCCAGAGGTAGGATTCTTTGTACAAAATCTCCACGAAGCTCGTCATACAGTTCAGCCTGATCTTGGGGCTTGAGAGAAGCGTGAATCTTGATTTTTCTCCGGGTCCTGAATCATCGCTCTTCCTCTATTGAATGCCTGGTCGCGGTTGTTTTCAGTGTCGCCTCTCTTTCTTTGTTGTCAGCTTATGTCATCACCGGGAGATCAATGTTTGCAGTACAAGTTGTAAAAACATGGGCGAAGGCCATTAATTTTCTACCTAAATAGTTGAATTTTCATCCAAGAAAACGTCTCATCTGGTTGAGGAAATAAATATCTTCCATCTTAAAAATGTCTCATAAGTGAATTTGTTTTCAACAGCAATAATTGTTGTTCAATGTTAATCTTTTGTATCATGATATTATTCTTGAGATAAAAAGAAACGATTTTGTCGTAAAGAAACATTTTCTTGTTAAAAATACGGTATGCATGAATTTGCTTATACAATTTGTTTGTAACAATGATACTTGTTGTTAAATGTCAATATTTTCTATGCTATCATCATTCTTGAGGAAATAGAAGAAAGGACTTTCCTAAAAAGAAATATTTTCTGGATTCAAAAATGTGAAGCAAATTACTTTATTTATATCAATACGGACTACTGAACCCAAAAGTGATATTATAAATTTTAGATTGTATATAATTCAATTAACGAAATATCGGCTTTTGAATGAGATTTATTGATTTAATAGTATGTTTATGAAGAACTCAATGCTTTCAATTATTGTGATAATTATTAGAAAATTAGTTTTGATTGATAAATTAAATAATAAAATTAATAAAGGACGACGTCTTTTTGTGACAACACGATATGGATAGTTGTCAAAATATATTTTTATTATTAATTAGCACTACTTGTGCTGGGTGCAAGATTTTTCTTGGGCCAGAAACATCAAAATCACGAAAAATGAGCAAAATCTCAAAAAGGTATTCAGAATTAGAATTCTAAATCTCAAATTCTAGACTTATCTTAAGCAAACAAACGACATTATTGAGGTTACGATGCACCGGAATTAGAACTTTCTCATCATCTTCCCACTAGCTCAAATAAAAAGTAGGAAAATTAGGTATACAGCGTGGTTTCAGAATTGAAAAAGGTTGCTTTGTCTTGAATAATGACGTAATTAATTACGTAGAAATTAACAAATCTGATTAATTCAAGATAAGTGTAGACTACCCTTCGTTAAAAGTATTCTTTCGAAACAAATTAAATTTCAACTTTCAAAGAACAATTCGGAATTATTGCTAGAAACAAAATCAGTTTTTTATCATTTTATACATTTTTGTAAAATAAACAACGTAAATGTACACTCCACAAAGATTTCAAATCGATTATTACCAGGTACTGTACTCGTGAAGCATTTTACAACCCTTATAGATCTAGTTTTATTCCTTTCTCGACACTCAACATTCTCGAGGATTCGGGGTTAGAGTTAGGGCGAATGATTGATTTTGTAGAAGCATTTTGGGGTTCCAAAATAATAATATTCGGGAAATAACTGGTGACTCAACTAACCTGGTTTAGGACAATTTTGAGGCGGCAGCTGAAATATTCGTGATTCAGTTTTGCAGTGCGACAAGAAAAAGGGTAATAGACGTTTAAAAAACGAAGAAACAATAATTCATAATAAAGGATTGAAAAGGCAATTCGCAATTATGAATTTCAAATAATAGCAATACAGTGAAAAATAACTGGCCCTCAAGAAACACGTGGCCTCGTGGGTCAACTCAAACTTCACAAATTTGAACCGTAGATTCTCAATTGGATATTATTAAACATAAGGTCATTTTCAACTTTTTATTATTTTGAAGGCATTCGCTAAGTATACTTTGTATGTGTACTCAATTTAAAACAGTTTTAGTAAAATTTGTACGAGTTGTGATGATTTATGATTTAATCACTATTATTGAATATTAGGAAAAACATTTTTTTTTCAGTTTTTAATTTTTATTCTTAAAAATAATTTTAGGACATAAGTATTTCAAATCTACCTTGTTAGAATATAGAAGTCTATATTTAGAAAATTAATTTTGTGATTTTGAACATTCCCATTTATTGAGACCCGGGGCAACGCTTTTAGCGTTTTCGAGCCAAGGTATCGTATAGCGCTTCTGCCGACGAGCTCAGGGTCTTCGAAGATGCTGTTAAGTTTTTCTCGCTTTGAATTAACCTTGACTATACCTAGTTGCTCATTAATTTCAGCATAGATTTTAAGATCATCCATGTAAAAGACATGAGTGTCCTCATGCTTTCGATATCCGTGTTTGCCACAGAAAACTCCTTAAGAATGGTTTCCCAAAATGGCATAAATCTCTCTATACATCTCACGATGTGTGGACGAACCTTTAAGTTTTCCAACAGACAGATGATCAGTCTATGGGAGGTTGAATCAAAAGCTTTCCGGTAATCAATCCAGACCATCGATAGGCATCACTGGTAGGATGCTTCGTCTTTGCAGATACATCTATCTTTGAGCCTCGTTGTTTGCACATCTCTCGCCAAGCAGATCCGATTTTCAGAACAATCCTATCATTAAGGATAGCTGCGAAGAACTTATACAGTCTGTTCAGATAAGTTATTGGCCTATAATTTTTAGGGTCGGACAATTCTCCCATCTTCAGGAGGAACACTGTGCACTTCTTCCACGAGAAGGTCTTGATACTATCCGATCCCGGGGCGGAATAGTTCTTCATGCCTCTTAACATATTTTTCACTGTCTCGGTAGTGATAGGTGGGCATTCCAGTTTAGGCGTCATGAGGACTCTGCACAGCTCCTTGCAGCTATTGATGGTCTTTTTTGTCTTAACACTCCTACTATTTTTAATACATTTTTAGCATCACAAATTTATTAATCTTTTTTTGTCTTTTCACAGAAACATCATCAACAATGCCACCCCCGACAAAGGTCTCTTTGGAAAATTCATGGATAAAAAGAGAAAATGAAGATCGTCAAGGTAACCCTAGTGCCGTTAGTAATTAATAACAGAATTGTTAAACAATAAACAGTTTAAAACGTCATTTCACAAAAAATTTAACAATTTAGATTGATAATTAAGTATAACTTACAACCAAAACAAATAATATTATATTATTATTATAAATTATATTATTATATTATATTATTACAAAATATTTGCACCCTGAGAGATGATAGCGATTTCAGGACAAACAGGATAGTAAACATCCAGGTTTCTCCGAAGTTTCAAGATCTGCCTTATAGGGATGCCTCCCTTCGTGACGATATCTTGAAGGAGTCCGACCTCTGCACCATCACTTGTTCAGTTTATGGTGCGGCTTGAGATTTTGCTGATTTAAAACGAAGGCTAACAAAGACGATGGGTCAATAGACCAAAAGACGCTTGCATCAACTGAACAGGAATATTGGATAGGCGAGAGAGAATGCGTCTCGCTTTCAGTGTGTGTAATTATGTAACTGACAGGTGCTTCTGTAAAGTCGCAGCATTTCACCAGCGTTGCTTGTCGATGTCCTGAATTGAATACTGGAGAGCTTTCGATTGAAATTCTCATAGACTTATCATCCATGTGTTGGAAATCTTGAAGATTCATCCGCATATAGTGAGATGTATAGAGAGATTGATGCGGCATGATTCACCCTCTGCTCTTTTGCATCACACTTCTGACACTATCTCTCGCACTGCAAAAGTCTCCTGAGTAACTTAGCGGCAACAAAAATCACTGTGAGCACAAGGTCACTCATGCATTTTATATGAATTCTTTTGCGAACAGCTCCTCAACAAGAAAATGCACGTAAACCTTCACAGAAATGTAGGAAATCAGTCCATGTCAAAGAAGCTATTTTTTGCTTTCATCCGATCATGAGGACTTAAACCAGGTTCAGAGTTTTTCATTTTCGCGTGCATGGAGGGTGTCATTTCTACATTCGTATATCATGACCACATTTTACGTCAAAAAGTTTCCGGCGATAGATGCAAAGTGTGTCATACACACGCTGAGTACCCAGAACTCATACTATCCAGGTGTTTCACAAACGTGGGAAGGACGTGTCTCTCTAGAGATAATACGGCCTTGAAATTGATTTACTATCATCTTTGTGACTACGAGTCTACTGGGAGGATCGTAGGTGGCAGATAGCAAATGCCCTTTGTAAATTATCATTTCATTAAAATTGTATATATGTTTATACTTCTTTTAAATTCTAAAAGACAAACAATGAAAACATGTCTTTTTTTATACCAATATGGACAATAATAAACATATTTTGAACTGATACATTTCTCAGGGTAATTGCGAATGAAGATTATGGCAAAATAAGCAACACGTATTGGAAAGATATTGAACAGTGCCGTAGGGTGTAGCGAGGGTAGGGGTGTAAGGGGTGCAAGCCCCCCCCCTCCAATTTTCGTGCCGGGTCGGCATTTTCGGGTAATTTGACTATAAAGTCGGCTAGACGGCAAAAAACGGTAACTAGTCGGCAACTCAAAATGGCTGCGACTTTAAACGATCGACACATGCATACACTTCTACAATGGCTCCTGATTCGATGACCCGGAATATGACCCTGGCTCGCTACGTCCCTGATGATGAAGAATTATGCTAGTATATTATTTTGCATGAAGCAATTTTTTCTGACATACAGGTATGCTAAACATAGAACGAAGCATCTTTATGAAACTTTATTATTAAATAAATGTTTTCTTGCGGGCTTTAATTTTGAAGGTCGATTGACGTAGTGTCTAGAGGTCATCCAAATACCTTGTGGACAGATTTTTTCTTGAGGGGGCTAATGATGAAGAAGGGGGAATCAACAAATAAAAAATTGGCTATGTGATACATAGAGAGCTCCTTAATGTACGGAAACCTCTTGTCAAAAATTCCTTTTCACCGTAAATCAGCATTATCTACTGTCATCTGCTATAATAAAAAATGAGGATCACCGCCGGTACTCTATTCCTCACTTCTGCAATTTTGATTAATTCTATTAGTAAACAAATAATTATATAATATTTCTATAATTTTCATTACACTAGAAAACAAAAAAGTCTTTCTTTGTCTCAAGTATTCTTTTCAATTAAAAATAAATTTAATGATAATATAAAACTTTTGCATATCATCGTCTTCATTCTTTTCGAGACATGGCAAACATTTTTTTAACTAGGAAATATGAGGTTTTGACTAAACAGGTTTATTTTCTAGGGAATAGTTTAACTTTCCACCTGAAAAAACAAGAATTTCCAACAAAATAGTTTGAAACTTTACCGAAACAAATTGATTTTTCACAAAACAGTTGCATTTTTTAACCAAAAAAGAATACATTTCTAACGGAAGAGATGAATTTTCATAAATCATTTAAATTGATTTTTTGAAATTTTCTTTAAAAATTAACTTTTCAAATAAAAAATCATCAACAATGTTCGCTGGAATCTGAATAAAAAGTTGTGTATTTTCTTGAGACCTTGGAAATTTTTGTGTCAATCTTCAAATTTTAAATTATTTTCAAATTGTTTTAAAACCTCTAAACCTACTAAATATCGTTTAAAATAATTCGAATTGTCACTTAATTTTTTCGTTCAATTCTGCAAAATGAAAAAAGTGCTTTAAAATCTTCCATCTTTTTTTACAACAATGCAAATCTTTAAAATTGTTCAAACTATTTCAAAATATTCTGTAAAACGCTTTCAAAAAACTTCAAAATTTTAATTCAAAACCTTCTCCAAATGGAAAAAAATGTCAAATCTAAATTTTGGAAATGAAATGTAAAGTTTTTAATTCTAAATCTTCCAACTTAGAGAAATGAAGCATCAAAATTGTAGAATTTTGAGTTCCTAATTGTAGAACTTGAAACCTTTTTTATTTTTGATTATGAAAATTAAACAACATTTAAATTCTAGAGACGCATAAATAGAAAATTTTTAATTTGGATGATTGTAAAGATCAAAAATAAAGTTTGAAATTCAAAATCTTGCAAGCTGAAGAACTTTCGAATTTGAGTCATCAAAATCACCAAATTGTAGAGTGTTAATCTGAAAACTTTAACATTTTTAATTGTAAGATTTCAAAACCGAAGGCTTTTTAATTTAGAAAATTCACAATTTAAATATCTACAATTTTGAAAAGTTACAAGTTACAACTCTTTAATTTTGACGTTTTCAATTCTAAATCTTTCAAATTGATGAAATTTCAATTGCTATTCATCAGAATTACACAATTTCAATTGAAAAACTTAAAACTTGCATAATTTTTAATTGTAAAATTTCCAAGTTCATGCTAAAAATCTTCAATTTCTGAGATTCAAGATTCACTGTTTTAAAATTATGAAGAGATACAATTGCAAATTCTGAAACTCTGAAAATTAGTTGATTGTGAATATCAGAAGTCAGATTTTCAATCTTCTAACTTACATAAAATTGGAAAGTTAATTATGTAAATTACAGAATTTTAAATGTAAATCATGAAACATGCACAATTATTCATTGTAAATTATCAAAACCTAAAATTTTTTTATTTCAAAGATTTAAAAGTTGAAGTCCTACAATTTTGAAGAATTAAAATTTACAACTCTTCAATTTAGACGATTTCCAATCTATGTAAGATTCTTAGTTTGCAAAATGTATACATGGAAAATCTTTAATTGTGATGATTGCAATGATGTTGAAGATCAAAAGTCAATAGTTTTCAATTGTAACTCTTCCAAATTAACATACTTTTAATTGTTGGTCATCAAAAGTAAACAATTTACAATTGTAAAACTGAAAACTTGCACAATTTTTAATTGTCAAATTTCCAAAATGAAAAACATTCAATTCCAATGATTCAAGATTCAAAGATCTACAATTTTGCAGAGATAATATGTAAACTCTGGAGCTTTAAAATATATAGAATTACGAATTACTGAATTGTAAAGATTTATATTTTAGAGGTATGTGAATTTGAACTTTTTGGAGCAATAGTTAAATTTAAAAAAAAATCAATTTTAAATTTCAAACGATTTATAATTTAAAATTCTTAAATCCTGAATATTTGCATTTGAAGACTCTTTAATATTTAATATGCATAGTACCAAACGGTACAATTCTAAATACTTTTTTTTTGGAATAATTCAATTTCTGAGATTTTAAATTAAAATGTATTCAATGTTATAGATTTGCAATTGCAAATTCTTAAATTGTGAACAGTAAGAATGACAACCATGACTTACTTTTTGGAAATTCTTTTAATTTTTTACGTGTCAGATAAAAATGAATCTTATATCGATATTTAATCGTCCTTATGCATACTATATTTCTCATAATTATTAAGATTCACCTTTTTCTTCTTCTTACAGAATCAAAAGGTATAACACTGATGAGTTTAGAGCAATTATTTCCTGGATACAATGGTATCTTGCCTCCCTACCAAATAATTAGAAGTCAAGATACTGCAAGCTTTCATAATTTCCGACAACTAGGTCATCTTCAAATGGTCTATCCAGAGCCACCTTTCTTCGTAATAAGGGATCATATCATCATGGGATGGTTAAGCGGGGATTATATTACTGAACTATGTTATTGTTTCAAAATACATAGTGTGTCTATTGTATACGACACAAGGGAAGGCCAGTGGTATACACTCAATGAAGGTGACTATCACAAATTAGGTCCAAACCGACGTTTTGATCTTGTTAAAGGGCGCGATGAAGTTGCTGCGCTACACACACCAACATCTAACAGACAAATAGACAAACAAGCACACCTTGCAGCATGCGTACATGCAAACCGTAAAGCAGACTGTATAGAAAAAGAAGAATTCGAAAAACTAAGCAGACGTGAAACAACCGTTGCACAGAGCATAGAAGCAATCAAGAAAGGATACGGTGATACATATAGGAGTAAAACTGGCATGTAATGATGTATACTTACAAAAACATCAATATCCAGATGATGTTTATTTACATTTTTAAAATTTTCCTATTTGATTGCTAGTTTGGTTGGTTATGTGAAATTGGTCTGGTTCCCTCATATTTTCTACCCGTTTCGGATTTAAATTTGTTCACAATTTTCGGACCTGATGTTTTATGAATGAAGTGGTTTGATTTTGTGAAATTGTTATATTCAATTATTAAATTTAGTATAAAAACTTGACTGCTGCCTTATTTTCTACATTCTGATACGTCCTGAAGGGAACAACTTACATGATTAAAAATAATTAATTAGAAAGGCTTTCTCGTTTTTAAACGAAATCTAGGATTTCGTAACAAGAATGAGAATAACTTCCGAAGGTTGAGATAACCACACAATAATCTTCATATGATCAGAATACAATTGTATGTATAATATTTGAGCTTATTGAATAAAGGAAATTACAAAGTTAAAGAGAGATAGCTGATTCGAATTTGAAAAAAGAAAAGGATTATGTTTTTTCAATTTATTTCAATTTTACTTCTTGTAATTGCTTTTAAATTTTCAGTTGCACTGTAGACTGTGAAGTAGCGGAAACTTCTCATCCAGATCTCCAATCTAAAATAATTGAAGACCTTAATGACGAGTTAATATAGAAATTTAAGAATTATGAGTTATTAACTCTTTGACTGAAACTTACCTAATGTATATTGTAAATGATTACTTTTGAAACTGGGCGAGTAACTATTTTGGGGATTCCCTGTATAATTTTAAGATTCCTTGACAAATTGTTTGTCTGAAATGGTCGAATGCTCTTCTTGTTCACTGGAAAGATACTGGTACTGATCCAGGTGTTTATTGGTTGAGTATAGGTGTCGTTGATTGTCCTTCTAGTGATTCACCGTTGCGATGATTTGACAACGATTATTTGCCAAAGAAGTCTATTAGTGGGCACTGGGCAGGTAGGCTCATGTCCCCTGCTGGTACTCAAGGGTACCACAATGGAATTATCAAAGGGATCTTGTGGGTTTAGTTTCACTCATTTTAAGGGATTTGGAATTTACAATCGACTTCAGTTCGATTGACATTTCCGAAGCGCAACACTGATTTTACTTTTGTTTTTCAATGTGTGTTTCGTCTACTTGGAAATGTTTTCCAAATAACCGGAGTCGAGCTGGTATTTTATTATTAACCTGCGAATGTGCTGTGGGGCAGAGCTTCCGCACGATTTGAAGTTTGTAGATGAACTTGAGTTTTTAAACAAAGCTTCCACCCTATTTGAATTTTGTGGATCGACTGACTTTCCGATGTACGTTTGAGCAGAGCTTCCGTCCGATTTAAAATTCAGAGATAGACTGATGTTCTAATTCTGATTCTGGGCTTCTATACGTCAGATTTCATTGTTATCAAAACCAAAAACTTGATAACCAAAAACTTGATAACCAAAAACTTGACGGCGAGGGGACGTAATAATTGAAATCAATTTATATCCAGGTGTCTATATCTGAAGGCATAGTACCTGGCGGTGCTGTTCCTTGAGTCCAAGGAACTGTTCATTGTTCGGAGATTTGCAGGCGAGAAGTTATTGTATTTTAGAGGTGCATAGAAAAGTCAAGATTTCCAAGCTATTATAAATTGTTTTTAAATTATTGTATCAAAAAATTATACTTCGAAAAAATCCTTGTACCACAATATGTATTTGATTTTTTAAGAAACTTACATACAGTAAGCCCAGTTCTTATTGAAATTTTGGTTAAAATGCTTTATTCCTATAAAAGAATTCTTCCAAATCATACGAATATTTGAACCTGGGTGGCTTAATCAAGAACGATCCTAAACATTTTTAGTGTTATAAGAAATTAGAACTACCACAAGCATAAAATTCCATAGTAAAAACAATGTGAAAAAAGTATATTTTTTTTATATAATTCTTCAAAATATTTGTGAATACTGATAATTTTGCCCCAAACAAAAAAAACATTATTGAAGTATAAGGCAGAGATTATTTGCTATGTTAATTTATGATTAGGTGGCCTGCACTTTTTGTTATTGTTTTTTTAAACTTTTATGTTAATACAAATAGCGGAAAAGACATTTTTGTATATTTCATTAAAAATGAAAAGTGAAATATTTGTTTTTGTGAGTTTTTGGCGCATATTATTATTTATAACAATAATCTTTCAGAATAATGCTAGAAAGTTGCGGGTTTTTCTGTAACTTTCCGCTTTTTCCCACTTATCAAGCATAGTGCGGTAATAACTAATTTAAACTGACAGAATTCATACTTAGGTTAGGCGTAAAAATATTTGTATGTCAAACTGAAACATATCCAGTTGTTAAACTCGTCTGAGCGCATGCGCATTGTGCATTAGAATTTCGCGACTCTGGTATCAAGTCGTAGTTCATTCTTGTTACCTTGAAGATTATCTACGATATTTCAGATTTTATTACATTGCAATAATTAATTGTACATTTCAATAACAATTTTCATTTTTTAGAATCAAAGAAAAAGAAATACAATTTTGGAACATTTCCAAAGCAACAAAATTTGATAGCCCTAATTAAACTCGGACAATTACTTTTGTCTGTCTATACTGCGGAACAAGGTTCTCAAAATTGTGGTTATATTGATTGAAATACATCTAATAATATGTTTGGCAATTTACAATAAAGGTTGAGTTCAAGTAACCGAAAAAAACATAACCTCAACTTGACCGAATGTACCACCTGATCGGTGTTTATTTGATCTTTGCTGTTTTGCGTTTATATACGAACATTCGAATTAAATTTCAAAGTTACAAATGAGTTGTCAGTTCAGTCTTCAAATTATTAGAAGTAGGCAAACTAATCAAATATTTTCAGCCGTTATTTGATATAATCAGAAATTTTTGTTTAATATTTCGGACATTTCAGTTGAACATTTTGGATATTACATACTATCATCTCAGTTTTCAATATCTACAGACACAAACTTTGAACACCAAGATTGTTATCCTATAGTTAAATATAAGATAGCTTAACTCTGAACATCTCACTGTTATGAGTAAACATGCATTTTTCTTCGTGTATGTTTTTCAGATGCCGAAACGTACCATATAACCAATTTGCAGCATTTTTTATAGGTAAAAGTACCTATTGACTGAACTATTATTCATTGCTTAAAATAATTTATACTTATCTGCCCAACATGAATATTACAATAATGTTTATTCGCACAGTGCATATAATTAAAACTGTTTCTTGTATCATATTTTACGACTCCCTATTGAACGTTTCAACACGTTTCCTGATGATGAATTTTAACGTTTGCGAGTTTTCCAACAGATGTCCCTGCAACATGATACAGTTCAACAAATTACAATAATTTTTTGAACTGAGCTGGTTAAAATAATGCATATTATATTTTCAGTTAAAAATAGTGTAATAAAGCCATAAACTGCTTCCAACTTGGTTGGTACAAAATTTGGCCCTGGAGTACGTAAGACTTAACAGAATAAAAATCTTCTTCGACAGAAGAAATTCAAACATTGAAAACAGATAAATAACAATAGTTTCAAATTTAATCTCTATTTATTGTTCTTGACGCTATATGTACGTGAAATAAGACAAACAATTTTGTGTCCACCCACTGTATAAATTGTTAGTTGACAAAAATGAAACTTTTTCATACTAAGTCGCTTCAATTCTATTTGATGACACTTTAGATATTGAATAATTATATTCAGGGAATAGATTTCATAAAATCCTAAAAAGCTGTTCCTTCTACAAACGATTTTTTTAATCATCTGTACAGAGCTATTTTTCCAATAAACAAATTTTGATTTCGGGAATTTAAATTACTTTTAAAAGGTTTTTTAAATTATTTTCAAAATATTTTCCACATAATTAAAACACAGCGTGTGAAAAATTGAAATAATTGATAAATAATTTGAATTTTAATTATCATTAAAAAATCGAGTAGCGATATCACATGAATCCATCATATAATTGTACGCATTATTTGAAGCCTTGGAAGAGATAAAGTTGTACCAATAAAGGTCAAAAAGAGGGAGTCAGCAGTTCAAAATTTGCTACGTAATATATGGAAAACACAATAGTATATAGAACTAAACTGAACTGAACTGAACTGAACAGAACTGAACTGAATGTGGATGTGTGTTTTCATGTGGGTGTTGGTGTGTTTGTGCATGGGCGTGAGTATGGATGTGGATGGTGATTTGTTCATATTAAATTTCATATTTTATTGTTGTTTTTCTGAACAATTTTATGCTACAAAATCAGAGCATAAATGATATTCAAAATTAGATTTCCAAAAAACCAAAATTTCGTGTCATAAGAGACAAATACATTACAAAGACAAAAAGGAGAGTTATTCATTGTGTTATGCTTGTCTCTGATGAGCCGCAAAGTGAGATTTTTGGAAAGTTTATTTTTAAATTGTGAATAATTTTGTTGCTTATTCGGAAAAAATTATTCATGATGAAATGGATTTCTTTTCAATCTTAATTTATAAAAAGACAGAGGAAATTCAACGATAATTAACCTCTCACTTTTTGCTATTTTTGTGTCCGTATTTTTTTAAACTACTAGGGAACCATCGTGTTTCGAGACTAATTTAAATCTCATGGTAATTAAAATGCACATATTATAATCATACACATTTTCACAAAAAGTTACTTTGTCTAATTTTTCATTCATTAGTGAAAAATTGTTTAAAGTATACAAATTATTATTACATTCTCATCAGAAAAGGTACTGGATTTGTGTAAAATTTTACTACAAGAGTTATAGCATTTTCAAACACCCAAAACTATGCAAGATACAAAAAAAGATGTGAAGAGAAAAATTTTGCAACCTAAAAAGATCTACAAACTTGCCATTAGTAATTTTCAATAGGACGCGTAGTTTTTGTTTTAATCGTAAAAAATGACCTTAAAAATATGAACATTTAATTTTTTGAAAAACGACACATGGTAAGAAAAAAAATTCATAAAAAAAAGTTGTTCACTCAAAGTAGATCTACATATTTTATTTTTATGATATTTAGGAAGGATGACTAGATTTTTTTTTAATCGTACAAAATAAGAATAAAAATAAAGAAATTAAATTTTTGGAAAAACGATACAAGAAGAAAAAATGAGAAGGCAAGTTGAATAACCAAACGACTAGATTTTGAGAAATTTTTTAAGGAGAGGACCTTTTCCATTTGCAACTATGTAAGCTGTACTCAAAGCAATTCGGTTATTAAGAGACAGGAGATTCAGGAGTCCGCGTCTGCCTTTACGGCGTGAAATGTATGATCGCGGAACTGAGGAATTGATATGCAAGCTTTTATGCATATGCATGATTTTACGTGTGGTGAAATCAAGGGCCTTAAGTTCGTTCTTCGTCCATTGAACCACCCCAAACGAGGAGAGTAGAACCGGGACGGCAAGCATGTTAGTCACAGATATCTTGTTTAATGCCGACAGATTGGATGACCAAATCTGTCGAAGAAGATGCCTGTATCTGCTTCGGAGAGACTCCTTTACTGATGTCACCAAGTTCCGCATAGAACCAGATTTAAAACCAGACACAAATACCGTATAAAAATCCAGATAGATGCGAAGAAATTCCGGATACTATCCATCTCTATCGGATCCTATTTGTCATTTTAAGCAGGGCTTACTTCTATATTAATATAGCGCAATTTCACTGTCAAAAGAGTGAGCGAGCTACCGAAAGCGAGAGAGCGAGCGCATCCGCATCCTGATCTACTTATGCTACTACATAATTACTACTTACAGATCTTTACGCTTCTAGTCTAAGCGACTTCCGTTACCTTTTTATTACACTTTCACTTCTCTTCTATCTCATTCTCATTTTGCCATTTGTCCACATCCATTCTTTCATTATTTCTCATTCGCCCCTCTAGCCCCATCCAACTTCTTTATCCACTCCTCATCCATTCCATCCTCTCCTAAAATCTTTACCACATTATATTCCATTATATTCCTCATTCCAATCCTCTCCTACATCCTTCTCATACATGCCCCCATGTTTCCTCTTCCCACTCACATATTCTGCACTTTTTCTTTTCTTTCTTTTCCCCATACATCCCCTCTCTTACCTCGTTTCCTAATCTAAATCTTTTTGTTCTGGTCCATCTTCTCTCTCCACATCCCTTTTCTAAATACTTTGGTACTCCTTCCCTTTTTATCATCTCATACCATTTATTATATTTTGATTCCTCAATCACTCCCCATCTTTCCATTAATTATCTTTCACTGACCCTTTTCTCAAATTCGTCATAGCTTACTCCATTCCCCTTTCCTATATCTCTAGCACTAAAAAACTCCCTTCTTTCTTCTTTTCATCTTGTTGGTTGTACCGCCCTTCCTCTCCTTTCTTCTACCTCCTTCAAACACTTTTTCGCTAACATCCTTCCCTTTCCCTCCTTTAACTTCGTCTCAAATTGCCATGCCCTATTTCCCGCTCTAGTACTTAATTTATCCCACTGCGCTTCTTCTCTCACTATATATCCAGGCGTCCTCCAGTCTACCTCTAGCGTCCACCTCATATGCCTTTCTTGCAAACTCTCAATCTCTTTTCTTTCATCTCCATATCTCTGCTCCATAACCTAGTACTGGCCATACTAGCGCATTAAATAACCACATTCTCCTTCTCCAATCTTTTTTCAACCTTCTTTTTTCTATTCCTCATATCTGTTTCATTATCCCTGCCGCTTTTTTATCTTTTCTCTCATATGAGCTCTATGATCTCCGTTTATTTGCAAGATATATCCCAAATATTTAAACTCCTTTACTTCTTCTAATTTTACTTCCTTCCGTCTCCCAGTCCATTCTTTCTTTCTTCTCTGTCCTTTTTTAAACCTCATTACCTTTGTATTTTCTAAATCTAAATTCAACTTTTTCCTATCCAAGTATTTCTCCAATCCTGTAATTAAGCCTGCCATCCCATCTTCAGCCTCTGCCATCAACACTATATCGTCCGCGTATGTCAGTGCATATATCTTTTCCTCTCCCACCGTAACTTTTTCTATGTCGACTCGGTCCAAAGAGTCAAACGCCGCCTTTAAGTCCACAAAAATTACTATCATTGCCAATTCCTTGTTTTTAATCCTTTTATTTATCAGATAATTCAGAACATATATGTTGTCCATCACCCCCATTCCTTTTCTAAACCCTGTCTGATACGGTGGCTCTATCTTTTTTATCCTCAACTTCTTCCTTCAAACTCTTCGATAAAACACATACATATACTTTACACAACGTTTGCATCAGCGTCACACCCCTATCATCTTTAACCTCCTCCCCTTTGCTTTTTTTCACTATGGATACTATTACTCCTTCTTTACATAACTCTGGCCACCCCTCTCCTCTCCATACTCTATTACATATTAACGATGCCCATTCCTTTGGTTCTGTCCCTCCATATTTCCAGAAATCATTTGGAATCTCATGTATACCAGGTGCTTTTCCATCTTTCACTATTTCTAACACCTTGACTATTTCTTTCCTTGTTATGTCCTCTTCCTCACCTCCTACTCTACCATATTTTCCTCATTTCCTAACTTTTCTCTCTACTCCTCCTAGCAAATCCATACAATATTTTTTCCATTCTACCATCTCAATATCCTGGTTTACTCTTTTTCTTCTCTCTCTCTCTCTCTATTTACTATTTTCCAAACCTCTTCTTCCGTCTTAGCCTTCTTCGCCTCCTCCTAAAACCTTTTGTTTTCCTCCTCTTTCTTTTGATCATACAACTCAGTATACTCCTTCTTTTATTCCTATATTCTTCTCCACTACTTTTTCCTTTTTTCCATTTTCTTGATTCCTTTCTGACCTCCTTTTCTTTCTCTTCACATTCCTCATCTCATCCAATTCTATTCCCTCCTTTACTAACTTTTTTTTGCCTCTACACTCTAATCCTCTCTCTGTTTCTCCTATCATTATTTCCATCACCTCGTCGACATTTCCCTCACTCATTTTGATATTTCTGACCTTTTATTTAAACTATTCATTTCCTTCCATTGACCAATCCACTTTTTCCTCATCTTTTTACCTTTGCTTTATTTTTATCCATATTGTGATTACTTTTTTCTCCCTCTAATGTTCCTGTTATGGGAAAGTGATCCGAATCTATATAATCCCCACCCTCTAGTTTCTTGAACTTCTCTCTTCCCTCATCGTCCACTATCACATCATCAATTACCGTTCACCTTTCTCTTCCTTAGCGTGAATATTCCTCTTCCTCATCTCTCTCTATATTTCCATTTAAGATAAATCATCCCAACTCCTCCAAGTTCTTTAACAATTTCGTTCCCTCCCTATTCAGTATCCTGTCTTTGGATTTTCCTCCACGCTCTCCTGCTCATTCCCTTCCTCCTCTATCTCCTGCTCTCGCATTGAAATCTCCCCCTATTATAAGCCTAATCTCTCTTTTATTTTCTTCCATTAGTTCATTCATCTCCTTTAATTTCTCCTGCATATAACCGTTCACAGAAACACCTAATATCTTCCACTTCTCCCCTCCCATCTTTACCTCTTCTACTATCAATCCTTCTTTTTGTCCTTCTATCTCTTTCTTATCCTTCACTATTATAATTCGTTCCTTATTTGCCATTTGTCACCTCTTGGTAATCTTACTCTTACTCTTTCCCATGCCTTTCCATCTAGCCACGTCTCTATCATTACTACCACATCCCATTGCGCCAAATTTTTTCTAAACTCCCTATCCTTTCTCTCCAATACTGCTATATTCCAGTAAAATATTCTCCATTCTTCTCTACTTTCGTCTCTCGTATCTTTTTGCTTCTTACTAATTCTTATTTTCCTATCTCCCGTTCCTTTATTTCCTAGCTTCCCGGCATTTAATTTCTTTCTAACTCTTCCCTTAATAATAGATTTAATGCTTTCACCATGATTCATTATAATAAAAGGAGGTGTTTCGGGTTTTAATCGTGTGCAAAATTACGAATCTTGCCGAAATTTCGTGAACATTGCAGTTCACTTCTTCAGGGCTAACCTGAAACTTAAGTTTCAGATTATGTTGTTCTTATATATACTTTCTACGATGCATGTGATTGGCCAGAGCGCCACAATGTGGAGACTGGTCGAACGTGATTTGCCAATGAAATCTTTGAAAAACAATTTCTATCAAACACTCTCAGATTTGACATTTGGTCTGCATTGGACCGTATACGTATCATTTGATCAATCCCAACGGATTAAAGATCTTTCCACTTAAAAAAAAAATAATAGAATTCGACAAATTAATTCCAGAAAAACACACACCACCAACTAAAACAGTAAAAAAACATCTCTAACCATCCTCTCAGCCATGAAATGATTTCAGCCTCGTCTAAAGTACATAATTTTACATTAGCTCCCTCCATAATCCTGAAAGAAGAAATCATCAGTAATTTGGAATCCACAATACATACCCTTCCACCCGAAAAAGCAAATGGCATGCGGCGTAGCATGGACAACATCTTATGTCAAGCCCAAGTTCTCTCTTCAAACTTAACAAAACAAGAAAAAACAGCAGTTAAAGAACTAAATCAGAATAAAGACATCTTAATATTACCCGCAGACAAAGGCAACACAACAGTAATAATGAAGAAAGAAAACTATAACAACAAAATCATGGACCTTCTTACTGACGATACACGTAAAGAACTTAAAAAAGACACCACAAAAACAATAGTCAGCAAAACAAAAAAACCTTTTAAAAGTCTTTAAACATGAAAGAAAAACACAATCTAAATTAATATCTACTAATCCCATCTCTCAAAAATTTTACGGACTCCCAAAAAATAAAAAAAAATAAAAACATTCCACTCAGACTGATCGTCAGCGCAATGAACTCTTACAACCTAGCACGCTTCCTCACCAAAGAACTAAATTCTTTCACAGGAAACTCTATCCTTTGCAAACTTCCCCTCCGATCTCATACCTTTGATATAACACTGTCTCAATAATACTTATTTCTCTTTCAATAACCAATTCTATGAGCAAACCTCAGGAGCAGCACTGGAATCTTCAATCTCACCTGTAATAGCCAAGATCTTTATGGAACGTCTAGAAACTAAAATCTTCAACCAATCCAAGCTTGAACCGGAATTTTTGTGCCATTACGCTGACGACACTTTTATCATCTGGAGACATGGACTAGATGAACTACACAAGTGTTCCGATTTCATAAATCGATTACACCGTAATATCCAGTTCACCACGAAAATTAAACAAAACGGAAAATTGCCTTTCTTGAACGTACTAGTTTCCAAAAGATCTGATAACAGATTAGGATATGAAGTTTACAGGAAACCCACCCATACAATAAGATACCTACATGCCTCCTCCCACCGCCACCCATCTCAAAAGCAATTGGTCATCAATTCACTTGTTAGTGCATGGACGTTAGGTATCTTGCATCGGAATGAAAAAGTTTGAATTTAATTGATTTTTTTAACATACTATAAATGTAAAATAATGAAATATTCAGCTGTTTAAAATTCCCGAAAATTGTTTAAGATATTTTCAGGTTTACGTTAATTGAGAAAATTTCTGTAAAGAAAGATCGTTTATGTACGAGGTAATGTTAAGAAATGAATACTGAAATATCTTGTATTGTAGTATAATGTATAGGACCTTTGTTGAAAAGAAAATTGTATAAAGAAAGTGGCGGAAAAGTAGAAAATAGGCAGGTGTTCCACGCTCTAAGGTATATCGGTATCGCTCAACTATACGAAAAACATGTTTTCGACGCTGGAAAAGTTTAGTTCCTGTTTGGCTGTCTTTCGGAAATCATAATAAGTACGATTAGTATAAATTTTGGAAGTCTGTATAAACTAATTTCTTAACATAATTTTGTAAGGTTGTGTATTGTGTTTCGAAAGAATGAACAGTAATGCTGAGATCTGCAGGTTGCTCCGTTATTAAGTAATAATTAAAATGAAATACAATGTACATATACTATTCATTTACATATACTATAGCATATGCTAAAAATTATTTCTTACATATTCTATTCGAAAATTATGAGTTAGAAATATTTTATATATTTTTTTAAAGTATCGAGCACTCAGTGGATCCTGCGTGTAATGACAAGCTCTCCTACTTGAAGTGCTATCAGAGTACAAAAAATGATAAAAAAAACCAAGAAAAATGTAACCATTTTAGAGAAAATCCTTGTCAAAGTAGCGACGTTTTCCAAAAAACAGGGGAGATTACGATATCCGTGGCGACAAAGTTTTAATGTGGATTCCTATAGGATTTTTGACGAGAAACACGAATCTGAAATTTTTAAATCGATATCTCGAATATTTTTCGAGATATAGATTTTTTTATGTTAAAATTATTGACTTTATTGACTTTTGTTTTTGATTAAAATAATTTCTGAATATCGGTGGGATTTCTTGCGAGAAACACGGATCTGAAATTTTTTAATCGATATTTCGAATAGTTTTCGATATATCGATTTTTTCTGTTAAAATTATTGACTCTTATTTTTGATTAATATAATTTCTGGATATCAATTTCGATGGTATTTCTTTCGAGAAATACGGATCTGAAATTTTTAAATCGATATTTGGAATAGTTTTCGAGATATCGATTTTTGTTCTCTTAAATTGAATAATCGAATAATACAGGTCTCACCCCTATCCCTTTCAAATTTCTAGTGGGGGACGGGAAGGCACCCCTGTGACTAGTCACAGAAAAAATACAAGGTCACGCCCCTACCGCTTTTCCAACGCTTCGTGGGGGCGGGAAGGCACCCCTGTAACTGGTCACAGAAATAATAAAAAAATATAATTCATATTTTTGAACAAGTAAGTTATTTATTTAATATAAATAGAAGAATATCTCGAGACCTAATTACAAGATATCGATTTCAAAGTGCTTGAGTCGATTTTATCTTTAAAAAATCCGATATCGGAATGTTTTTTAAGAAATTATATAAATTTGAATTTTTTTTTTAATCGATATATATATATATATCGAAAACTATTCGAGATATCGATTGAAAAATTTCAGATCCGTGTTTCTTGCAAAAAATCCCATCTAAATCGATATTCAGAAATTATTTTATTCAAAAACAAATGTCAATAATTTTAACATAAAAAATCGATATCTCGAAAACTATTCGAGATATCGATTTAAAAGGTTCAGATTAGTCGTTCTCGCCAAAAATCCTATAGGAATCAGCTTTAAAACTTTGTCGCCACGGATATCGTAATCTTGCCAAAAAATGTTGCAAATTCTTTTATAAGAAACTAATTGCCTTCTCTACTATGTGTGCACCATACTTTGAAACCTATATAAGTTTTGTGCAGTTTATTTGAAAAAAAAACAGCAAGAACCTTTTGAGTACATTCTGAGCTCTATTATACTACCAAAACAACACTTTCAAAAAATGAACCTCTTTTGAAATAACCCTTATACAATTTGCGGCGTGCCCCCAAAAAAGACGGACCTGTGAGAAAAAATAATCTATAAGTTTAACATTTTTTATTGATAAAAAAATTTCGAATACTGTTTTTCTCCCCATCAGACTGTATTGAATTGTATAAGCAGCATGCTGAAAAGAATAATGATTTCCGAGAAAAAAATGGTCAAATATCGATTTCCAATGACGCGGACAAAACATTGCTTTCCTATGACTGTTTCTGCTTGTAATGAAGCGTTTATTATTACTACTACTAACTAGGTTTATTATTATAGGAAAAGTGGAAAATGTGGATGATGAACTGGAAGATAAAGAAATTGATACCAATTTGTAAAAATGCAGCAAAGATTACGTGTAAATGATGTATACAATATTTTTCTCCTTTTATTTATTGTATAATATTCGTACATTTTTTGTAAAGAATTTTTTTCTTGTGAAATGGTATATTTGGAATTTGTGTGAATTTCATTGTAATCAATAAAATCCTAAATTAATATCTGAATATTTATTATTTTTATTACTCAATTATTATTCTTCATTTATAAGCAAAAAAACCAATCCACTACGTTAAAATTTTGTTCTTAAATTTCAGGTAATTGTTGATTTTTTGCAATTAGGCAATTAATGAAATCTCAATTGAATATATAATTATTAATTATTTTTATAAATAATTATGATTTTTCATTTTTAGGCAAAAAAACTTATCCATTACGTTAAACTTTTTTTCTTAAATTTCAGGTATTATTTCATTTTTTCCAATCTTGCAATTAATAAAATCTAGTTAAATATATATTTATTAATTATTGTTATTTATTCATTATTATTTTTCACTTTTAGGCAACAAAATTAATCCATTACGTTAAACTTTTTTTCTTAAATTTCAGGTATTTTTTGATTTTTTGAAATTATGCATTTATAACGAGAATTTTAAAGTAGTAATACTTTTAGAGCTTCCAATTTGAAATATTTAAAAAAAAGTATTCGAATCCGAACTTTTACAGACTGATGTAAGATAACATACTTTTTTGGTCTACGCTGCCTCCACTGTATATACAGAGCTGTCTCCATAATAGGTAAGGATAACTTACAAGAGGAATTACAAAACGTGTAACAAATTCCTAATACAGAACGATTACAGAAACCAAAAAATTGATAAACCAATAAGAAGATACATTAAAAACACAGGTCAACACCACCTACTAATGAAAGAGAGAGAAAAGCGGTTAGCCAGCGTGTAAAGCAACATCAGTACGAGCTGAGCGTCATATCGAAACAGGACATAGCATTTTATTTGACAAAACATTCGTCATCACAAAAACATACAATATTTTTCCAAGAAAGCATACAGAAGCAATCAAAATCTTAAAACACCCTAATAACATCAATAGGGACCGCGGATATAATATCAACCCGATTTGGCTTTCCGTCCTCCCGGGTTTTTAAAAAAAGACTTGATTGGCCAATCAAGTTCGACCAGTCTCCACGGTGGGGCGCTCTGGTCAATTACAGGCATCGTAGAGAGTATATATAAGAACAACATAACCTGAAACTTTAGTTTAAGGTTAGCCCTGAAGAAGTGAACTGCAATGTTCACGAAACGTCGGCAAGATTCGTAGTTTTGCACACGATTGGAATCCGAAACACTTTCTTTTATTATAACTCTTCCCTTTCTTCGTCCCAATCCCACCACACACCTTCTATCTGTATTCTGTCATACTTAACCCACGATTTTTTTCCCCTTACTTATTTCCTCTTTCGCTATTTGTCGTAATTTATACTGCATATTCCATTCTACACATGTCAAATCATCCTCTATTCTCTCCGAGCTCCCATATAACAACCTCTTCTTTGTAATCACTTTCCTCTTATGTTCCCATTTCTTTAGTTTCACTAGCACCATTTTTTCTTCTCTTCGCGTTTCCTTTCCTACACTTCGCATTTCCTCTATCTCTACTTTAGCATATATCTTTTTTAGCACATCTTCCACTCCTTACTTCCACTCCTTCCTTCCCCTATAATCTTAAACCCTTTATCATTATGTTTCTTTTTCCTTCATTTCTTTCTTTCCTCCTTATTTTCCTTAGCCTTTCCCTCTCCTTATTCCCACTGTCCCCTTCACCAAACTCCCAGTTGGACTTTTCCATCTTTACTATTCTACTTTCCAACTGTGCTACCTTTTTATTATGCTAATCCTGCTTTTCTACTCTCTAAATATGAATTTGTGAAAAATTCGCGGATTGAAATAGTAGTTGGACATTTCACTAATTAATCAGTGATTCCGGACTTTCCAAACACAATTTAATTAAGAAATAAATTTGTACATTTTCGCATCATAAGTGTGCTTAATTTATGCGGGAAAAATATACTCTAAATCGTATAAAAAGTACTTACTTGACGGGTGTGTACATGACAGTCGAATCTTAAAAGTAAAGAAATATGTGAGGTTTTTTGTCATTTTGTAGCATCAAATCTTTTCACATTTTTAAATATTTTAACACATTTATGGTTTTTAAGTTTTTACTCTGATTATTTCATTGAATCTACTAAATTCTTATTTTATTATAACTGCTAAATTGACGTGGTGCAGTGCTGCCAACTCTCAAAAGTGAAACTTTCACTGAATGAATAAGTAACTTTTCGCTGGTTGCCAGTGACCGGATTCTAGCTATTTGAATCAGTGATATTTCACTGACAATTAGTGACTTTTCACTGATTGCGATTTAGAGCGTAATCTTTGTACTAAAGTCTGCATTCTTTTTTTCCAATTTTCCCTAACTTATTTCAATTTTCGCATCTTTTTTCAAAGTTCGACCATGTCTTTCTTAATCTCGTCTTTCATTTCCTCTCCTCTTTCTTCATACTCTTTTTCGTTCATCTGTATTATCTCCAATCATCATTTTACGCAATTGTTCTAACTTTAACTCTTGTATTTCTCCCCCGCTCCATTTTGATCTTTCCCCGGTGGCGTTCTGAACATTTTCGGAGTTTTAGGGTGGATCCTACTTCTATTTTTTTTCACTACTTCCTCTTTCCGCCCTATCCCTATCCCTCTTCCTGTTTATGAGCGGTTCGATTGAGCCAAAACTATCTGCCCTCAATCTCTCCCTTTCTACAGTTTTTCTATATCTTCCCCTTCTTTTTGTCTCACTTTTCGGTGTACAGAATACTTCCTCGTCTAAGGGTGGTGTCCTATTATTGCAACGCCTTTGACGAGGCAGGCACTTGTCAATTAATTTCTAGTGCTTGAAACTAAATTATAAATTTTGTTCGTGCGGATTACGATGAGGCAACTTATTCACTTTTTTCACCGGTTTTTGATTGACAGGCGATATTTCGCACCCGATTTCGAATGACAGGCACTCGAATTCATATTGAGTAATATTTTTAGCATCTGTGTGCGAAATTTCATCCGGATCGCGATGAGCACAGTTATCGTTTTCAAAATACAACTTTAACATTTTTTTATAAACGAACGCAACCGATCTGAGCAGGCAGGCACGCGATTTCATATTGTACATCAACAGGTCTATTTTCTGTAATTTGTCCAACCGGGATGAAATCAGCCCGACCTAAGTGTCCCTGGATCTCGGCCTTTCAAAGTCGCTGATGATTTAAGAATCATCTTTAAAAACAATTTGAGTTCCAATTTATGACTGTAGTCCATCAGGCTTTTAAATCACAGTATTCGATTTGAGTTATAATATTTATGATATTTTAAAAAGTGCAGTCGAAATGTACACAGCGGGCATATTTTTGGTTTTATATTTTCATAAATATAGGGAACGATGAAAATCTATATTTACTTATTCCGATAACATGATGTGTCTTGAAATTAATTAAAAAGAGTTCAAATCTGATCCTTTGGCTTCTGCTGCGGAGATATCTGGCAATGGTTCGCATTCATTTTAGATTTTTGGACACTTAGTACTTGACAGAGGGAATTAAATTGACTCCAACTTTCGAGGTCGGCTGATGAAATTTAATAGGATTATCTTACTTCAATTTCTACCATCTCAAGAGAATTAAAATGTGCTCATTGTTTCGTAAAAGGTATCATGGGGTTGAATATAATTCAAATAAAAAAAGAACACCGTTTTGGATTCATAGCGTTGTAAATTTGACCAAGATCTCATCTTAATTCATTTTAATAGACACCTGCTTACCGGGTTCTCTTAGTTTCTAAAGATTTGTAGCTGTCGAAAACATCACGCCGATAAAAAATTAAAAAATCGATTAAAATTATCGATCACCAATCACCTTAACGATTTTTCCTACCAAAATTTCGATGACAAAGCCAAAATTGAAAGAAGTTACCCAACTGCAAGCACTATCAGAAGTGCATACATGAGGTTTTTTTATTCTACTCATCTCAGAAAATCCAGATCTTCATTGGTAAATTTCCTAATGGAGTTTTTTCACGGAATTTAATCTCACTTTTCTATTAGATCCGAGGCAATCATTCTCAGTATAATTGTATGAAATCTTCTAACATATGGAGAACCTGGTTCCAGCACAAGACCCTTCGTATGCTGAAGAATGGGTTCATTAATTAACTTCAAAAGCGGATGATCGTCTTTGTTTCTATATTTCGATATCATCCACTCTCCCGTCGTTTTCAATAAGAGGATGGTTGTATTTTTGTGGAGTATCATGTCCTCAGCACATTGTTCTATATTCCAATACTTTCGTACATATTTTTCAATTATCCTCACTTAAACAGTTGCTGGTCAAAACGAGAGATCGTTTCCATGTAGGTGGGGTGTGCAATCAGCACTAGTGCCGTTTTATTTAGATCAAGCAGATTTTCGAGTTTTACTCTTGAATCTGTGCTGATGTTATGATCCGTTAAAAATACATAATAACTTGAAGAGTAGAAGAAACTCAGGATTACCATGTAAGCAAAGATAATTCGTCCACCTTATGATGTTGGTCTTTCTGGTACTGACCAATTTAGGACGTCTCTTAAGGAATACGATATATCCGAGTACAATGATAAGGAACGATTCTTTGTATGCAAGATTGGAGATACTGCGAGAGAAAAATCTAGTCTGATCACAATGTACACGATAGTGTAATCCTCACAAACTTTCATCAGTGGGATCTTAGTAGAAATCATTTCAATCTGATTCTTGTGGAGTTTTTTTAAATAACCCAGTTGTTTCTTGAATATTCCTGCATACTAAGTTTGTTACGTCACCCCCTTCAATGTTCAGAGTGAAATCCATAAACTTTGATAAAGCAGTCGCTGGAAAAAGATCAGGGCCAGAACTTACCTCGTGCACAGTTAATTATAAAGTTTATGCCTATTATAGAAAGTATTCTGCCGTCGATAAAAATTTTCTATATCAAAAATACAAACATTCACAAATAAAACTACTAATAAATAGTGCAGGATAAAGCGTAGACAATTCCACAGCGTATTTTATAAACTTGGTTAGTGGTATTGTATGTAATAATGGTGATGCTGAATGAGTAAACAAGTTGAGTAAGAAGTTCTTCAGCTTAGAAGTGTCCACGCATATAGATAAATGAGTGGCCAATCATTGCCAGCATTAACAAAGCGAAAAAATAATTACTGGCCACACTATTTTAAAAGTAAATGACATATCTATGCAAAAAGCATTTTAAATTGCTTAAACTTTGTATAGATTATGTAAGTACAGTGAAAACTCGCCTTTTTCCTGACCTTGAAACGAAACGATTCCTTTATTTCTGATCTGAAGGGGACCCCACCCTTACCGCGATTCGGCAGTTTATTTTTATCAACAAGGCTCATTGGTTACCCCGTTCTTGTATCGATGCAACGCCTGTCGCTACTCTTTCAGCTGAAAAACGCGGGTGATTTGAAATCAATATTAATACAAATATATACACTCAACATTCCTAGAACTGCTGGCCCGCGCAGTTTCTCAGCGCGTAGGGCGAGAGACGGTTGCGACTCTCGTCTCGGAAAGGACGAGTGCACGAGTAGACAGTCGTGTATATTACGGAATATGATGCATTCCAAGTGGAAACGGTTCCGGCGGTCTCGGCTTATTGCGCAGTTGAAAAAGTTGCGGCCCGTTAGTCTGCATGCATGCATAGTCTGCATAATAATCTTTTCAAGTGTAGAATGCATTTGCGCAATTTTGTTTCTTCATACTTTTATCTGTTAAAGACCTTTCAGTTTCACGAAATACAAGCAACTGTCCGAAATTTGAGGTTAGAGTACCACTAACCTGACATTTAGGATTTTGTTGTTGTTGTGAAACTGAAAGGTCGTGAATCGACAAATGAATGGAGCATGACTGAGAAAATAGATTCTACACTTGAGAAATATCACTGTTTGTACATTTATGACCTTTACGTTTATAACATTCTCTTGAAAACGTCGTGAGACGTATTCCCATGACGTCGTAAAAAAATACTCAATTCAAGGCTTCCCGCTCTTCGGGCTTTTTTTTTAATTGGTCACCCAACGGGGAGGAGAATATACCGAAACCATGGTGGGAGTTGCCGGAACTGCGCAAATGGAAATAACCGTCTACAGCCGACGGGAAATAAAAATGACAGGAGATAAGGGAGACAGGAATATGTGAGACTTTACTGTATTTGAAAGTAAATTTAGGATTGCTAATAATTATGAATATTAGCATAGACCTACCTATCTGCCAGTGAAAATCTCGGTTGGTACCAGCAGTAGTAAAGTTCGCCTGTAGTCAGCCATTAGAGTGCAACGTGCAAGAATTTTACTCAGTAGAATAGGTTTGTCGTAGTCAGAATGCCGTCGTAACGTATGGCTTATTGTCAGATTTAAAGAAATAGTCGATTTATTTTCGTGAACTTCAAGTAAAATAATCAAAAACATTATTCGGAAATATTAAATATAAAACGGTTGACGTAAGATACTCTTGAAGGTAAAAAAATACAACTTTTATATTTTAATTATAACATATTTCTAATGTAATTAAACAAATTATATATGAAAGTTTCAATATAAATTTAAAAAACTTTCATATAAAAGTGGTTTTATTGCTTTAGGTTTGCTTAATTAAATTATAAGTAAATAATTATGTTTCAAGAGGGGTAGTTTTTTACTTTTAATTGTGTTTTACAATGTTTGATTTTTTAATTCCTCTTACATACTCAAAATTTTTAATAATACGGTAGGGTGGGGCGAGATGGGGATGGTTGTCTTGTTTACGTATGTATTTGAAATCTGCTATTTCATTGCTTGAAAATCAGTCGCTTGGTAGGCACGAAATTTAAAAACGTAATTGGAACGTCCTAAAAACGTTCCTCGGACATGCAAGTAAAAACACATTATTTGAGCGTTTCAAAAACTGTCCTATGTCAGACCAAATGACGTTCTGAAAACGTTTTATGTTCCAAATACGTCCATAAAGCATATCTGGAACATTTTATGTTTAAGGAACGTTATTTGGGCCGTTCTAATAAAGTTCTTTAACGTTTGTTATCTGGGCGTTATATATATTCTACAAACATTTTTACATTCTGATCAGAGAAGTTTTTAGATTTGTGTAAAATGCGACCCCCCCCCCTTTCTGTTTTTTTTGTAATGTCCACGTTTTGACACCTTCCGAGCCCGAAAATCAGGTTTTCGCGAATGTGCCTGCCTGCCTGTGTGTACGAAGTCCGTGTATCTGTGTGTCTGTAGATTTTTAGACTGTCAGCACGAAAACTTTCGAAAGAATTGACATATTGGATTGGGCTTTGTTATATTCTTTAAGTGTCCTAAACTGAAGGTCAACTTCGTTAGCAAGTCATTTTGAATAAAAATTCAAAAAGTTAGAGCATTTCCAAAATTTTTTTACCCACTTTCTTTCAAAGTTTAAAAATTCTATGTGCGGCTATTATTCGTAATACACAAAAATACAAACAATTTTTCCTTATGCCAAACAACGCACGATATGAAAATAGTCAAAAGAAGGAAAGCTTTGCTTTTTGAGCATCCTACCATATTGTCGTAACAACTTTTTGAATTCCCATGGAAAATCGAAAATTCAAATTTTGATAGCACAAAAACCTAATGAAAAAAAATTCCATTTTGCGGTTAAGCTACACGAGATACGAAACAAGATGAGAAGATAGAAGTTATTCACTTCAAAAATAGCTACAAACTGGTTTCCAAACGTTTTTGCAATAGGATGCGTAGTTTTTGTTTTAATTGTGAAAAATAACATTAATAATCAAAAAATTTAATTTTTGAAAAAACAACGCAAGGTACGAAAAAAATTAATCTACAAAACTTGTGCATTCAAGAAAGATCTACAAATTCGTTAGCAATCACTTTTTGATAGCACGCGTAGTTTTTATTTTAATCGTGAAAAATAAAATGAAAAATAAAACAATTACATTTTTTGACAAATGACACTAGCCAAAAAAAATTAAGAGACAAAAGTTGCTCACTCAAAAAAGAGCTACTAATTTTTCATCAACAATTTTTCGATGGGAAGCGTAGTTTCTGTCTTAATCGTAAAAAATAGCATTGAAAGTAAAAAAAAATTAAATTTTTGGAAAAACTACATAAGAGAGGAAAAAAATAAAGACAAAAGTTTTTCATTGAAAAAATGACTACAAATTTGTTATAAACTTTTATTATAAAAATACATATAAAACAGAAAAGTTAACTTTTTGGGAAAACTACACAAGGTACAATAACATTTTATTTAATAACATTTTCCACCTAAATTATATTTACAAATTTTCTTAGAACCACTTTACGCTAGGCTGCGTATTTCTGGTTCAAATCGTGAAAAATAACATTGAAAGTAAACAAATTAAATATTTGGAAAAACTACACAATTTGCAATAAAATATATAATAAAAAAATGTTTTTTTCCTATAGGATGCTCACTTTTTATTTATTATAAAGAAAGGACAATGAAAATACGTCTGTTTTAATATAGATGCATATTATTATGTGAGAGAAGTTTTAGGCTCCGGAAGCTACGATCATGATTTCTAAAAGCAACCAATCCCGACGCAGCTGGAACGTGTTCGTCATCCACTTCTGCCCCTTCTGTCCTAGAAGGTAAGTAAGAGCGGGAAATTTACGCGAGAAAACATCGTTCAACACTGTTCACTGGAGTCAGGTCTCTAGCCGCGGATGTTCGCATTTTCGATAAAAGCGAGTGCGAAGCACGAGACACGTGATGAGAATGTGTTCGTTAAAGCCGAAGGAGCTTCAACAAAAGATAATTCATAATCACCAAATTATAGTTGTTGATGCTTTGACCTTTCATTTTAAAAGTGAGGAAAATACAATGACCGAGCGCGTAGCGCGAGGTACATACGTTATCGAGCGCGAAACGCGAGATAAATATATTATCGAGCGCGAAGCGCGAGAACCAACAGCCTGCATGAAATTTGACTCAATTTATACCTAAAATTATTTTTAAGCTTCTAGATTAAGTTTCATCAAAAAACTAACCATTTTGTAATGTTTTAATATATCCGAATAAAACTTTCAAATATCTTTTAAAATGACTCAAGTTTTTTCTAGAATTTTGAAAAAAATTGTCAAAAATAAAAAAAAAATCCCTTTAAATATTCTAGATTCTTTTTTGGTAATTTTGGAAATCTTTGCAATGTTTTGAAATCTTTTTAGGTATTTTCTCAAAATAAAAGGTGTAAAATAAAAAATCATTTCAATCTTCCCGAGAAATTTTAGAAATTTTTTAATTTGTTTGATATTTTTGATTTTGATATTTTGAATAGATTCGAACTTCTCAACAAATTTTAATATAAATAATTGTTTCAACTATTCATTATTATTTATAACCATCTTCTAGTATAGTAATGCTAGATAGTTGCAGTTGATTACGAAATTTTAAACTTTTTGTTTACTTTGCACTTGGAGCGCGGTAATAATGAATAAATTTCAACAAACATAATTGTTTAAACAAACTGTTATTGTTTATAACAATTTTCTTCTACAGCAATGTTAGACATTTGCGGGGTTTTTTCTGAAATGTTCACATTTTGTCCTTTAATTAGAGTGCGGTAAAAATCAATTCATGTAAACAAAACTAATTGTTTAAGCAATTCATTATTACTTTTATTAATATTTTCTCTGAATAATGTTATCAAGAAGTGTTTTTCCTCAATTTTTCACTTTTTTTAATTTTTGCACGCAGAGCGAGGTAAAAATTAATTCAATTTGACAAACCGAGACAATTAAACAAATTATTATTGTTTTTAACTATATTCTCCTATAGCAATGCCAGAAATATGCAGGTATATCTAAAATCTTTAGTTTTTTTTTCTTTTTGATTAAAAACAAATAATGAATATTAATATTAATTTTAAAATGTCTTTAATGTTTATTTATTATTATTTCATGTCTAAAAAGCCAAAGCAAAGTTAAAAATTTCAGAAAAAACCACAACTTTCTAACAATTATCTAAGAGAAGATTGTTATAAGCAATGATAAATTATTTAAACAATCATTTTTGCTGATTTATCATTTCCTTTCTCAGTGAACAACAGACAACAAGTAGAAAACTTCAGAAAAAAACCGCAACTTTGTAACATTACACAGGACCACAAAATGTAAACCCCTGGCAACACGGACCAGACTAGGTGGGTCTTACATTTTCGGGGTCGCTGAATTCGAATCCGTTGTCCGTTTTGTCCCATCAGGTCAGGGTCAAGGTCAGTTCAAAGTCAAACTTACAAAATTAATCGCTAACCAATTAAGTCAGGGTACCTTTAGGTTTTCGGGGTCGCTGAATTCAAATCCGCTATCCGTTTGTTCCCATCAGGTCAAGGTCAATTCAAGGTCAATCCTACAAAATTCATCGCTAAACAATGAAGTCAGGGTACCTATAGGTTTTCGGGATCGCTAAATTCAAATCTATTGTCCGTTTGGTTTGACCTTGAATTGACCTTGACCCTGACCTGATGAGCCCAAACGGACAAGGGATTCAAATTCAGCGACCCCGAAATCCTATAGGTACCCTGACTTAATTGGTTAGCGATGAATTTTGTAAGTTTGACCTTAAACAGATCTTGACTATGGATTCGAATTCAGCGACCCCGAAAACCTATAGGTACCCTGACTCATTTGGTTAGCGATAAATTTGGTAGGTTTGACCATGAATTGACCTCGACCCTGACCTGATGGGACTAAACGGATAACGTATTTGAATTCAGCGACCACGAAAGCCTATAAGTACCCTGACTTAATTGGTTAGCGATGAATTTTTTAAGTTTGACCTTGAACTGACCTTTTCCCTGACCTAATAAGGCCAAACATACAACGAATTAGAATTCGGCAACCCCGAAAATATAAGACCCACCTATTTTGGTCCGTGTTGCATGGGTTTAGATTTTGTGGTCCTGTGTTGTTCAAAGAGAACATTATTAAGAATAATAATAAATTGTTTGAACAATTATTTTTGTTGACTTGAATTAATTACTACCTCGCTCTAATTGGAAAAGTACAAAAAGTAGAAAATTCCAGAAAACCCGCATCTAACATTACTATAGGAGATAATAATTATAAACAATAACAATTAGTTAAGGCACATATTTTTTTGAATTGCATTAATTATTTCCTTGATCTAAGTTAAGAGTAGACAAATTTTTGAAAATTTCGGAAACAACCACAATTTTCTCGCAATAGTCAAATAGAATATTATTAAAAATAATCATAAATTGTTCAAACAATTGTGTTTCTTAACTTAAATTAATTATTATTTTAATATGTTGAAAGAGAACAAAAATCTAAAAATTTTAGAAAAACGCTACTTCCTAGTATTATTAAAAGAGAATTTATCAAATATAATGATAATTTTTTTAAAAATTATGTTTATTTATTCGAATTATTGATTATCTTACTTTTACTGAAAACTAAACAAAAAGTAGACAATTTTAGGAAAAAGTGCAACTTTTTAGCATTGTTTTAATAAAACGTCAGTTTAAATAATTATGAATGGTTAAAACAATTATTTATGTTAAGCCTAATTGATTGTTTTCTCTCTCTCTAACTGAAAAGCAAAAAGTCAGTTCAAATATTTGGAAACCCCGCACTTTTCTGACTCTACTTCAAAAGAAAATTGATAAGAACAATAATAAATTTCTGAAAAAATTTATGTAAACATCTAATCGACCAGTAGAAAGGAGTATTTTATGCATTAGAAACAGTTTTTATAAAAAAAAACAGACACAAGAAAGTCATAATTAGTGCTAAAAGCTTTCAAAACTCAATTTGTCACTGATGAGTTGTTTTTTTTTGGACCCTATATAATAGTCTTATGGGGGTGACATTAAAAATGTAATTATTCATTTTTTGGTGCATTCGAACAAAATTGGGATCGATATGCATGAAGATTCGAGAGAAAAAAAATGTAGGCCACCCTAGTATACAGTATATGGAAATTTGATTCCATATGTCAAGCCATTTTGAGCGCGGATAGCATTTGGATGGGTGACCATCTGCGATGTATTACCTGGTTTCTTATTCGTTACGTCTTAACTAAATTCAATGGCTAGGGTCGACTGTCTGCCTTCAAACTCGACCGTCCAAAAACCGGATAAATTCGGGAGGTGGTTTTCTACAGTTTTTCTCTCCCCTGGCCAAACGTTCAGACAAATATAAGTACCTCTTAATAAAGTTGGATAAAGGAAAGTCATGGTAAAGGACTTCAATGATGGTCTATCAGCAAGTATTACTTGTGTATAGGCCTCTGTTTCACCGGGGTTTTAAAATAAAAAGGCATAGTACAATTGCTTTCAACTGCAGTGCTGAGGGACTTGAATGGATCAGCCTTATAGGGCAATAATTATTATAATGGAAAGGTGATACTTAGAACCTCTGATAGAAAAAAAACTCTTTATAATGAGTTTTATTTACTAAAAAAGCGCCTTAGCGCTACTGTCAATCATATCAAAATTCCATTGTACTCTACAGATAGGCCAACGGATTAATTAATCTCATATCCTGATATCATTAGTGATATGTTTCAGGTTGCTTTGTGAGATAAATCTTCATGACAGGGTATGAAAATTTCGTCGAAAAGAGCATTTAATTATGAAAAGTTGGGCGCATGACAAATGTGTACATAACACAATTCTAATTGCATTTCCAATTCTATAGGATCCACGTAATTGATTATGTGATAGCGCTTTGCTTTTTGTAGAGTAAACAGCTCCTGGTAGTAATAACGTATGAAAAGCGTGATGTAATTCTGATACACGTAGAGCTTGTGCAATTAAAGTGACATTTTACAGCCCAGCTCACGTAGCCATCGTTCGGATTTAATTTTCGTCCTGAAAGTGCATACGATTTCGTATTCCTCCGGCAAACTTAAAATAAAGTTCATTTTACTAATTGAGCAACGTTTCATCAATTCTTTTCAAAACCTGCTAAAATTGACATGTTACACAGAAAAAATTTGTTCTGCAGAAATTATCGAATTTGTTCCGAAGTGGCGGATATGAGAAAAGTTCGGTGAATGAGAAATAACTTTTCGATAAAACAACTCAAACTATTTCAAAATAACTAACGAACGGATAATACGTATGAAAGTTCAGTGAAAAATTTTTGACGAGGAGGATTATTAACGTCAAAACATTCAAACGGTTGTCTCTCTTTCCAAGGAATGGAGTAGCTCCTTCTCCATGCACGTTAGGAGACCTTTTGGGGAACCAACCAAACTGATCTGCGGCTTCAAGCGAATCCGACTAATATTGCTTCATGCGCTCCACCAAGCAGTCCACTTTAAATATTGGTTGGATGGGTTGAAACTTCAGACAGAGGAAAGGTCGAAATCAACTCCTTCCGTGACTACATCCCCGGGAGGCGACATCCGACACCAACAGTAACTGCCAGTACCCTGTACGAAAGAAGAGCAAGACAGTCTTCTCCCAAAAGACCCATACTATCTCTTTCTCCAGGCTCTTCGTGCATCCCTTTGAAGAGTTAACCAAACCCCGCGAGCTGTGAGTTCAACGACTCAAACAGTATTGCTTAAAGCGCTCCATCAGGGCGTCCTTTTGAATATTACGTGAATGGGTTTGAACTCCAGACAGAGGAAAGGTCGACATCAACTCTTTCCGCGACGACAACATCCCTGGGAGGTGAAAACTAACACCAATAGTACCTGCCGGTACCCTGTACGAAAGAAGAGGAAGACAATCTTCTCCCAACCAACCCATATTAGCTCTTTTTCCAGGCCCCTCGGGCGACCTTTTGGAGACCTAACCAAACTGATCCGCGGCTTCAAGCGATTCCGACCAATATTATACCAGGCGCTCCACTCAGCAGTCTTTTTGGATATTGATTTTATGAGTTTGTACTCCAGACAAAGGAAAGTCGACTTCAACTCTTGCGGCGATGACAACATCTCCGGGAGACGACAAGCGACACCAAAAGTATCTACCGGTACCCCATACGAGAGAAAAGGAAGACAGTCTTCTTCCAACAATCCCAGATCAGCTCTCTCTCCAGGCCCTTTGGGCGTTCTTTTGAAGAACTAACCAAACTGATCTGCGGCTTCAAGCGAATTTGAGCAATATTACTTCAGGCACTTCACCAAGCAAACCCTTTGAATATTTCTTGGATGAGTTTGAACTCCAGACCGAGGAGAAGCCGACGTCAACTCTTGCAGCAACGACAACTTCCCCGGGAGGCGACAACCGAATCCAACATTAACTGCCGGTACCCTGTACGAAAGAAGGGGAAGACAGTCTTCTTCCAACGGACCTGGATTAGCTCTTTCAACAGGCTCTTCGTGCGTCCCTTTCAGGAGCTTACCGGACCCCACGAGCTGTGAGTTCAACGACTCAAACAGTATTGCTCAAGGCGCTCCATCAAGCCGTCCTTTTGAATACTGGTTGAACGGCTTTGATATCCAGACACAGAAAAGCCCGACGTCAACTCTGGGAGCAACCGCGACGTCACCTGGATGCGCTCAAACCAGCTTTCTTTCCATTACGTTTCGCCATCTTGTTTTTCTTCATCTATCATTTACGATTCCCTTATCTTAGTTTAATAAAATGTACCGCCCCCCCCCCCTCACTAACTCTCTCTCTCTCTCTCTATATATATATATATCTCGCTCTTACAAATGGTACTTACTAAGAAATTTAGATTAGCAGAGACATAGAAAAATATTAACGTGTATCGATAAAGAATAGGCCAAGACAGAACAGAGCGGATTGAAAAAGATAGACGGAAATCTAGGTTGACAGAGAGATAGTAAAAGATTGACGTTGATAGATGAAGGATAGGATATGATAGAGAAGAGGGAATCTAAAAATATAGAAGTGAATTTACATTGACAAATAAATAGAAAAACTTGACGTGAATAGACACAGGATAGGATGAGATCGAGAATAGGGTATTGGAAAAGATAGACGTGAATTTAGATTGAAAAATAGATGGAAGGAGATCAACGTTGATTGATGTATGATACGATGAGATAGGAATGAGGATTTTTAAAAAGATAGACGGGAACTTAGATTAGCAGAGATAGGAAAATATTGACATGAATAGATAAAGGATATAATGAGATAGAGAATAGGGGATTGAAAAAGATAAACGTAAATTTCAATTGCCAAAGAGGTTGCAAAAGATAAACGTTGATAGATGATTTAAAAATTATTAAGCCGCCTCTTCCCCGTTGTAAGGAATCGTGAGATTTTTGTGACTTCCCCCTTCTTACGTAAGTTTAAATATTGCTAAAGTGAGGAAAGGGGTTGTAGGGGAAGTGATGGAAAGGGAGGGCAGGAAATTGAGGAGAGTGAAAATAGGGGAATTGAGGTCAAGTTAGAGATAAGGAACTAGAGGAGGGTGAAGTAGGGGTGGGTAGAGAAGTGAAGGGTGAAGTGAGAGAGAGATGGCTGGGTAAAGTGGAGCCCCTCTACTCCACCCAGTGCAGTATGGAACGGAAAGTATGGAAGGGCGAGATTTGAACGACTTAACTGATGACTTAAGGCCATGTGACGAGTGGGTCACGTGACCAAGCTAGTCCTCAATTTTTCATTGTAAACTTACGTCCAAATGAAATAAGATATCGCGCTTAAAGTTTGGGAAATGAAAGAGGAGACACTAATGTTCACGGCTCTGCTCTTTTTCGGTGGAAATTTTGAAAAAAAATTTCCGAATAAAATAAAACTGGAAGCTATATCGATACTTTTCATTGTAAACTTACGTCCACACGGAATGAGATATCGTTTTGAAATTTTAGCACGCTAATTAGAAGGCTCTAAGGAAGGCGGCTTTGGTCCAAATATTTATAATTGTGAAAAAAAATTTTAATTACTAATTACAAAGAAGTTAGTCTAGCATACGTATCCGCTGTCCCAGAGCAGCACTATCGCAGCAAGCAGACAACTTCGTACTTCCACGGGTCTGTGGGTAAAGCAGATTGCATTATTGTAATTTACGCGTGACGAAATTATTTCTCGTCAAAATTACACGTATTTTCCCCAAATTATATCCAAACGAGATAATATATCGGTCTGAAAGTTCAGAAAATGAAAGGTAAACTTACGTCCACACGGAATGAGACATCGTTTTGAAATTTTAGCACGCTAATTAGAAGGCTCGAAGGAAGACGGCTTTGGTCCTAAATATTTAGAATTGTAAAAAAAAGTTGTTTTTAGAAAAAAATATCCTACATTACATAAAGTCGTCAAAAATAACATGGCTTCTTTTGTTTTTCTTGCATTTTGAGGTTAGATTTGAATTTTATAACCTCGATAAGAAAGCTTTGAAATGGCAAATCGAACTCATTCCACAATTGATGTGTTGGAAGAGAATTTGGAATTGGACACAGGTTACACAACGTGTTTCTTCCTGAAAATTCCCATATAGTCTTCTTTTGCTAATGATTTTTTAAGCTTTACAGGAAAGATCAAATAGTTCACTAATAAATCTGCAAGTAGTCGATACTTTATAATGTTTAGATGATATTATTATAAATTATGTCCAATTAGGGCCAGTCATTTTCGGCTTCGCCTGTCGTTTTCCTGTGGTTGCGAAAAAACTACAGGGAAAAAAATGACAGGCCTGTCATTTTTTTCCTGTCATATATTTTCATAAGAGAGGTTCTAGTGTGGTTGAAAATTCATCGTTGTTGGTAGACAATTATTAATTCTTCTTGTATACAAAATTAATCTATTTTGGTTATTGCGGTGCAGGGGGCTAGAAACTACAGTTACGTCCTTGCCTTCGAACTGGTTTCAACTGCCTCTACTGTTTACAACAAATTGAGGACATACTGATAAGTGATAATGTAATCTGTATACCCGCGAAGGCATCCACGAAGGTATGTATTCCGATGGGTACCACTCCTGGACACCACTTCGACTGATAATATTCATCCGTGCTGAGAGACGCTCTCCTTTAGTCTAAAACGTTTAAAATCACTAAATACCAATTTTCTCTATTTATCAAAAAACTCGACATTCACTTTTGGAACATCACAAGTGTTTAAAATGATTTATACTTTAATTCCAGAAACATTCAAAAGCACCGCGAATTAGGGGTATCATGAAAAACATAGTTTGAGGTTATGTTCAAACAATTTAAGCTCAATTTTTGCAAAATTCATGAACACTTTGTGTAATCCGAAAATGAGAGCCGAACATATGTTGTATAAAAAGTGTAAAGTGAAAAGCTGGAAATCGGGAAAAGTGGCAGAAAATCGAATCGCGCATGTGCAAGAGTGTTTTTATCATTGAGTCACGTATATATGGTATCACGAGGTATTTCAAGGTAAAGCACGAATTCCAAACATGATTTCCTCGAATTTCGTCACTTGGAAAACACCTTGAAAATTTGATTGATTCAATTTCGGGAATACAAGGATGAATGGACCGTGTGAGTAACCTAAACTGTGGCGGTGGTTCTTGGGCTTCGTGGGTAATTTCAACGATTTCAACTGCAGTTTTGGACATTTCTTCCATGTGAGAAGAATTAATTACTAAGAAGAATTAATTACTAAGAAGAATTAATAATTTCCTCTACAATGTTCTTCAAGGATATCAAGAGCCCAACAAGTGAGTAAACGCACTAAACAAATTGCTTACACATAACCTACAAATGCACGGAAAACCTAGAAAAAAAGAAATTTGATCCCAAGAATATTGTTTTACGAATATGGTTGCAGTTTTAATACCAGTGTTATCAGAGGTGTTATCTAGAATCAGTTAAATGTGCAAAAAAGTATCGCAGTTCAGTAATATTGATGAATTTCGTGAATATTTGCATTTTCCTCGACAAGGGTGGTAATAAGGCATTTCTTTTCCATAATTGCCACGTAAAGGTTGAGGAAAAGCATGAAAAATGTTGACCTCATTTATGATAAGCCTCGAATGGCGTCATGGAAAATGGTGACACTGGCAAATAGTCACTGTGCACCTCGCCACGCACTTAATGAGTTGATCAGGGTGTCCGCAGCGACCTTGAAAACCTGGAATTCTTGAAATTTTTACGAGAACCTTGTATTTGAATTTTTTGTTTTTAAAACACAGGGTGGCTGCTGGACAGGGAAACCGGGGAATTTTTCGAGACTGGGAAAAACCGGGAAATGACAGTGAATTTATTTGTTGATTGTGAATTTGACCGATTTTTGGAAGAAAAATCTATCCAATCACTCGAAATATCACAAACTTCGTATCAGATGGTATATAATGAAATTTAAAATAAGTTTGATTTCAACTTTTCTTAAATTTTAAGTTCATTTGTTAACTTTTTCAATTATGAAATCATTCAGTTCACAATGTGTAATTCTAAAATCTTTTTCCATGAAAAGCTTCCCTTTTAGGTCTTTATTTTTATGGGTACATTTTCAATTAAAAGAAGTTTAAAATGCAGTTTTGAAGACTTGAATAATAAAATATGAATAGCGCTTGAAATTGCAATGTGTTAACACGAAAAAACCTTACAAGTTAATGAACTGTAAATATAAATTATTAATTAATTAATGATTTTTACAATGGAACTATAGTTAGAGTATTGGAAATTCAACAGTAATTTATTGATTTTACAGCACGATTCTGAATCTGTTCATAATTGAACAATTAAAAAATTTTAACGTTAAAAGTTGAACTGTTTCAATTCGAAAGCCTCAGTGATTAAACTTTGAACATTGCAATGTTAACTATAATTATTCTATTAAAAAAAAAACTTTTTATTTGTCAATGAAATTGTTTAATTTTGATGTATATATTATAGTTAAGTAATTATTGATTAAGAAAAATTCGAGTAAGTTGAAGAAATATTTACAAATTTTGAAAAGATTCAAACTTACTTAAAAACTTTAAAAGATTTCAAAAGATTTAAAACGAAATATAGATTTTTGAAATTTTCGAATTAAAACTTTCAAGCTTTTTAAGGATTTTGAAAAGTTTTAATATAACAAAAAAAAAATTCTTAAGATTCTTGTCAATATTTTAAATGATTTTTTTTATTTTGCAAAATTAATTCTAACGGAATATTTAAAAAGAATTTTAAAAAACTAAAAAAAATAACGAATGAATAACAATTGAACAATTATTACTTTAGACAAAATTAAAGTAAGTTCAAGAGATATTTAGAAGTTTTGAAAATATTAAAAAATAATTGAAAACTTGGAAAGGTTTCAAAACATGTAAAATAAAATTTAGATTTTTGAAGATTTCGAACAAAAAATTTGGAAGCTTTTTAAACATTTTAAGAAAACTCAATGAATGAAAAAAAATTATTAAAATTTCTAGAAAATTCAAATTATTTTTTTATTTTGAAAACTTAGTTTAAAGAGAATATTTAGAAATATTTCAAAGGGTTCTCAAAATTGCAGAAAAATCTATAAAATTTTAAAGCAAATTTTTTAACTTTGCCGGATTTTAATTTTAATTTTTCAGTTTTAGGAAAAATTCTAATAATTTAAAAAGATATTTAGAAGATTGGAAGAAATTTCAAAAATAATTTAAAATTTGTCAAGATTCCAAAAAGTGTAAAATACAATGTAGATTTTTAAAGATTTTGAAATAAAATTTTGACACTATTTAAGGATTTTAAAAGGATTCAAGATAATACAAAAATTGTCTAAAAATTTGCGGGAAAATTTAAAGTAATTTTTTATTTTAAAAATTCTGTTAAGAGAATATTTAATAATATTTCAAAACAAATTTTAATGTATAAATGGCAATTGAAAAATTATTAATTCGTTACTACTCAAAATTAAAATAATATAACTTCTATTTGAAAAATTGTTTGATTTAAAAAACATTTGCAATCTTTCGATTTTTAATGTTTCTTTCTTAAATTTTCGTAACATGATATGAGTTAAAATTTATTAATTTGTTGATTCATTCTTCAATTTAGAGTATTTAAAATAATATCGTGGATTTATATTTTTTTGATTCCTTGAACTGTATAATTAATTAAAGTTTAAAATAATTCTTCATTTTGTGGTTTAGCGGCATTTAATTTCAAAACTAATCAATTGAAAAGTCTTAAAAGCTTGCATTTTATATGTGGAAATTATTGAGCGTTTGAATTTAAAAAAAAATTTAGGTTTTAATTTTTAAAGTTTAAAAATCAAGACTTCAACTTTGAATGTTTTAATTTGAAGTTTAGTTTTGAATCTAAATTTGGATGACCGTGAAAAATTTTTGTGAACCGGGAATTTTTTTCCTCGATTAAAACGGCCACCCTGAAACAGTTATTTTATTGAAATGTGAAGACTAATTAAAATTTTTTAGTCTATTATGAAAGAAGCATCTCTTATAGAATAAATGTTGCTACTGAAAAGTTTTTTATTTATCAAAATATAATTTATCTTTTGTTCATTACAAAATAAATAGATTTCAAGGCACTTTTTGTAGACTGTACCAATTATTTTATAGATTGCAATGAAGAGACTTTAATATTGTAAATAATTCTATAATTTTTTTATTTCTTCTCCGCTAATATAGATTGTTAAAATATACATTTTTTGTGATACTCAATTTACAAATTATAAAAAATTTTAGTTGAAAATTTCGATGTTCATTCAGTTTCAGGATTAGAATTAGCCAGGGCTATACAACGGATTTTTCGTGGGATTGACCACTCGATTTGTTAGTGTACACCAGATTTCAAACGGTTACAAAATATTTAAAAGTATTTTCAACATTTCACAAATATTTCACGGATTTTAAAGATTTAAAAAAGGCGTAAACATCAGATTTCAATGATTTCATAAACATTTTAAAACTTTCAACAAATTTAAAGGATTTCAAAGATTTGAAAGAGAGTACAGTGCATCAGATTTCAAAGAATTAAAACCATTTCAAAGATTTAAAACGATTTCAAAAGGTATCAAAATATTTGAGAAGAATTCAAAATATTTTGCAAAGGTTTACAAGATTTCAAAGATTTAAAAAAGGCGTGTAAAATTTAAAATATTTGAAACGATTTCAAAACTTTTTGGTAGATTTTAAAATATTTCACATATTTTAATGATTTTAAATTAATAGAAAAGATTTCAGAAATATTTCACAAATATTTCATAGATTTCACAATTATTTCAAAGATTTCTCAAAAATATCAGAAAGATTTCATTAGAATACTAGAATTTCAGAGATTTAAAAAAGGGCACAGTACAGATTTAAAAAATGTCAAAACATTTGAACAATTTTAAATGATTTCAAAATTTCTTAGAAGATCTCAAAAGATTTTACAAATATTTGAAATATTTGACTGATTTTAAATTAATACAAACGATTGCAGAAAGATTTCACAAATATTTCAAAGATTTCATTAAAATTTTAAAACAATTTCAAATTTTTTTAGAAGATTTAAAAAGTTTTCCCAAATACTTCAAATATTCCAGTGATATCAAACGAATACAAAAGATTTCATAAGTATTTCAAAAAATTCTTAAGGATTTAACAAAATTTCAAGAATTTCAAAAGATTTCACCCACAAAGATTGAAGAAAGATTTTAAAAATATTTCAAATATTTCATGAAGATTTCAAAAGAAAAAAAATTGAATTAAAATTCGTATGAAAACCTTTTGGAATCTCTTGAAATCCCTTGACACATTTGAATAAATATTTAAGTCCATTAAAATCTTTGAAATCTTTTAAAGATTTTACAAAAATTTGAAAAGATTTCTCGAAGATACAAAAGATTTCAGAAAGATTTCACAAAAATTTCAAAAAAATCTCTTAAAGATTTCAAACCAATACTAGAATTTCAAAGATTTCAAACAAATACTAGAATTTCAAAGATTTCAAAACATTTCGAAGATTTGAAACTATTTCAAAATTTCGTAGAAGATTTCAAAAGATTTCAGAAATTTTGTTAATATTTCAATGATTTCAAAGGAATATAAAGGATTTCAGAAATATTTCACAAATATTTCAAGAAAATCATAAGGATTTCAAAAGATTTCAACATCGGTACAGTACATGAGATTTAAAAGATTTCCAAACATTTCAAAGATTTTAAACGTTTTAAAATTATTTTAGAAGTTTTCACAAAGGTTTCCAATATTGAAGTGATTTCAAACAAATACAAAAGTTTTCATAAATGTTTTAAAGAATTTGTAAGGATTTCAAAAGATTTCAAGAATTTCCAAGATTTCAAAAAGGGTGATACATCAAATTCAAAACATTTTAAACGATTTCAAAAAGTTTCAACAAATTCGAGAAAATTCCAAAGTATATTATTGATTTCAGACGAACAAAAAAGATTTCACAAATATTTTAAGTATTTCAAAAAAATTTCACGAAGATTTCAAGGATTTCAAAGATTTGAAACTATTTTAAAATTTCGTATAAGATTTCAAAAGATTTCACAACATTTTTTATTATTTCAATGATTTCAAACAAATAAAAAATATTTCAGAAATATTTTCCAAATATTTCAAAAAAATCATAAGGATTTCAAAAGATTTCAACATCGGTACAGTACATCAGATTTAAAAGATTTCTAAACATTTCAAAGATTTTAAAAGTTTTAAAATTTTTTAGAAGTTTTCACAAAGGTTTCAAATATTCAAGTTATTTCAAACAAATACAAAAGATTTCATAAATATTTTAAAGAATTGGTAAGGATTTCAAAAGATTTTAAGAATTTCCAATATTTCAAAAAGGGTGATACACCAGATTTCAAAACATTCAAAACGATTTCAAAAAGTTTCAACCAATTTGAGAAAATTCCAAAGTATATTAATGATTTCAGACGAACACAAAAGATTTCACAAATATTTTAAATATTTCAAAAAATTTTCACAAAGATTTCAAGGATTTCAAAGATTATACAAAAATTTAAAAAGATTCCAATAGATTTTTCAAAGATTTCAAGGATTTCAGTGACTACATAGATTTTAAAATTTTCAAAATTATTTCACAAGAACGACTTCTGTTCGCAAAAAATTAAGAATTTATTTATGGTTCATCTTTCTTTAGAAATTGTTGACCAATAAAAAATGAAATGGCTAATTTTCTTTAAATTTATAACAAACGGCTATTTTATTATTTGATGGAAAAAAAGGAGACCTAGAAAATCTGAAAAAGAGCTTGAATTTTGTGCCTAAGAATCAGTGGACATCCTGTTTATGCATTCAAAAATTTTATAATGTCGCATAAAATTAAAAAAAAATTGTATTAATCTCATTGTTATCGCCTATTCGTCCAGGATTTTCAGTACGAATAGTGCAAGAAATGTAAAAGGAGATAAGTCGGAGCGTGTCTGCATTTTATGTTCCATCAGGCATAAAGTGCTATCAAGTTTTTAGATAAGCGTGGAAAATTTACAGCTTCGAAGCGTTGATATTTGAATGTTTTATATTTGAAGGAAAAAGCTTGAGAAAGCATTAACGTATTTTTATGACATTGGCTTTTTCTATAAGGATGATTTGTTTTAATAGTATAAAAATAATAATAATATTTTTCCTACATTTTTTTTTATAAGGTGCGTAGAGAATTTATAACATAAAGAGTACTTTTCTTGATTGAAACCGCCTTTTCGAGCGATAACAGCATTTTGCTACTATTTCAAAAAAAATTACACTAAAGGCACTATTTTTAAATTAAGAACAACAAAAAAACTTTATCAAAAAATGTTGAATTTTCAACCTAAAATATGAATTTTTAACCCAGACGATTAATGTTCTACATAGAAGGTCAATTCTCAACAAAACACATACATTTTTAATCAGATACTTGAATCTTGAACCAAGAAGATTAATTTTCTACCAAAAAAGATCAATTTTTTAAAAAGTACATACATTTTTAACCAAATTGTTGAATTTTTAACCCTAAAGATCAATTTTCAACCAAAAGTGGACCAGTTAAATTTTCTTCGAGGAGAATAATTATCTTTTAATGAATAAACAAATTTTCCACAAGACAGTTTAATTTTTTACCAAAAAAATTGAATTTTATTCCAAATTGTTGAATTTTCTAGCTAAAAAGACGAATTTTCTATAAAATATTTAAATTTTCAGCCCGAGAATATGAATTTTCAAGAAAAAAGTTAATTTACAACCAATAATTTGAATTTTCAAACAGAATAGTTAAATTTTCATTTTAAAAAACTACTTTTTTACAAAAAAAACAACTAATTTTCAACTAAAATTATGTATCTTCAACCAAAAAAATGAATGTTTAGGAAAATAGTTCAACTTTCAACCAAGGCGTTGAGTTTATAACCTGAAAAGATGAATTTTCAAAGAAAAATATAATAGTTTATATTTAAAAAAACAAATTTGATAAAAAAATGATAAAACAGTTGGATTTAAACCAACAAAGTCGAATTTTCAACAAAATAATTGATTTTGAACGAAGAAAATAGATTGTCTATAAAAAAAGTAGACTTTTTTTTTAAATACATAAATTTTCGATTAAATAGTTGAATTTTTAACCATGAAGATTAATTATCGACCAAAAAAGTTAATTTTTTAAAAACGAATTATATAAATTTTCAACTGAATACTTTGAGTAATGGATGTGATGTTAGTCCAAATTTTATTTGATTAATTTTTACTTTATATTTTTTTCATTTCTAACATTTTTAAACTAAATATTAAAATTTTCTACCAAAAAAGATCAATTTTTAACCAAATAGTTGAATTTTTAACCCTAAAGATCAATTTTCAACCAAAAGTGGACCAGTTAAATTTTCTTCGAGGAGAATAATTATCTTTGTTCAAACATTTTTTTCTCCAAATTTTTTTGTAAACATTTTTTTCACAAAATTTTTTTTTCAAACATTTTTATTGCAAAAATTTTGTTTTTAAATTTTTTTTTCAAAAAAATTTGTTCACAAAATTAAAAAATATTTTCTATTAGGATTAGTGTTTTTCGTTAACTCCTCCTAACACAACTTTTTCGGACGGGCGTTGCATAAAATAGCACTCGTCTACGTTTTCACACGCGCTCCGCTCGTGCGCTAACCGCCGACTCAAGCTTCGGGCCTCCGGCTTATGTTGCAGAATTTACACTCGCACACAATCACCTATTTTGCGCACTTGTATCAAAAATAACTATTTTAATTTTCTCAAAAACTGATCAACTATTATTTCTTGTCTCTATAATATATCATTCATAAAGGTATCTTTCTCCTATTCTTCTAGAGCCAAAAAAAAATACAGCGTTATTCAACTTGTTAGTTCACATGGAATTTGATACAATCAAGCGTTCGTACGATCGAGTACCTACAGTCCTACATGCGAGAGAAATAGGATATTACATAGGAAGGAGGAGAGCACCGTCTTTTCATGGTGAGGGAATATTTTCGAAACCCCCTTTAGGCCCGAGCCTACCACTCGTTCCCAAACCATTCCCACGACATGAAAACACCTCTCCTCCGTGGCTTGTACTGTACTTTTTTTGGTAAAGACGCGGAAAATGTGAAGCATGTTCTGCTGATAGCGGATTGAGCGTGATCTCTCTTTTCAAGTCGGCGCAACCAAGCGCATGTTAATGTACGACGAATATTTTGGCTGACGTTTCCGCCATTTAGTGTTTCTCGCAAAAAAATCGGTATATCACTGTCTCTTTTTGATGGAGCACTACTGCGCATGCGTCTACATTTCATACCTGACACATAATATTGGACCTCATACCCTAACACCACTGTTATACTACGAGGTCCAATATTATATATGCAGGCATATGCATGTTCGCTTACGTCACATGAGAACAGAGATATCATGCTTAATCGGCAAGTAGTAGAACACGCTCCTTTTGTGCGGCTACCATAAAAATGCCTTTTATCTATGACAGAAGTGCTTTTAACACTAAGCTACACAGTCTTCCCATAATTAACCGGTTGGGTGCAATAACGCTGTCCTTGCATTATCAGAAGTTACTTGTTCTTGATTTGTTTTTCATGTAGTTATATACAAAAAAACATCTTTACAATATTTTATACATTATCAGTGCTCCACAACGAAAAACTTTTTCAAATGGAATTTTCGAAGGAAAAGTAACACGCATTTTCTTGTGTTCTCTTTTTTCAAGTTTCAGTAGTTTGTTTAATAGTCCAAGAGCTGGTGACGTTCTTCGCCAAGTATAAGTCCTAGTTTGTGGCGAATATATCTCGGAAATTACCCTTATTTCTAAACCCGTAAATGCCAGACGCCCTGCCTGGGGCGTTTGGGGACCTGAGCCAGGTGAAAAATTGGAAATATCGAGTGACATCTGTACTTCAATACCTGCGCATGCGCATTCAATGATACTACTATACCTTGAATTACACTGCACCTAGAAATTGTAAATTCGAATTTCCCGCGCCTAGACATAGGATCAATTTTAATTTCTGACAAGTAAATATTTTTTTGCAACCTACAGCAGATGACGACACTTGAAACTTAGTCAATATTATTTCCAAGGCTGTCTCGTAACATTTGGTATTACCGCCAGTCGGTAATGGAGATTTATCACACTCATTTATTTATCATCATATAAGTCTTCATATATCTCCTCCTTCTCCACCTCTTCTTCTATCTCCGCATTAATTTCGGATTACCTAGATAGTGATTATGAGGTGAAAAGTGGAATTGTAATGAAAATTTTAATGAAAGTTCGAGGCGCAGAGGAAACGCCAGTTATAATGATAGGATTTGCTATTATGGGATTTTGGTCTCCACTAAAACAACGAGGTGTTTCCCGGGTGCGAATTCCATATCCATATCCTTTTTTACACTCTTCACAATTCACTCTTCCTTTTACCGCGGATTCTATACAAGTTTCATTTCAAATATGCCCAATTTTCGAACTTCCTGCTAATTCCTCCCACCAATTTAAGTGTTCACTCGCATCCACCTTTTTTTCGACGGGTGAAATAGTCACCCATCGAGTGACCCTCACCCGTCACTCTGGTGATTTCTGAACGATTCACCAGGCTCGATCCGCGGACTCACCTAGGACAGAAAAAGAGATAGTAAAGCGCAGTGCGCATGAGCCAATGTTTTCGGCGCCTGAGGGAAGGCAATAAATGTGCAGTTTGCACCGTCAAAACACATATATGGAGATCGGTCTTGTTATTATTCCTCCGTGACTAGTACGAACCACGTTTTAATCTGAAGTTAGCAAAGTAAAATAGTACGAACGATGGCTTCAAAACAAGACGATTTGGTATTATAACAGGACGTTAAAGAATGATGCTCAATTAAAATGTAACCATAGTTTTTACAATGTTGTGAGACCGCCTTGGAAAGTATATCAACTGAGTTTGCGATGAGGATGTTAAGCAGACGCAAGAGGAGAAAATGGTGAGAAGGTGGATGAAGAGGAGATAAACGGGGAGAAGAGCAATAAAGATGAGATAAAAGAAGATAAGATAGATGATGAGGAAATGGAAGAAGGGCAGATATATGCGGAGATAGAAGAAGAGGTGAAGAAAGAGATGTATGAAGACTTATATGATGTTAAATAATTGACTGCTGATAAATCTCCATTACCGATGGAAGTTAATACTGACTGATGGTAATACCAAATGTTGTAAGACCGCCTTGGAAATGATATTGACTATTGTGACACGCCGAATCTAATTGTGGCGCGAAACAATGACTTATTTGAATCTTTAATTTAAATATATTTCGATTTTCTGGATGGTCCAACGATGTCCTCAGGTTCACCGCTTCAGAGAGCTAAACCGCTCGCTCCAACTCTATCTGTTGCTCAAAGGAAAACTCGAATAAACTAAATTGAAATGAAATTAATTACGGGTGAACTCAGTTAAACTACTTGAATTATATTGATGACAATTCTTTAATATGGTTATATTCAATTACATTTGGACGAACACAAATCTTCTCTCAAATTTTACTAAGTGTTTTTACAAATTCCAACAATACAATTTCAAAGTGAAATTGCGTCCGGTCGCGACCGAGAGAGAAGTTGTTCTGCTTTTTCGAAGAGTTCTCTCAGAGGTTCGAGGGTCCGTCGCAGCGGCCTAGGGCCTCCTTCTCTTAACGCTAGTCAAATTTTGTCTCTCCCACTTTTATGAAAGAAACCAATGACACTCCGTATTGTTTCATGATGGAAGTCGCGAATTGCCCGCGCAACCACGCAAGCCCAACCCATCGGAGTTTTAGTCGACTCACAAATACATTTCATAAAAACGATGGATAATAAAAGTCAGCTCCGGCTTTACGGACTATTTGAACTTTGAATTTCGACAAGCCAAAATTTCAGCAAAAGGATTAGTCAAAAGTTATTCTTTACAATTTTGGCAATGTACCATTCAATTATTTAATTTAAACCACTCGGCCAGTTCCTCATTTTCACGAACGGAAACCATTAGTCTTATTCAATGCAAGAATTTTTCAATTAACAACAAATCATATTACAGTGAGTCCATTGTTGCGAATTTCAGTTTCTATAAAATATTTACGACACACATTTATTATTCTGAAAAACCATAAATGTGTTTTTTTGACTCACAATGAGTCTTTTTTCTTTTGAGGTTACAGTTCGAACCTCGAGCCGATCTGCATTCTCAACGGTTGCCAGTCTCTTATTAATTTCAATATAAAATTAATACGTTTTAACATTATTTGAATATTTGCGCGCAAGAAATCAAGCGGCGACCATTTTAGTGACCAGTAAATTTGCAGCCTGTCACAATCCCCCTTTTAAATAAAGGTTGTTCCTTATAAAACGACCTTTGTCTACTAAGCCCAATCAGATTTCAATTTTTCACTGATTTCGCTTAACCTAATTAACGGTGAGTAATAATTTATTACGTGCGTACCTTGTTTTTTATTAATTATAATTAGACTAGTGTCTGTAATTAATTTCTTCTTAATATTTCCTAAATTGCTCCTAGTTCCTATCACTGACTTCCTACCCCTATAACCTCACATAACCCCACATAACCCTACGTAACCCTACATAACCCTACATTAATCAAATTAATTTATTAATTGTTCATACTTGCTTTTACCCCTTTTCTTTTGCTGTTGCAGCCCTCCTCATTTGCTGAAACCTAGCCTGGTGTATAGAAAATTCAGAACTGACAATTCGATGTCATTTAACGAAAGGAATAAATCATGAAGAGCCCTTATACCAGTAAATTTACATTTTTTTAAAAAAGAGAAAAATAAAATAAAAATGATTTTTAAAACCTCAATGGATTTAATTTGAAATAAGCCAAATTCAAGGAACCTACGTTAAATTTCTCGATCCTAAGCTCGCAACCTCGAGTGACCTGTCATCCTTTCATGATTAGACAAGATAACTAAGGTAAGTTACCCTACCTCATTACTCAAATCTCCCCCTACAAAGAGAGTTAAAAATTTCATCAGAGAATTAACTGATAAAATTATTGAATTTGAATTAAAATTTAATCAATCAGGCGGCCGGATTAAAATGAATATGCCCATTTATCAACAAAAAGGTTAATATTTATCTGCTTAAAAATCCGAGTACCCTTTAATTTAAAATAAACATATTTTCAGTTAAAATATGAAGAATTAAATTTCTTGCTGAAAATGAATCATCCTTTTTTTAAATTAGTGTTTTCAATGATTTTAAATTGAACTTCATTTTTCAATAGAAATTTCAAAATCACATTTTTGGTTATGAAGACATATTTTTGTTTAAAAGTTCAATTATTTATGAAAAATAAAGGAAATAATAAAATAAAAAATAATAAAAAAGAATAAATAGAAGGGAGGACAAATAAACTTTACAATTTATATTCACACCAAAATATATACATTCTAATAAACTTTTAACAAAAGAAATTATAAAAGGTGCGAACACCGAGGCAGGTAGTCCCTTTTCTCTTCGATCACCAAGGCTCCCATGCCCGTGCGGTCGGATGCGACAGTAAAGCAAAGGTACACCGCCGACACTTCAGAGCCGAGGACATGCTGTTGATGTGCAGGTAGCGACTGCAACGCGCACAGACCGGCCTCGTGGTCAATTCCCCGTCTTTCCTATCTACCATCATGTGGACCGTCACCTTTTTCAGGGAAACCCCGCAGGCTTCCAGGGCGTCCTGGCACCTGTTGCAAACGCCGGAATATTTATAAGGATATTAATAGTACTCCTTGTGCTCCTTGTGCATCAGCCTGCGCCTTGGGTCATTTGAGACGAACCACGTATCTGGGCCAGGCGCGCCCTTTGCAGCCTGTAGACACAAAGGAACGCGGGTGAGAATCGTTCCTTCTATCGCAATTTCATATGCTAGTTTAAATTTATATTAATTTATAATCTGCTTACCCCATCCTTAGTGTCAAACACTGCAAACAATTTTCTCTGATTTCCCTTCACCGCGTTAGGGATCTCAAAATACTTTGGCATGCTTGATACAGAGAAAAAGAAACGTGTTTTTTTTTCTGCCAACTTATGATTCAAACTAACGCGTAGCCCGTTTCTGATTTCATCAGGGACCACAAGGTCCCCAAGAAAAGGAATTTGATAGGAATACCTATAATTAGATTATGCCAACGTGTGGATTGGCTGAAAATTTTGAATCATAAATGTAATCTGGTTAGATAAAGACCAATCTGATCACATGATTCAAATGTTTTCATTTCGCCGGGTTGTTTGGGTTCTTAGAACTCCTTCGAAACATCGGCTCTCTCTCTCTTTCTCTCTCCCTCGCTTTTCCTTCGTGCTCGAACGACCGCCGTGGTCGTAAAAGTCAAGGATCCCCACTCTCCTGTCTTCGTTTCGCTCGCCCCGTTCCCAAGATTTTCAGTTTAATCTAGTTTAAAAAATGAAGATATAACCCAAATACGATTCGCAGCTACTTTTCCTTTAAAACATTTTTACCAGTTACAATTCACATTCACCTATTCATAATGTTTAAAATTAATGTTCAAAATCCTAGAGTATTCTCCCACCCCCTTATAAAATATTAAATTTATCTTTATTTTAAATTTTATATTTACATAGATAGATAATTCTAAAAATTTCCAATCTGCAACAAATGATAAATTTACAACAATAATCATGGAATTGAAGTAATTCCTAAATTTTCTTAAGTTTTTGTTTATGATAAAAATTGAGGAAGCAAAAATAATTCAAATGCAAAGCTGCTATCGAAAAAATATTTTTAATTCAAAAATTTTTTAAATAAGCTACGTAACTTAATAAGTTTTGTAGCTGTCTTATTCTGGCTGAAATCTCATCATCTACAGATTTCCCATAATCATCCTTAAATGCTAGCATCCGAATAATAATTTAAATAAAGAGAGAGAAAACTCCGGGTTTTAGCGCAATAGAGTTCAAGGTATTAACGCATGGACTATTTATCAGGCGGATATCTTAGACGTCTCTTGCTTTATTTTCTAAGATTTCATGAGTTTTAGGCAATACATGCCCTATTGCCCTAAATGCACGAACGCTTATGCAAAGATGCCACGAGTTAGTGGGTTAATAGCAGGCTCCGCTGTGCTCTAACACCGTGAACTTCACCGAGCGAAATTTCTAAGAGCCTCCACGCACTTTTTCCGTGAGTGTCCTTGCAATTTGCCTTTAGGCCACGCCTTCTGCCTGTTGACATGTTCGCACCAGTAAATGTTCGCAGCAAAATCGCAAGGAGACTCACCGAGAGAAATGCTTGCTATTAAAGCGTGAAATATGTTCACGCGCTAATGACTAGATTTTTTTCTCAGTGTGTACACAAGAGCACGTCGTCGCCCGACCTGCCTCAGCACCAGCGTGGTCTTGCCATGCTGCCTTTTTTGAGTCATTTACAAGCGGATCATTCCATTTAGAGTTTCGGCGAGAAAAAATTTCTTGAAATGTACCGCAAAAATGCATTCTTCACGCGATTCATATGAACCAACTTTGTTTCTCTTAGTCCAATCTGTAACTCTAAATTATCTTCATTCAAAATCGTAATAATCCTCTAATTTGTTACCGCTTGCAGGGATAAGAAAATAAACGTATTGATCAGGTTTAAACTTTTGGGTATTAACTTTCCGGTCATTGTATTTTTTGCATCTCATTTTTGCGGCTTCAAGTCGCGCGGAAACAAGGGATTCTGTCTCCACAATTCGACTGAGCAAATTATTTACAGATTGCACGAAGGTAATTGGCACTTCCTCGTCGGCAAATGCGGACGGAAAACGAACCTTTCGCCCAAAAACAATTTCATGCGGTGTTTTCTCTGTAAATTCATGCACAGAAGTATTGAAAGAAAAGAGTGCCAAGGGCAACCATTTATCCCAATCAGTTTTCTCGCAGTAATGTCGCAAATATTCGACAAACGTATGATGACTACGTTCAAGCGATCCCGAAGATTGAGGATGGTATGCAACCGAAAACACATATTAAATTTTCAGCGAGTGCCACGGCGACTCGTGCTGCTTCCACAATAGCACCCGAATATTTGCTAAAGCAATCCTGCCAGGTTAGCATATATCTAGTACCCAATTCAGTGATGGGTAATGGCCCTACCACATAAGTAAAGTAATGAGTAAATAAGTGTAAAGTAATGACTCGAATGTACTTTCTTTTTTTTGTCAAAAAATAAAAAACTTACGCAATACTATGTGTCTATATTTTCGTTTTTGGGGACGAGCCGCACCAGTGCTAAGGGATTTTGACGGATGTGGTTGCTTTTTTTGGAATGTTCCTTTGAATTTATAGCGTTAACTAATATAGCTCAAAAGAATTTTCTTGTTTTTTTCTGCTTCTACATTAAAAAATAAAACAATGACGCAAGTCTTTATGTATCAAAATTGACATTTACGCCCATATGCAGTTTCGCCCTTCAATTCCACAATTTTCTGCAGCAGCAATATCTTCACTAATAAAATAAAAATCATATTTTTTGGGGAAGCGTTTGTACCATCGAAATATAGAAATATATCGATAAAACTTTGGGGAAAAGTGCAATAGTTTGTCAAAAAGAAAAGATGTCGTACGGAATCCTTTTGTCTCTTTCTACATCAGCAGCGTGTCAAGTGAATTGGAGGCCTTGCACTATCTTCTTTAAATCCGCGGAACACTCGACAAGCTGTACAGCATGTTCAAATAATAAGGTATTCGTATATACTAGGCACAGACCTGATGGTCTATCAGGCATCATCCACTAAAAATGTTTTTCACCAATCTGCGACGACTAGAAAGAGACACAATAATCTCCAACGACAATTTCTCTCTCTGTCGTATTCTTAAACTTTTTTGCACTGCCTTATAGATCCATTTCTATATGTCCATGGTTTTTAGCCTGATTTCCATCAGCACCGACCAAAGACGCACTGTATTCTTAAGGTGTCGTCCCATATGCGCAGAAAATGTCGGTGTAAAAAAAATCATGAGAGTGAAAGAAAAAAAAAGATCTGTCCGTCTCTTTCACTCTTCTGACTTTCTGCTTTACCCCGCCGTTTTCTGCCCACATGATATAGCACCTTTATACTACTACTTATTATTTTGGATTAGATTAATGGATCCCAGAGAGAATGACAGTATAAACGAAAGTGATTCAGAAAAGGAGGTGTGTAGAATATCGGGAGCTGATAAAAAAAATAGAAAGGTACGTGACGAAAAAAATTGGAAATAAAGAGGAGACAGAAGAAAACAGTATGGAAGATACATTTCCCACAGGAGGGGGAAATTCGGACGAGACGCGTAAAATGAAAGAGGCTATGGAGCTAGCGGAAAAAAGGCACGGGCAAAGGAAAGAAGAAATATAGCCAGAAATAAGGTGAAAATTACCTTAACCTACTGCACAGATTAGTACATAGAAAGCAGTAAGGGAACCATTTTTTATTGGGAATAAGGAAAAGAAAAGTATAAGGAAAATAAAGAGAAGAATAAAAAGGAAAATCAGAGAGGTAAGGAAAATGATTATAGTGATATAGGGTCTAAGATTAGGGGGAAGGAACTGAAAAAGGTGTGGAAGAAGTGCTGGAGAGGACAGATGCGAAAGTTGACGGTGAGAAAGTAAGAAGTGCAGAACTTGCAAAACTAAAGAATAAAGAACATAAGAAGGAAGTGATGACAACGAAAAAGGCGTTATTTCGTGGATCAGAGAACATTAAGGATGATCCAACATGGCAAGAAAGGAAAGTGCAGTATTGGTTAAGGAAAATAGCAGAAGAGGAAAGAAGGGACAAAAAACGTGAGTTAAGCACAGAAGAAACCAGAGAGTAGTTATATATGGGGATTTAAACTAAGAGAGGGAAGAATTGGAAAGGAGGAAGAAACGGAAAGTTAAGAGAAATATAGGATAGGCGGAATGAAAAGTATGATACTGAAATGCAGCAGGATTTTAAAAAAAGTCAGGAAATTTATGATAACAGAGGGAATAGAGTGAAGGAAGGAATTAATACAGAAAAAGTATGATGGCGGAATAGAAGAAGAAAGAAAAGGGTTAATAATGGAAGTGGTAAAAAAAGCTTGGTGGAGATAAGATGTTTTATCTGAGATGCTCAGGAGAAAGAAAGAAAAAAGTATCTGATTGTATGATTATGGATCACAAGGCACGACATGGTGGACTACTTCTGCGTTAAAGGATGTCCATTCCTCATCAGACGTGATGCTAACGCTCATCATTCGGTTTGGGATAGTAAATACACCAACCTCTTAACTACTGATTTAACTTTATTGAATCAGGGTAACACACTTACCTTCGTGACAACTAGATGTTGCGAGTTAATTGATTTAACATAATCTTCGATAAGTATTGGCGAAGTGTTCAAGGGATGGCATATATCGTCGGACACGTCCCTATCGGATAGAAATATAAATTGCTGTCGACATCCTACAAAAAGCTATGAATGAAGCGTATGAGGACAATTGTTCTCTTCAGATTAGAAAATCAGACAGGGATGCACCGTGGAAGAATTCTGGATTGAAGGACGTTAAAAAGGACACTCAATGCCTTTTTAACATGGTTAAAAACAAAGGGAATGTGAAACTTTACAAGTCAACCTCAACAAGATGTAATAATGTGATAAAAAATGCCACAAGGGATTCATGGATGAGATATTGTCAGGAAATCGAGACTATACTTGACACTGATAGACTTTAGAGAACCTTGAAGGCGTTAATATTGCATAGAAGATTCTGTGCTTCATCTTTCGGGCATGCGTAGGTAATGGGATACACCCCGGTAACATGGACGAAGGTTAAGGCAATCTTCATTCCAAAGCCGGGTAAGGATGCCTACTATGAGGCAAAATCCTTTAGGCGGATAGGCTTGACCTCATTCATGCTGGAAATACTAGAAAAATGTATTGGACTTTTACTTGAAAGAGGAAATCCCAACAGAAAAACCTCTCCATAGGAATCAATTTGCCTCTGAAAAAGGCAGATCCACCGTAGACGTTCTCTACGCGTTTACCTTCCGCATTAGTAATACAATCCGGAAATGTGGAGTAGCAACTGCAGCGTTTTCAGACATAGAGGGGGCATTTAGTAACATCCCAATTGAATCCGTATACGATTCGACTGAAACACACGGAGTTAGTGACACGGTAAATGGGTAAATAGCTGATTTGGATTTTAAAAGAATCGAGGTTTAACCCGCAAGGTTATGTAGACGAACTGGCGATCCCGGTAACAGGGGAGGTACATAACACGTTATGCACGATGATAATCAGACTCATAATAGCATATGCATTAATGATATAATTTCCAAGGACATCAACTAACCAGTACTATTAAACAACTGGAAAGCCTGCAAAGGATTTTCTGCTTGGCAATCACTACTGCTATGAAAACAACACCAACAGCAGCTCTTGAGGTCATTCTGGATATTCCGCCGCTGCACCTTTTCGTAAGGAAGATTTCGGCAGCAGAAGTCTATAGACTCCTAGTAGGGGGCAATCTTAGTAATGTTGAGGTGAAAGATGTATCGTACATGATATCAGGAAGCGCATGTTATGCGATGATAATATTCTCGCTATACAAACTAATGTTATGTTGAGAGAATTATCCTTGACGAAACCCTTCAAGTTCATCTTCCCTAAAAGGGAAGAATGGCATGTCGTCGAGAGAAGGGAAGAATTATTTATACCATGAGGAAATTTTTAAGCGGGCTTAAAAGGCCAGCACTTCTACATTTGTTCTGACAGCCAAGCAGCACTTAAGGCTCTCACTTCTGAAGAGTTTATTTCCGAACTAGTCTGCAGTTGCATTCCAAACCTTCTTACGGTTGCCGGTAAAAACTAGGTCAGTCTGACCTGGGTTCCTGGCCATGAATAATATTGAAGGTAATGAGAAAGTAGATGCACTGGCTAAGATGGGAGCTTCGCAACCCTGATTGTCCCGGGACTCTAATCCGGTATTTGTACACATCAGCAAAAGGAGCCCTTAGTAAATAGCTGCCAGAAGAGCTTGTGAGATATTAAGAGGAAACCAAAAAAATTGTGCATTCTAAGAATTTAATATCTGGTACATGTACAAAGAGTACTAAGGAACTGTTAAACATGGAAAGAAGGCAGATTAATGTTATAGTAGGGATGCTTACAGGACAATGCCGAGTGATGAAACACTTGAACAACATGAGAATTGGAGGTAACCCTCGTTGTCGAAAGTGTGATTTTCTTGAGGAGATAGCTTATCACATACTTTGGGAATGTCATACACTGGCGTCCCTCAGAAACAAATACTTAGGGGATTATTTTCTTGAACCAGGAGTCTAGTTATTGCCCTGCCCTCCAACATAATAATAATATAATAATAGGTGGAGAAAAGAACAGAGAAGAAAAGAAAATTAGTAAGTAAATGTAAGAAGAACGGGAAAGAAATCTTGGTCATTAGAGCAAAAAGAGAAATTAAGGAAAAAAGTCGAGAATGGGAAAATGGGAGCCAGAAGATTAAAGGTGTTTTGAATCGGCATAATGATGTGGAAATAAAAAGAATGTTAGAAGACACAACTAAAAAAGAAGTCAGAGAGAGAAATAGTTTAATGAAATAAGTTAGGGAAAACGGAATACATCGAATGAGATGAGGTTAATAAAAGAAGATTGTTGGACAACATACTCGTATGATATGAAGATGTAAGAGAGATAATGTAAATCATATTACATTAAATTATAATTTTTTAAGGGCTGCTAAGTATCCCCCAAGGCTAAAAATTAAGTAAAACTATGAGAATATATTTGATGTGTACAATAAAATAAAATTACAGTTATACTAAAAAGATAACTTGACCCAAGTGGATGAATTAACGAGCGCTACGTACTAATAACGAGGGTTAATTAATAATAACAAGACTATTGCGATAATAAGATGGGTCACCATTTAACTCTAACTCATTTATAAAAGTAAAATTTATTCGGACGAAATGGCGAAAAAAAATGATTTCTAATATAGCTAGGTAATTAGCGGATCTTATCTTAGTGGGCAGATAATTTCAGAAATTAGTAGTGTCCGTTTCTTCTGGTGGTGTGACTACGATCACTGAATCACATTGATTGCATATAGCAACTTTTTATAGCTTCATATAGCCCTCTCTCTCACGATTAATTTTAGTTCCTGAGTGATCCGCGGTGCAGGTAATTTCATAGGTTGATACAAACCAAGCGTAGATAATTTTTCATTAGCATCAATTACAATTACATGAAACATAGAAATTTGACCCTCAATTTAATCACAGAAAGATAAGGATCTGTTTTCTTGTTTAGGGAGCCAGCAAGGCTAATAGTCATGTGTTAAAGATTTAAGGGGAGGAAGGATTGGAAGAATAGCCTTTTCTCATCAAAGACAATTTTCTATAATAAGAATTCAAAGAATTAATTGAATTAAAGTAAAATTAACAAAGTTCAAGGAATCTGTTTGGTTTTTGAAGTGAAACTTCTTTTGGGTCGGGAGTGAATCGAAAAAAAAACGACCGAACGGAAGTCTCTGTCACTCTCTTACGCACTGGCTATACCTTCTCTCTGTCATCGCGTCTCCCGTTTTTTTGCGGCGATTCGCAATTGCTATAGACTCCTCTTCGATCTCCATACTACTGCCGCGCTAAGCAGGCATGTATATGCTCTCTCTCTCGTTCTCTCTCTCTCCCTCTCTTTATTTTCTCTCTCTCTCTCTCTCTCTTCACTATCTTACTATGCCATCTCCTCAAAACTCAGGATGATTCCTCACGAAAAATTTCAAAGTTAAGCCATCAAAGTTTCGCTCCTGCAATGGGACCACACTGCTACACACTGGTTGTTTAATTTGGTAATTCAATATTTAAAAAATGTTTGAAAACTCGTCAAAAACCCGAAAAGAAGAAACTGACCGATTAAAAAATTTCTTTAAATTTATTCTAGATTCCAAACTACAACGTTTTAAGTGACCGAAAATTCTGAAAAAATTCTGAGATGAAGTTTAAACTTGGCAGCATGTATTATATTTCTGACAAATTATCGTGGAATTATGTTTAAAGAAATTTTCAAAAAGTGAATTCATAAAAACTCACGAAAAACATATTAACTTATAAATTTGTTAATTATTACTTAAGCCAAAAATGTAGCATAAGATATTTTCTGAAAAAAATTGCGGCTCATTCCGGTGTAAAAATATTTTGTCTTGGATTTGTCTGCAAGAGGTCCCACTTTGTCTTCAAGACGTTGGAGTTTAGCTCCATCTCATAATTCAGACTTCATAGACATCAAATTTTATGTTAATTTCTGGTTATAGCTCTCAGGTGCAAGACGAACGGAACTTGTCATCATGAAGCTTTCCGTTGTCTCTTGGCTGAAGATTTTGCTCGCTGAAGTCATTTATGGCTTTAGACCAATTAAAGGGGACAATATAATTTGGACTTAACTTAAAACATAATTTAATTTTTTTATTTTTACCTTCTACACAGCCATCTCAAATTTACTTCAAAAAGATTAAAATTGTAGTTTTCTATAGTCATAATTCATAATTCCCAAATTATTTAATATTTTCATCTATCCTGTATATATTTTTAAAAGATTGTTAACATTTCTTACAAATTGTTCTAGCCGTATGTTACGACCTTCGGCCTCTGGGTAGGAACCTTTTTGTTAAATACATGCTCATTACAATTACGTTTCTTGATCTCTTATTTTTATATTTTCATACTCTTAAGATTTAGACTTATTCAAACAAAATATTTTGACCAGTATGAAAAGTTTGCTAATTTGGAAAATTTTATTCTCTAAAAGGATCAACGATATAGCAGTCGTACAAACATATATCTTTGAAGGATAGTGAATATGCTCTTCAAAGCTGAATACAGATTTGCTTGAAAAAATTGCTAAACCCCCACTAGGGCTACCAACGTTAGCTGAACTCTGTTCATTACTTACAATAGCGGTGTGATCAGGGATCCAATCAGGGGATTTTAAATTCGGCGAAGTTACCCATGTCTCGCACAGGCAAAATTGTGTCCGAGCTGAGTACGTGATCTGCAATATCAGAAAAATTGGATAGACCGTGAGCATTCCAGAATAAGATGCGAAGATTGATGCCCTTAGCAGATTTACTTGCAATGCCTAAATAGCGTATTCCAGGGGGAAAACATTGGGATGCCAAAGAATGTAGAGTCATGCGCCGTAAGCTTAGAAAATCTTCAAATGTCTTGCAAAGGTCGGGTATTGTCGATTTGGAGTAGGCAAAATAACTGGAAATCAAAAGATCTTTTCTAGGGTTACGTAGGTCCAAAAAGGGACAATGCGAAACTTCACTGCTGAAATCACTAGCTGCTTGTAATAATCCTAAGGATTTTTGGACATCGGTAAATGGATTTAGGTTGCAGTCGTTAGTGTAAATGTAATAAAGCGCCGGGTGAGGACGGGATTCCCTATGCATTTTTTAAAAACCTTCTGGAAAAGAGTTCCATCTAGCTGAGCTAAAATACATACTTTTATGTTGCATGAAAAGGGCGATAAATCTGATCCTCATTATTACAGGGGCATTGCCCTTGTAAATAGTATTGCTAAGATCTTTTCTTTCTTTACATGGGATTTGTTTTGTATATTTTTATTCTCAATGTCCTTCATTATTATTATTATTATTTGGAATTTTATTTGTTTGAAATATTATAAGGAGCTTTTCAATTGAATTTAACGATTTAAGAGATTTTCAAGGCATTTTTAGGAAATTTTTGCGGCATTTTGAATCTCAGATTTCAAGAAATGTAGCATTTCATGAAATTTCCACGGCATTTTATGATACTCCATGAAGGATTTCAGAGTATTTTAAAGCAAATTTCAAGTACATCGAGATATTTCTAAATTTGAGAGAATTCTCAGGTCTTTGAGATAGTTGGAATGATTTTTTACGAATTTTCAAATAATTACACTAGTTGACGGAACTTCGAAGAATTTTAAAGAATTTCGATTCTTTTTTTTTGTATTCTCCAACGGTCCCATATGGACACTTGACAAAGTACACAAACAAATTCCCGGCGACGGTCTCAAGTATTACGCTGTAGAGAACGGTCGAATTTCTAGCTTTCGGAAAATAAAATACTAACTGCACAGTAAACCGGTCTATTTTTGCGCGGTTATTTTTCCAAAAACATTTTTCCGTAAACGCACAATTTTATTCTTTTTGCTTCTAAATTACCACGCAAATATTAAGAAGAAGCTTTGAAGACGTCTCACAACCGTGAGATGCGTGGTCACAGGACACGACGAAATCACAAAGACAGGCCGGCGAAACCCTCATGTGTTTTGAGGACACGAAGCGACCCAAGGATGACAGCTTTCCGCATCCATCTCGCAAGTGCCGTGGCATATTTTTGGCACGCGGGTATGGCTTTAAGGTTACGAACCAGTGATAGTTTCATTTTCAACCATGAAGAATAATTATCTACCAAAAAGACGAATTTCAACCAAATAGTTGAATTTTTAGTTTAAAAAGTGTCTTTTTAGCCAAAAATGAAATATATTAATTTTCATTAAAAAAATAATAATTTTCAATACAAAAAGACGAATTTTCCACAAAACTGTCGAATTTTCATTCCGAAAATATGAATTTTCAACAAAAAAATTGAATTTTCGACTAAATAGTTGAATTTTTTACCAAATTGTTGAATTTTCAAACCAAAAAGACAATTTTTCTACAAAAAAATTTGAATTCCCAACAAAGACATATAAATTTACTGCAAAAAAGTTAATTTTAAAATAAAAAGTTGAATTTTTCTCTAAAATTATGAATCTTCAATCAATAAAATGAATGTTTAATAAATAAGTTCAACTTTCAACGCTTTCAACCAAGGAGTTTAATTTTCAACCTAAAAAGATGAATTTTCAACAGAATGCGTACATTTTTCACCAAATTAGTTGAATTTTCAACCATGAAGAATAATTATCTACCAAAAAGACGAATTTCAACCAAATAGTTGAATTTTTAGTTTAAAAAGTCTCTTTTTAGCCAAAAATGAAATATATTAATTTTCATTAAAAAATAATAATTTTCAATTTAGAAAAGCGAATTTTCAACAAAACAATTGAATTTTCGACCAAATAGTTGAATTTTACACCTGAAAAGATGAATTTTTAAGAAAAATCGTTTCCCTACACTCCTAAAAATTTTCTGGATCCGCAATTGCCTGTAATAGCATTCTTTTCTATTCCAGATCCCAGCCAACATCAGAACCATAAAAACTACAAAAAATATTGAAGAATCCCCGAAAATGGCTTTTTATCCAAACGAGTGTTTCATTTGCCACGAGACTGTTTCCTTAAAAAGATGCAGCCGCTGCAACATGGTTTCCTACTGTGGAGAAATTCACCAAAAAGATCACTGGCCAGATCACAAAGAAATCTGCAAGGTAATCTCTAACATCATGAAAGAAAGGGGAGTTTCACATCTCTACGAAAATCTGTGCATCATCGACCCAAAAAAGTGGAAAGCCAAGCGGGAGGAAACGCGCCAGATGGTGGAATCGCGAATGTCTCGACCCTCCATTGTCGAGGAAGTCGAAATGTTTCGATACCCTCGTGCCTGTTTCGTCTGCCACGACGCCAAACAGGACAACCTGAGAAATTGTCCAGGTTGTCCCCTCGCAAGCTTCTGCAAAGATCATCCGAGGAGTTCCCTTCACGACAAAGACTGTGGGACCATCAAAATGTGCAACGAATTTGAAATCGAAATACATTCCAAATCTGGATTCACCATAAAACTACTTTCTAGAATAGTGGCCAACACTCCAACCAACATACCAAGATCCATTGGAGAGTTTATCGACAGTGGTCTTAAGCGCGACGAATCTGTTCCCGAAGTTACGAAATTCTACTTGGCAGAACATTTAACCATTCCCCTGAGTATTTTCAACGCCTTCGAGAAACTGAAGGACCCTAGTCAGACTAAAGAGTCTGTTTCGAAAATGGTTATCCACATTCGAGGAATAAGCAGACGATATGTATTCAGTAATTCGTGGGAGTCGCTTTTACATATAATGCCAAATTTGAATAATCTTTCGGTTGTCATCACTGATCAGAGTGACAGTACGAGAATGGAGGCGACTCTCTGCAGTAGATGCACTTCCAAGAAGAAGAAGCTATTGGTGGAAGGTGTCGGGATGCACTATTTGGAATACTTGAAAGCGGATGGTTACAGGAATCCGAATATTGTCGCTGTCTACAATGTTGCTCCTCCAGATGATGATGATGCCGAGCGAGAGATGGTGTGGAAAATTGAAATGGGGGTTTGGAATCAATTGAATTGTCCCCTCTTGTTGACTATGACATCCGAGAAGAAGTTGCGAATGACGAGTGAAAGTTTGCGTTCGACTTTCTGGAGTTCTCGACTCTGTTATGAGGGAGTCAATGAATTTGCTCCTTTGTTTCCGATTCGGGAGTGGGAAGAATGGGGAGTCTGCAAGAATTATGAATATATGGTTGTTGTCAAACCACCGGAAAGTAGTATCAGAGGTCCAGCAAGAGGTTCTTTCTCCGTTTTCAAGGCGATGAGAGACTTTCATGAACCTATCAAGAAATCGTCGAAGGTGTTTTTCTCTCCGAATTTGTGTAGCCTTTGTCGTTCTAATAGTGCTCCGGTTGCGTGTAAACGATGTAAACTGATTTTTTATTGTGGTGAGGCTCATCAGAAGGAAGATTCGATTCAACATAGGGATTTTTGCAAAATTATTCTTGGTATGGTGGTAAGAGATAGGGTGACGAGTATTTTCTTTAACTTGAAAAACACGGATTCTGAAACCTGGCTGACGGCTAAGATTGATTTGATGAAGAAAGTGAAGAATCAAATTGGACGGGAATTGGTGGATTTTGAAAAACAGATGTTTCTGTTTCCGAAGACTTGCTTTATTTGTCATGAGAGTGATTTGAGCGTGCTGAGGAATTGCGAATGTGGGGTAAGAATATTTTGTTTTATTTTATTTGACACTTTTTTCAGCGATTACAATATTTTTCTACTAGTTGGAAAAAAATCACACTGCATACACTATTTTCTCACAATTGTTCACCAATCCGGACTACTCAAAAAAAGATGAAATTTCAAGCAGAAGAGATGAATTTTCTTACGAAAAGACGAGTTTTCAATCAAGAATATTAAATTTCTACCAAAAAAGATGAATTCTTAACAAAATACATACATTTTTAACCAAATAGTTAAATTTTCAAACAAGAAGATTAATTTTCTATCAGAGAATATGAATTTTTAACAAAAAAGTTAATTCACAACTAATAAGTTGAAGTTTCAACGAAATAGTTAAATTTTCAGTTAAAAAAATTAATTTTTAACAAAAAAGTCGAATTTTCAACCAAAATTGTGAATCTTCAATCAAGAAAGTGAATTTTTAAGAAATTAGTTAAACTTTCAACCAAGGAATTAGCCCAACGAAGACGAATTTTCGAAAAAATACATAAATGTTCAACCAAATAGTTAAATTTTTGGCATCAAATTGTCGAATTTTTGACCCGAAAATGCTAATTTTCCACAAAACAGTTGAATTTTCAATAAAAAAGTCCATTTTCAACGAGACAGTTGCATTTGTAACCAAAAAAGATCAAATTTCTAAAGAAAAATATGAATTTTAAAATCAAAAATATGAATGTTTAACAAAATACTTGAATTTTTAATAATAAAAATTTGTTAGTCAAGAAAGAAAAAAACATGCATTTAAACAGTTGATTTTAAAATAAATAATTAAATCTTCGGTGAAGAAGATTAATCTTCTACCAGAAAAGATGAATTCTCAACAAAAAAATTAATTTTTAACAAAAAAAAATAAATGGATTTTTAACTGAAATTACGAATCTTCAAATAAAAAAATAAACTTTCAAGATAGTAGTTCAACTTTCAACCAAGGAGTTGATTTTTCAATCCAAAAAAATGAATTTTCAACAAAGAATCTAATAGTTGATATTTCAAGAAAAAAATCTTTTAATTTAGACAGAAAATAGTGGCATTTTTAACAACAAAAAAACTGGTTTTCTACCAAAAAGGACGAATGTTAAAAAAATACATAAATTTATAACCAACCAGTTGAATCGTCAACCGAAAAGATTAATTTTCTACCACAAAATAAGAATTTTTCAAAAAAATATATACATTTTTAACCAAATATAAATTTTCAAACAGGAAGATTAATTTTCTACCAGAGTAGACGAATTTTGAAGAAAATAAATACATTTATAATCAAATAGTTGAATTTTTAACAAAAAAAATTAATTTTCAATAAAGAAAACAAATTTTCTATAAAAAATTTAATTTTGTACCAAATAGTTGAATTTTCAACCCGAGAATATAAATTTTTTGAAAAAAATTTAATTCACAACTAATCAGTTGAAGTTTTAACAAAATAGTTAAATTTTTAGTTAAAAAATTAATTTTTAACAAAAAGGTCGATTTTGAACTAAAATTATGAATCTTCAACCAAGAAAGTGAATTTTTAAGAAAGTAGTTAAACTTTTAACTAAGGAGTTGAATTTTGATCCCAAAGAGTTTTGATATTTCATCACAAAAATATTTTAATTTAAAATAAAAAAACTGTTGAATTAACCCAACAAAGACGAATCTTCGACAAATTACATAAATGTTCAACCAAATAGTTAAATTTTACATCAAATTGTCGAATTTTCGACCCGAAAATGCTAATTTTCTAAAAAAACAGTTGAATTTTCAATAAAAAAGTCCATTTTCAACCAGACAGTTGCATTTGTAACCAAAAAAGATAAAATTTCTAAAGAAAAATAGGAATTTTAAAATCAAAAAGATGAATCTTTAACAAAATACTTGAACTTTTAATCAAATAAAAATTTGTCAGTCAAGAAAGAAAAAATGCATTCAAATTGTTTTATTTTCAAGCCAAAAATACGAATTTTTTAACAATATAGTTGAATCCTCAAACAGTTGATTTTCAACTAAATAATTAAATTTTCGGACAAGAGAATTAATCTTCCACCATAAAAGATGAATTCACAACAAAAAAATTAATTTTTATCCAAATATTTGAAGTTTCAACCAAGAAGATTAATTTTCTACGAGAAAAGATTTTTTTAATTTTTAACAAAAAAGAAATGGATTTTTAACTAAAATTACGAATCTTCAAACAAAAAAAATAAACTTTTAAGATAGTAGTTCAACTTTCAACCAAGGGTTTGATTTTCCAATCCAAAAAGATGAATTTTCAATGAAAAATGTAATAGTTGATATTTAAAAACAAATAGTGGCATTTTTAGCCAAAAAACTGTTTTTCTACAAAAAAGGACGAGAAAAAAAAATAAAAAAGTTAATTTTCAACCAATAAGTTGAATTTTCAACGAAATAGTTCAATTTTCAGTTGTAAAAATTATTTTTTCACAAAAAAAAAAAGGATTTTTAACTAAAATTACGAATCTTCAAACAAAAAAATTAACTTTTGAGATAGAAGTTCAAGATTAATTTTCTACCAGAGTAGACGAATTAAAAATAAAATACATACAGTTTTAATTAAAGTGTTGAATTTTTAACCAAAAATATTAATTGTCAATAACGAAAACGAATTTTCTATAAAAAATTGAATTTTGTACCAAATAGTTGAATTTTCAACCCGAGAAGATAAATTTTGTACAAAACATTTAATTCACAACTAATCAGTTGAAGTTTTAACAAAGTAGTGAAATTTTTACTTAAAAAATTAATTTCTAACAAAAAAGTCGAATTTTCAACTAAAATTATGAATCTTCAACCAAGAAAGTGAATTTTTAAGAAAGTAGTTACACTTTCAACCAAGGAGTTGAATTTTTAACCTAAAGAGTTATAATATTTGGTTGAAAATTAAACTATTTTGGTTGAAATTTAGTTTCCTTCTTGACTGAAAAATCTTTCCTGATTGAAACTTGAACTCTTTCAGTAGAAATTTTTTTTTTTTTTTGAAAATGCAAACTATTTCATTGAAAATTTAATTATTTTGATGAAAATTAAACAATTTTATCAAAAAGTTATCAATTTTGGTTGAAATTTCAACTGTTTTGCTAAACATTAATTTTTTTTGTTTTAAAATGTAACTTTTTTCTTCAAAATTCTTTTTTGTTCTGTTTATTATTCATCATTTTAGTGAAAAACCCTTTTTTTGTTAAAAATTTAACTATTTTATTGAAAGTTCTTTTTTTGCTGAAAATTAATTTTTTAAACTTAAAATATAACTATTCCATTTTAAGTGGAAAATCGATCTTTTTTAGTTGAAAATGCCGGTATTTTGTTGAAAATTAGTCTTTTTTGGTAGAAAATTCATGTTTTAGGTTGAAAATGGAACTATTTGGTTGAAACTAATTATTTGATTAAAAATTCATTTTTTGTTGAAGATTCATTATTTTAGTACAAAAGTTACCTTTTTGGTTTTAAAATTCATGTCTTTTGTTGACATTTTTTTTATCATTGAAATTTTTTTTTTTTATATTTAATATTTAAATTTTTTTTTAGATTCTCATTTTTATTGAAAATTCACTTGTTTTGTTAAAAACTCAACTATTTGGTTGAAAATTCATGTATTTTGTTCAAAGTTCATCTTTTTTGGTAGAAAATTAATTTTCTTGGTTGAAAATGTATCTTTTTCGTTGAAAATTAATTTCTTTGGTTGGAAATAAAACCTTTTTGTTGTACATTTGTTATTATTCTTTATTAAACATTTTTTTAAACTGAAATTGTAACTATTCCATTTTTTGTCAAAAAGTTATCTTTTTTAGTCAAAAATTCAGGTATTATGTTGAAAATTTTGTTGTATTTTTTTTTTGTGTAGAAAATCAATTTTTTTTATTAAAAATATATTTGGTTATATATATATATATATGTGGTTAAAAATATAT
>JAABKJ010007545.1:134275513-134637687 GCA_011634705.1 Andricus grossulariae
CAGTTACTCCCAGTGGGACCCTGCGGTGGTTGTTAACCTTTAGTTTTTATATATATATGGTTAAAAATATATTTTGCTGTTGAAAATTGATAATTTTAGTTCAAAATTGATCTTTTTGGTTTTAAAATTATTGTCCTTTGTTGAAAATTTAACTATTTTGTTAAAAAAAAATTTTTTTAATTGACAATTAATTTTTTTTAATAGAAAATTTAATTATTTCATTTTTTGTTGAAAATCCATCTTTTTTTTTAATCCATATTTTTTTGTTAACAATTCAACTATTTGGTTGAAAATTCATGTATTTTATTGAAAGTTCATATTTTCGGTAGAAAATTAATCTTCTTGGTTGAAAATTAATATTTTTTGTGGAAAATTAATTTCTTTAGTTGGAAATTTAACCTTTTTGTTTAATTTTTTATTTAAAAATAATTGTTGTGGCTAAAATTATATTTATTTAATTTTTGTTAAAAACTTATCTTTTTTAGTTAAAATTTCGGGTATTTTGTTGAAAATTGTTTTTTTCTTTGAAGAAAATTCATCTTTTTGAATGAATATTCAACTATTTTGTTGAAAATGTAACTATCCAGTTAAAACTTGATTTTGTTGTTGAAGATTCATAATTTTAGTTCAAAATTGATCTTTTTGGTTTTAAAATTCATGTCCTTTGTTGAACATTTTTTTTTTAAATTAGTTTTTTTAATGGAAAATTTAACTATTTCATTTTTTGTTTAAGATCCATCTTTTTGTTTAAATTCAACTATTTGGTTGCAAATTTATCTCTTTTGTTCAAAGTTCGTCTTTTTTATTAGAAAATTAATCTTCTTGTTTGAAAATTTATCTTTTTGGTTAGAAATTTAACCTTTTTGTTAAAAATTTATTTTTAATTTAAATTTAATTTTTTTTCAACTTAAAATATAACTATTTCATTTGTTGTTGAAAATTTATCTTTTTTAGTTGAAAATTCAGGTATTTTATTGAAAATTTGTTTTCTTTTTGTTTTAGAAAATTCATCTTTTTGATTGAATATTTAACTATTTGGTTGAAAATTTAACTATCTGGTTAAAAATTGATTTTGTTTTTGAAGATTCATCATTTTAGTTCACAATTTATCTTTTTGGTTTTAAAATTCATTTACTTTGTTAAAAATCTAACTATTTTGTTGAAAATCCTTATTTTTTTTGTTAAAATTCAACTATTTGGTTGAAAATTCATGTATTTTGTTCAAAGTTCATATTTTTTGGTAGAAAATTAATCTTAATCTAACCTTCTTGTTATAAATCTTTTTTTAAATCTTAAATTAATTTCCTTAACCAAAAATGTAACTGTTCCATTTCGTGGTTAAAATTTATATTTTTTAATTAAAAATTCCACTATTTGGTTGAAAATTTCTCTTTGTTTGTAGGCATTAAATCTTCTTAGTTCAAAATTCACCTGTTGGGTTTAAAATTCGACTATTTTGTTAAAAATTAATTTGCTTAGGCTGAAAATTAAAACTTTAGGAATCGAATGAGTTATGAGCATTATTGAGATATATTTTTTAATAAAAAAGTTATTTAAATAATGAAAAGTTAATTATTGAATTTTTTGAGATGAATAAATTTAAATTCAATAAATAAGTAGAACGAGAAAAATTCCACTTTTTTTAATAAATCGAAAATATTTGGTCTACGTGGACTGAATTTGGGTGAACATAGATACGGTCATATTTTTTATCTTTAATAACGCAAGGTAAAATAGATTAAGTGTGTAAATAATTCCAATTTTTCCTTGTGAAGCAGTAATTTGTAAACGAGTGATTCTCCATGTAGCGGAGAAAATAGGCATAATAATTTAAATAATGAATTAATTAATAAAGAATAATAAAAACAACAAATAAATTAATAAAATATTAATAACATTATTAAAGTCATAAATAAATAAATAACTAGTAATTAACAATTAATACAAAATTAATTAATAATTTAATTTAATAGTTCCGATAAAATTGGATAAAAAAAAGCAAGATTACCAAAAGTTAAAAAAAATCAAATCATTTATTTTACAACATTTATTTTAAGAGAATATTTAAAAAGATTGTAAAACATTCCAAAATATTTCCAAAATTGTCAAAAAATAATCTGGAAGATTTTCCGGACATTTTTTTAATTTCGCAGAATTTTTTTAACGTTTTAGAAAAAATTCGAATCATTTAAAAATATATTTAGAAGTTTAAAAAAATTTAAATATATTAAATTTGAAAAGATTTCGAAAAACTTAAAATGTAGATTTTGGAAGATTTCGAAATACAATTTTGAAGTTTTTTCAAGATTTTGAAAAGTTTCAAGATAATAAAAAACTTTTCTTAACGTTCCTGGGAATATTAAAAGTGATTCTTTATTTTTGTAAATAAATTTTAAGATAATGTTTAAAATTTTTTTTAAACATTACGTAAACTTTCGAAAATGATAAAAAACTAATCTGGAAGATTTCAAGACAATTTTAGAAATAATTCGAGTTATTCTGAAAGATATTTAAGAATTTCAAAAGTTTTGAAGAGATTACAAATATTTTAAAGGTTTGAAAAATTTATAAAATATTTAAAAAATTTTTCTAAGCTTCAAAAAGTCTTGAATATCTTTCAAACTTAAATTCTTCCTAAAATTGACTAGAATCCTATAAAATAAAAAAATATTTTTATTTTTCATTTAACATTATTTTCCCCTTTAAATTATAATTTGCCTAAATTTTTTTTCTTGATTGAAAAATCATTTATAGTTTATTTATTTTTATTTATTATTTATTATTCATTATTTATTTATTTTATTTATTTATATTCAACAATTTTGTTGAAAATTCGTATTTTTGATTGGCAAATTCACCTCTTTTGGTAGAAATGTCGTCTTTTTTATTCGAATTGCAACTGTTTAGTTTAAAATAAGAATATATTTTGATTGAGGATTCAATTATTTTGTTGAAAATTCGTTTTTGTTGGAATAATTCAATTGTTTTTTTCTTTAAAAGTGAAATCTTTTTGGATTATTTATGTATTTAGTTGAAAAAATTTTTTTTTGTCTGGAAATTTTATTCTTTTGATTAAAAAAATGAAACGGTGTTGCAAAAAAATCGTCTTTTTGGAAAATATGTAATATTTTTGGTTAGATATACAGCTGGTTGAAAATTAATATTTTTTGTTTGAAAATTCAAATATCAAAAACAAAAGTAGATTTTTGAAGATTTGGAACAAAAAACGTAAAAGCTTTCTAAGAATTTTGAAAGGTTTCAAGATAATACAACAATTTTCTTACGACTCGTGGTAAAATTTACAATAATTGTTTATATTACATTTATTTGAAGGAAAAATTTAAAAATATATAAAAACATTCCAAAAAATTTCCAAAATTGTCAAAAAATAATCTGGAAGATTTTCAGGAAGTTTGTTTAATTTTGTAGAATTTTTTTCAAGTTTTAGAAAAAAAGGTTAAATAAATTAATTTTGAAAAGTTTTCAAAAAACTTGAAATAAAATGAAGATTTTGAAATACATTTTTGAAGTTTTTTCAAGATTTTGAAAGGTTTCAAGATAATAAAAAACTTTTCATAAGGTTCCTGGGAATATTTTAAGTGATTTTTTATTTTTTTAAATTCATTTTAAGAGAATATTTAAAAAGATTTTAAAATATTAGGATTGGTTGCCAAAATTATCAAAAACGAATCTAGTAGATTTTAAGACAATTTAAGGAATAATTCGAGCCATTTCGAAAGATGTTTAAAAAATGTAGAAGTTTTGAAGAGATTAGAAATAATTTAAAACTTTGAAAAATTTAGAAAATATTTCTAAGTTTCTTCCAAGCTTCAAAAAGTCCGAAATATCCTTCAAATTCAAATTTTTCTCAAATTTGGTAAAATCCTGTAAAAAAATTAAAACAATCTTTTAAATTTTCCAGATACTTTTCGACATATCGGATATCTTGCAAAATCATTTTTAATTTTGTAGAGAAATCTCGGAAAATTATATTTATTTACACAAATTTTAATTTAAAAAATTTTATTTACACAAAGGAACTTAAAAAATAAATAGTAGTTATTAGGCATTCTTATTTTGTATTAAAAACTGTTTTTCCCTTAAAATTACAATTTTTATAAAAAATGTTGTTTTCTTGAATGAAAAATCCTTTTTAGTTGAAAATTCAACAATTTACTTAAAAATTCGTCTCTTTGGTTTGAAAATTCAACTCTTTTGGTAGAAATTTCGTCTTTTTTAATAAAATTGAAACGAGTTTAAAATTCAGTCTTTTTGATTGAAAATTAATTTTTTTTTAGTTTTAATATCAGCTATTATATTTTTCGTTGTGAATTCATATTTTTAGTTCAAAAATCATCTTTTTGGTTTGAAATGTCAATATTTTGATGAAAATGTCCTCTTTTTGGCAGAAAATTAATCTTCTTGGTTGAAAATTAAACTTTCTTTTTGAAGATTCACTATTTTGTTGACATTTTGATTTGACATATCTGAAACTTTTGAAAATGTTTTTGAATTTCCTCCAGAATTTGAGGAAAATTATATTTATATGACCTTAAAAAGAAATAAAAAAAGCCTAAAAAATAGATAGTTATTCGATTTTTTTGTTTCAAAATGATTTCTTGCTTCAAACCGAAATATTAAATATCACTTTTGATGTTCAAATTAATAAGCGTAAGTTCTATCAGAAAAAGGTTAAGGACGATTTAGTAGGTCTTCTCAAAAGCAACAATTCGTTCTTCGGTCTCTTTTTCGTATGTCGCATAGTTTGGTCGGGAAACGGGATTTTCTATTTAAAAAAAAACGCCATCACGATCCAAACAAAGACTATACTTCTTACAATTTTTGTTATTTCTCAGTCACCGTTTACGAAACCTATCTAGAAGAAATGAAGATCCTCATTAGGACTCTACTCCTTACAATCGCAGTTTTCATTAATTTTCGTGTTAACTAACAACTGCAACTGTGAATGAACCCAACTGTTCAAGTCGAGGGCTGGTGGTACAACTGTGCAGCCCTAATTTCCATCTGCACAGTTAGGACTGTACCATATTTACACGTGCACAGATGGGACAAGTGTCCCATCTTTACACGTGGACTTGTAATCTGAAAATCTGATCGCATTTTTTTAAACGTGCACATTTGGGAGAGTACCATCAGTGCACATGGACTTGTAAGCATAAAGATGGTACAAATCCCAACTGTGCATTTCTAAATTTCAACGTGCACAGTTGGAAGTGCACAGATGTGCCGGTGCACATCTGGAAGTGTACAGATGTGCTGATGCACATCTGGAAGTGTACAGATGTGCTGATGCACAGTTGGAAGTGTACAGATGTGCCGGTGGACAGTTTCGCCACCGGCCCTCGACGTGAACAGTTGGGCTCGTTCACAGTTGTTCCTTGCAGAGATTTCTGTCACTTACCACGAAATTGAATGAAAACTGCGATTTTAAGTAGTAGCGTCCTAATCAGGTTCTTCATTTCTCCTAGATAGGTTTCGGAAATGGTGACTGAGAACTTGGGAAAATGTTCGCTGCTATATATACTGAGCACTGACTGATTACTCGACCTAGTGATAAGCCTGCACACCTTCAGAACTATCAGAAGTGAGAAGGTGTGTGTATGTGTGATACGTGGTGGAGGCAACGAAATATCTTTGAATCCGGAACAAACCCAGCCAAACCAAACATAGACAATGCAATCTGTTCTCATTTTCTGATTAGATATCGGGGCCACACATTCTTCAGGGTGTCTATCCTAACTAGAAAACCTGGAAAACTTGTAAATGTCAGGAAATTTTGTTGAGAGCGTGCTGAATTTTTTTTTAAATTGCAATATAAAATTAAACAACAATGATTCTTTGATTGTAAAAGTAACTTTATATTACTGTATTTAACTACTTTGTTGAAAATCGATTGTTGGTTGAAAATTGATCGTTTTTAGTTGAAAATTCGAGTATCTGGTTGAAAATTCGTTCTGTTTGGTAAAAAATCAATCTTCTTGGTTAGAAATTCATCTTTTTGTTTGAAAATTAAACAGTTTGTTTGCAAAGTTTTCTCTCTCTTGACTCAAAAATCTTTCTTCGTTGAAAATTCAAGTCATGTTGATAAGTCGTCTTTTTTGGTTGAATTCAACTGTTTTCGATAAAAAATTAAAACCTTTTTTGTTTCAGGTATCAACTACTATATTTGTCGTTCAGAATTCATCTTTTTTGGAATGAAAATTTAATTTTTTGTTTGAAAGTTAAACTTTTTTGTTAAAAATTAATTTTCTTTCTTGGTTGTAGATTCATTATTTCAATAAAAAATTCATCTTTTTGGTTGAAAAATGAGCTATTTTGTTGAAAATTCGTTTTTTCTTTGGCTGAAAATTAATTTTTTTACTGAAAATTGAACTATTCCAGTTGAAACTTGAACTATTTTGTTAAATTTTTTTAAAACTGAAATTGTAACTATTCCAATTGAAGATTCCATAATTTTAGATGGAAATTCATTTCTGTAGTTGAAATTAATTTTTCTAATTAAAAATTGAACTATTCAATTTTTTTTTGGTATAAATTATCTTGTTTAGTTGAAAATTCGTCTTTTTTTGGCGCAAATTAATCTTCTTGGTTGAAAATTAATCTTTTTGGTTGAAAATTAAATTATTCTTCTTGAAGATTCATCATTTTAGTTGAAAATTCATCACTTAGTTTGAAAATGTTTTTTTTTTTAAATCGACTTTTTTGGTTAAAAATTATTTTTTTTGTTTAGACTGAAAATTTCTCCATTTTTGGTTGAAAATTTATCTTTTTTAGTTGAAAATTTACCTATTTTGTTGAAAATTTGTATTTTTTTTTGGTAGAAATTAATCTTCTTGTTTGAAAATTCACCTTTTTGGTTGAAAATTCAACTATTTTAGTTGAAGATTCATCATTATAGTTAAAAATTCATCAGTTTGTTTAAAAATTAATTTTTTAAACAGAAAATTCAACTATTTGATTTTTTGTTGAAAATGAATCTTTTTTTGTTCGAAATTAAACTATTTGGTTCAAAATTTGTATTTTTTAGTTGAAAATCCAACTGCTTAGTCGAAAATGTATAATTTTTAGTTGAAAATTAATTAATTTTGTTGAAATATTAGACTTTTTAGTAGAAAATGAACCTTTTTGTTTGAAAATTCATCTTTTTGTTTGAAAATTCAAGTATTCTAGTTAAATATTCATCATTTTAGTTGAAAATTCATATTTTTGGTTGCATTTTTTTTTGTGAAAAATTTATTCTATTAGCTGAAAATTGAACTATTCAATTTTTGGTTGTAAACTGATCTTTTTCAGTTCGAAATGTAACTATTTGTTTGAAAATTAATAATTTTTGTTTGAAAATTCAACTATTTAGTTGAAAAATTGTCTTTTTTAGTTGAAAATTCATTACTTTGGTTGAAATTTTTTTGGTGAACAATTTATTCTTTTAGCTTAAATTTAACTATTCCATTTTTGGTTGTAAACTAATCTTTTTTAGAATAAAATTAAACTATTTGATTTGAAATTGATCCTTTTTGGTTGAAAATTCAACTATTTAGTTGACAAATGGTATTTTAGGTGAAAATTCATTTTCTTTACAATTCATTCTTTTAGGTATAAAATTAATTTTTGTGGTTGAAAATTTTTTGGTTGAAATTACTACATTTTTCATTCAGAATATATATTTTTTGGAATGAAAATTTAATTTCGTGGATGAAATTTAAACTTTTTGGTTAAAAATTAATTTTTGTTGTTCTTTGAAGATTCATCATTTAAATTTTAAATTCATTTCTTTGGTTGAAAAATGAGCTATTTTGTTCAAAATTAGTTTTTTCTTTGGCTGAAAATTAATTTTTTTACTGAAAATTTAACTATTTCACTGGAAACTTGAACAATTTTGCTGAAAATTTGTTGTTTTTTCAAAACTGAAATTGTAACTATTCCAATTAAATATGCGATCATTTTAGTTAAAAAATAATTTTTAACTGAAAATTTAAGTATTCCAGTTGAATATTCCACCATTTTTCTTAAAAATTCATCTCTTTGATTGAAATTAATTTTTTTAAATAAAAATTTGAATATTAAATTTTTCGTTGATAAATTCTCTTGTTTAGTTGAAAATTCGTCTCTTTTGGGAAATTAATATTCTTGGTTGAAAATTAATCTTTTAGGTTGAAAGTTCAATTATTCTAGTTGAAGATTTATCATTTTAGTTGAAAATTCGTCACTTTCTTTGACTTTTTTTTTAATTACCTTTTTTTTTGGTAAAAATTTTTTTTTTAACTGAAAATGTTTGAATTTTTGGTTGAAAATTTATTCTTTTTAGTTGAAAATTTATGTATTTTGTTTAAAATTCATATTTTTTGGTATAAATTAATCTTCTTTGAAAATTCATCTTTCTGGTTTAAAATTCAACTTTATAAATTGAAGATTCATCAGTTTAGTAAAAAAATAACTTTTTGAATAGAAAATTCAACTATTCCATTTTTGGTTAAAAATTTATTTTTTAATTCAAAATGTAACTTTTTGGTAGAAATGTTGAGTTTTTTAGTTGAAAATCCAACTTTTTCGTTGAAAATTCATGTATTTTGTTGAAAAATCGTCTTTTTTTACAGATAATTAATCTGCATGTTTGAAAATTTAAGTATTGCAGTTGAAGATTCATCATTTTAGTTGAAAATTCATCACTCTAATTAAATTTTTTTTTCGTGGAACATTAATTTTTTTTACTGAAAATTTAACTATTCAATTTTTAGTTGAAAACTGATTTTTATAGATGAAAATTCAACTATTTGTTTGAAACTTTAACTATTTTGCTGAAAATTGATTTTTCTTTTAACTGAAATTGTAACTATTCCAATTGAATATTCCATAATTTTAGTTAAAAATTCATCTCCTTGGTTAAAAATTAATTTTCTTACTGAAAATTTAACCATTCAAGTTTTGGTTGAAAATTGATCTTTTTTAGTTAAAAAATTATCACTTTGTTTGAAACTTGACCTATTTTGTTGAAACTTCGTTTTCTTTGTTGAAATTTTTTTTTTTTTTTACCAAAAATTCAACTATTCAATTTTTGGTTGATAAATTATCTTGTTTAGTTAAAAAATCGTCTTTTTTCATGGAAATTAATCTTCTTGGTTGAAAATTAATCTTTTTGGTTTAAAAATCAATTATTCTAGTTAAAGATTCATCATTTTAGTTGAAAATTCATCACTTTGTTTGAAAATATAACTATTTTTTTTAATTACCGTTTTTTGGTTAAAAATTATTATTTTTTTAACTGAAAATGTAGCTAACTGTTCCAATTAAATATTCCATCATTTGAGTTGAAAATTGATCTTTTTGGTATTAATTTTTTTGACTGATAATTTAACTGTAAAAAAAAGACGAAATTTCTACCAAAAACGTTGAATTTTCAAACCAAAGAGACGAATTTTCAACTGAAATGGATTTTTCAGTCAAGAAAACAAAAAATTGTATACAAATTATAATTTAAAAGGGGAAAAAAATGTAATAAAAATAAGATTGTCTAATAACTATTTATTGAATAGGACCTAAGAGAACTTAACGAGGATGTCAAGGACTAAAGAGAACCAAACGAGGATTTATTAAGCACTATGGAACATCAACAGAGAACCTATATTTCGACTCGGGTACATCGGTACACCACTTTTTTTTAGATAGGATTATAATCTGAAGGAGATCTAAAAATGAGTCAAACCTCAATAATAATAAAATTAAATGAAATCGGATGTAATATTTTATTCCATTAAAAACGAATAAAAAATTCCAAGGAAAAGGCAATTTGGTGTAAAATGAATAGTCTAATTTTGTGTTAAAAGGATGTGTCTGCATGAAAACCCGACATATCAGCGAAGTCGTCCAGGCTCATTTAATCACCTCGAAGCGACCGGCCTATTGCCGAATGGTTCGAAGAGCGAATGCATTTCTGTCGTATAACCGGTTCTGACGATATTTTCGAGGGTGGATGTACTCATACATACGAGTATCTGCGAAGCACACATGTTAGGGGAAGTTAATTCATCTGTGACATAAACGTCTACGCGAAAATCAAAAGTGGGTGGCGAGCTCGCTAGTTTTCCCGGGGAAAGGAGAATTTGCTCCGGTATAAACTCGAGCAACCCCTTTTCTACTTGGCTACCCCTCTCTACCCAAACCCTCATACAACTTCTACTCTTCCCATTCCCATCCCATCCTACCATACCGGTCCGTATTACTCCAGCTATGTAAATGAATTTCGTTTAATTATCTGGGGGTCGCGTGCTGGATACCAGGAGGTGAAGGGTGGAGGAACTTTACGAAGCAATGGGAAGGAGGGCAACGTCGCTTTCGCCTACTAAAGACTGTCCCTGAATTCACTGTGACGGCACTTTGCCGGCTCTAGAATTTCCCTCCCGACTCACCTTCTTCGACGCTTCCACTTCGCCCTCTTCCTTCCTTTCCTTAAACCACCTTCTTAGTTTCCGTCTCCATCGAAAGCTAATTGCTGAGAGTTAATTTCATAACTCGCCATTAGCGCGCCATTCGCAATGTAATATTGAGTCTCTGATATGAATTTGAGGGCATTGTTAATTTATCATTTTCACACCCATGTTTTGCTATTTTCCAGTTGCAATTTTGTTGTGTTATAGGGACAATTTACGCTAGATCAAATGAGGAGAGCCTTCTAAGTTTGAGTAACGCATCACTGAGCAAAGTGATGCAAAAATTTAGAATTTTCAAACGATTTTTTACTGTTCATTTTTTAAATTAGAGTTGTATTTTTGAGAAATTTTTCATATAATATTTGAGAACAATTTTTTTTCATTCATTTAAAATAAATTTTTAAGAAATATGACAGAAGATAAATTAATTCTGGAACAACTAAATGTATTTTTTATTGCAAGGAGGACACCCCCACCTGGTCTATCGAGTCTGTCATCTCTAAAAACTTGGAAAGTACGACAATCAAGAACTACCGCATCATGAACAGATGAATTCAACCATGTTTCGGTAAAAGTTGATATATTATAATCCAAAACATTAACAGAGGTAGTTAAATAGTCAAGTTACTTTAAACCTCTAACATTCTTGTAATATAAACCAACTGCAAACCTGGACGACGTTCAGTTGTCCTAACTGGAGATGTCGTTTTGGAAACTGACAGGAAGATCGTTTCTGTATGTTATTCGAAGATCTTTCTCTCCTCTGGCTAGGCGTTCTTCTAATATCCTCTTTTGTTCTCTGAAATTGACTTGCTGCAAGGGTGTATGATCTCTGGAGACCCGATAATTTTTTATAACCTCCGGAACAGACTTCGTTTTCTTCAGCATGAGGTATGAGCGAATAACATCCAGGGGAATCGCATCAGTGCGAAATCTGATCTCGATCGGTCGCAATAACGCATGTGACATCTGTCTCATACGAAAGACACGTATAGGGTTAGTAAATATCGAAAGTGCTGGTAAAATTTATTTCGGAGAGTCAATGACTTGAATAACATCCTTGCTTTCTGCAGAAACACCTCCTTCAACCTCGGATTCAGGCATGTTGAAAATTAGGATGTTTTTCTTACGTGAGTTACGCTAGTTAATCTCCTTAATAAAGGATACCACATCATTTGAATGTTGTGATGAGCATTCCGGAGTTGGGTTGGGGTTGCTGTTTACCTTATCAGCAATATCATTTATTCTTTTCTCCACAGATCTCTCATGTGCCATGACTTTCTCCTCAAGTTCCGTCAATCGAATATCCATATGTGATACGTTGGATGAAACATTTTCAATCTTGGTGGATAAATTGTCAACCGATACACGAGTTTTAGCAAGGTCGATTTTAAGTTCAGTGTGGCACTTCTCATATTCCGTCAAGAGCTCTTTTTTCATGTCATTAAACATGGATTTAAGTGCGTTAGTGCTAACTACGATTTCATTGTCCCTTTCTTCATTAACAGGAGAGTTATATCTGAATCCACAACAGCGTTGAAAGCAGTTGTCAGAGTTACATTTGATTTTGGCAGCACATTCTGTATGATAACAAGAAGTACGCCCCTTACATTTAACTCACCCTGCGTCAGACGTAATGGATAGTTTGCATTTACCATATGCACAAACACGATTAGTGTCACGAAACTGCTCACTTTGGGTGTTATTTGCATTTGCCATTTTAGAAAGACGTAAACAGACACCCAGAGCATCAAAAATAGAGAACAAAGAGATAAGTGAAGGCAAACGAGACAAATCATCAAAACTCCGCACAAAATAAACCTCCCGTAAAAAACACAGGCTAAATTCTGAAAAGGAAAAAAAAGACACAGAACACCAGAGTTCCTTGTGTGCAAAAATTCACACACGAACACCAGCTTGAGCGAAAATTTTACGAGCGACGAAAGCGTACACGCTCACATAACGGCAGCCATATTACTTATATGACAACGTGTCTCATTTATACTTAAGTTGGTTACACGCCTGATCTATATGAATTCTGCTATCTTGTTACGTGACAATTCTAAAATTGTCTGGAAAATTTGTCTCAGAAATGTATGATTATTGTGAGTATCTTTAAAACAAAATATTCATCTTCTTTCAACTTTTAAATACGTTTTCATACGTTTTTATAAGGGTGTTAGATGCAAGTTCTAAATAAAATTTAATATTTTTACATCACAATTACGACATAATTTTAAATTTACAACATAATCTTTTGAGAATTTTAAGAATATATGTAACCTACATTATTTCTGTGGCCAGTAACAGGGATGCGTTCGTTTGTTTGTGATTTTCCATCTTCAACTTCGAATATCCTGAAAACTGCTACTCATAAGCTAAAAATTAATATATCTTAAAATGTGCATTTTGATGAGTTGTACAACTATTGTTTGAAATATTTTTCGAAATTTTCATTATTTATGGAAATAAATATTTGAAAAAAACTTGATTTTATAGGTTTTCGTACGAGTTTTCCGATGAAAATCAAAGCGCTAATTTTCACTATCATATTTGTAATCAGCACGTCACAGTAGATAAGTATACATAGTTTCAAAAAAAATCGGAGATTCGACGCTTTCGGAACTACACCCAAACTGTCCCTATGGACGACATAATGAGGCTGATACACACCAATGAAATAGTCGGGGATATCTTAATATTGTGGGAGCTCACCATAAAACTAAATTCGGATTCAAAAGTCCTGACACCCGGCTTTGAGGCTTCACTACTCGGCTAGAAAAAATCGCAGAATGTTGAGTCAAACACAGAAATATTCTTCAACATTATGCGTCCGAAACGATGTCAGTTTGATTTTCGTCAAAAATTGTCGACTTTTCTGCGACACAAAATGTGTGAAAAAACAGGTGAGCTAAAAATGTAAAAAACAATTATCTCGGCTCTGAATAGAGATTTAAAGCCGAACTCCAACTTGAAAGAAGCTTCTCGATTAAGCTCAAATCGAAAATTAAGATTAAGATCAACTTAAAGATTAACCTAATTAAGATTACCTCAAATTAGGATCTCAAAAGTTAGACTGTCAATAAAAATTATTAATATCTGAATTCAAAGCGTCGGAATCATTACGATCTTAATGAGTTTCAATACTGGAGAACTCGTACTGAAAAAATGTCGTTTTTTTTGGAAGGGATCTCTTTCACGCTTAAATTGAACAATGCTGAGATGGGGCGTTTTTTCAATACGAGTTTTCCAGTATTGAAGCTCATTAAGATCGTAATTATTCCGACAATTTCAATTCAGACATTAATCATTTTTATTACCCATTCAACTTTGTAGATGAAACCACTGAATCGAGAATCTTCTTTTAAGTTAGAACTCAGCTTGAAATCTCTATTGAGAGCCGAGATAATTATTTCTTACATTTTTAGCTCTACTAATGAAAATAATCATTGAAGCTGAGGGTCATTTCTCCTGTTTTTTCACATATTTTGTGTCACAGGAAAGTCACAAAATGTTTTGACTAAAATAAAACTGACATTGTTTCACACGTATAATGTTGAAGAATTTTTCTGTCGTTGACTCAACATTCTGCGATTATTTCTCGCCGAGTAATAAAGTTTCAAAGCCAGGTGTCAGGACTTTTGAATCCGACTTTAATTCAGGTGCTGAGTCATGGCATGGCTCAGTCATCGTGGCTCTAAAGCAATAAGGTGTTACTGCAACGATGAACACAAACATCGAACGGCATTTAATGTTGATGATGATAATAACCAAATGACGTAGCTATAGTAAACGTCTGAGGAGTATGTTTACCAGAAGTGCTAGTTTCCAAATGCAATGGAATAGTCGGGGATATGCTCATATTGTGGGCAGCTGACAAAAATTTTGGCCTGAATGCTGAGTCAGAGCGTGGTTAAATCACTAAATAACACAGCTGTAGTAAAATGGAAAATAGCATGATAATGCTATCGGTAGTAACAAGTCAAAAACTAACTGAGGAACACTGGTACATCCGGTTGGCGGAAGTCCGCTTGCTCGGCATGTAGCGAGACCGTAACGTTTAGCGTTGGCTTCGAGGGGGCAGAGGTGACGCTGGTTAGCGGTTGAAAAGCGGTCTCTCGGAAATACACGGCATCTTACGGAGCAGGTTATAATGATTGAAAAACCCGCAGACCTCTATGCTGAAACGATTGGTGGCCCCGAAAACCACGCTTCAGTGCTCTGCTACATTCGTACTGCGTCTAAGAATGGTCTAGCAAAAGAAGAGCGTAATACGAGGACCACGTTTTCGTTCGTGCTAGATACAATCTACTTGGACTCCCTAGTAGTACTGGCATCTTACAGAATAGGGAACCTATGCTGAGGAAAAGTTATACTTGCATAATGCATGGTTTTTTGCTGCCCTTCTTAAGAGATATCCAATGGAGACCCAATTCTAACTCCAAGTAACTCCTCATTGGTGTATTTCTGGCAGGTAGCCTGGAAAAGTATCGTATCGTATTACGGATAAGTAAGTCCTTCGCCGAATCATAGAGGAACACCGGAATGAAAAGCACGCATTGGCAATTTTATCCGACATTTCTGGAGCCTTTAACAATGTTAGATGTGGGCAAAAGCCGCTGGTTGCCCTTTCAGGTTTGAATGAAATCCCTAACATACAACTGTCCTCAAGGAGGGATCTAGCGAAACTTGGCCCTATCCAAAACATAATGGGTTCTATTTTGGATTCACTAGCAATTGATGATGAATATGTGGTAAATAACCAACCGCATGTAGTCGATGCGATGAATTTTGAAAATAGAGTACATGGCTTACACGAGGAAGAACGTCTGACCGGAACGTTCATCGGAGGGTAAGTGCGTAAGTACTTCACCGTTATCAGTCACAGGTTAGCAGAAGCCGACTCCACACTGAGAGAAACGAATGGTCAGTATGCAACAGTCCCTGCTGATCCTAATAAGCTGCAATTCGTCCAGCAGCATGAGTAGGAACTAGGATTATCTAAGGAAACACTTTTACAAAGATAGAGAAAACATGCTTTCAAGAGCCATAGAGATTTGTAGCCCAATATAGGAAAATTTCAATTTATCTTCCCCATCACCCCCAAAATTTTTTTATATTTTTAAGCATGCCCTCTTTGTCCTAGGAAGTGTTATATCGTCTGAAATCTGGAGTAAGAACTAGGGTTACTTGAAGAAATACTTTTAAAAAGGAAAAGAAAATTTATTTCCAGGACGAAAGAGACGTATACCTCAATATCCAAAAGCGTGCGTAAGTACTAGGATTACCTGAAGAAACAGGTCGAGAAAGAAAAGAATAAGATTATTTCCAGAACGATAAAGATTTATAGCCCAGTGAAGGAAAATTTTAATTTATCTCACCCCCACCAAGGGAATTTAAAATCTTCTAAAACATGCTTGGTTGGTCTTACGAAGTTGTAAATCATCCAGATTAGGGAGTAGGAACTAGGGATAACTAATAAAAATGACTTCAGAAAGAAAATGAAAAAATTATTTCACGAGCGAAAGGGAAATGTACCCCAACATAGGAAATTTAGCATTTCTCCCCGCCCCACGAAATCCATAATCTTCTCAAAAAGGCCTTATTGGTTCTACGATTTTGGAAATCGCCCCAAAGCGTGAGTAGGGACTAATGTTACCTGAATAAACATTTTTGGAAAGAAAAGAAAACCTTAATTTCATATCTATAGAGATTTATAGCCCAATACAGGAAAATATTACCTTTTCTCACACTGACCTACGAAATTAAAATTCTTCTGAGACATGCCCTGTTCGTCCTAGAAAGATCTAGGTCCTCTATAAATGGAAGTAGGAACAATGGTTATTGAAAGAAACACTTTCAGAAAGTAAAGGAAACAATTGTTTCTAGTGCAATAGAGATTTACAACACGATATAGGAAAATTTGAACTCCTCCTTCAAGAAATGAAAGATCTTCTAAAGCATTTACTGTTCATCCTAGGAAGTTGCAAAATGTCCAAAAGCGAGAGTAGGAGCTAGGTTTAAGTAAAAAAATGCTTTTGGAAAGAAAAAGAAAACATTTTCAGAGCGATAGTATATAAGTGGAAATAGAAACAAGTTGTATCGAACGAAACATATTTGAAAAAAAAAAGAAAAATTATTTCCAGAGCGATGAAGGATAATGGCACAATACAAGAGAATTTGAATTTTTCTCACCCCCACCAACAAATTCAAAATCCTCTAAAACATGCCCTGTTGGTCCAAGGAAGTTCTAGATCACCCAGAAACGGGAGTACGAACTAGGTATTTCTAAATAAACATATTTAGAAAGTAAAGCAGAAATTATTTAAAAAAAAAACAATTTAGATTTGTAGTCCAATATGGAATGATTAGCATTTCTTGCCCCTCCCCACTGAGAAATTTGACGTCTTCAAGAACATTCACTGTTCGTCCTAAGAGTTGTAAATCATCAAGAAGCGGAAGTAGGAACTATGGTTACCTAAATAAATACTTCTAGAGAAACAAAAAGAAAAAATCATTTCCAGAGCCATAGAGATTTATAGCCCAATAAAGGAGAATTGGACTTACTTCCACCCACACTTGTTGCCTGCCATCAGTGTGGAGCGAAAGCAACAGTTAGCCCTGGTAAAAATTTCGGATGGGTTTCAGATTCCGCAATTGGTCCAAACTTATACGTGATCAATCTGATTGACGAATTTTCGCCGAAACATATTCGACTTAATCAGAAAATTGTGCGAAAATAATCAGGAATGTGTCCGGCTGAGTCCAAAATTCATCCAGACAAAATCTGTCGACTCCGGACAGAGTGCGATGAGATCCGAAATTTTTCCGGAATTCGGAACCTTAAATAATTTTCGGTAAAGTATAAGTGAAAAGTAGTCCAGTCTAACCTGGAATTTGTCTGGATCACAACTTCTACTCTGAAAAGAGTCCGATTTAAACCGAAATAAGTCTGACTGAAAACATGTTATCCGGAACAAGTCCGAATCAATTTGAAATTAGTACGGGAGAAAAATTTATTACCCGCTAGATTTAAAGTGCAAATGGAAAGACATGCGGTTGAATCCGGAATCTGCTCAGCTGAAAACACGGAATCCGGAACAAGTGCGAATCAATCTGAAATAAGTCCGGGAGAAAAATTGATTATCCGCTATAATTAGAGTACTAATGGAAAAAAGTCCGGTTGAATCCTCAATTTGTCCGGACAAAATGCGGAATCTGGAACAAGTCAGAATAAATCTGCAATAAGTCCGGAAGGAAAATTTATTATGAAATATAATTAAAGTAATAATGGAAAAAAGTCTGGTTTGATCCGGAATTTGTCCGGACAAAATATGGATTCCGGAACCAGTGCCAATCAATCTAAAATGAGTCCTGGAGAAAAATTTACTATGCAGTAGAATTAAATTACTGATTAAAGGAAGTCCAGTTGAATCCGGAATTTGTCCATCTAAAAACACGGAATCCGGAACGAGTCTGAATCAAACCGAAATTAGCCCGCAAGTAAAATATAATATCCACTAGAATTAAAGTACTAATGCAAGAAGACCGGTCAAATCCGGAATCTGTCCGGATTAAAATACGAAATTCGGAACAATTCTGAATCAATCCGAAATTGGTCCGAAAATAAATTTAGTTATCCGCTAGAATTAAATTGCTAATGAAAGTCGTCGGGTTGAATCCGGAATATGTCTAGACAAAAATATGGAACCCGAAACAAGTGCGAATTAATGCGAAATTAGTCCCAAGTAAAATTTATTAGTCACTAGAATTAAAGTGCTAATGCAAAGTCGTCTAGTTGAATCCGAAATCTGTCCGGCTGAAAACACGAAATCCGCAACAAGTCCGAATCGATTGGAAATTAGTCTAGAAGAAAAATTTATCATCGACTATAAATAAAGTGCTAATAGAAAGATGTCCGGTTTATAAAACAAAAAATTTGTTTTCTTTATTTCCCATATTGTCTACTATATTTTATGATTGCTATGTTTGATAGATTATCTGAAATCATAAAGGAAATCAAGACGAATTCAGATACGTATATTTAAATAATTTATCTCTAATAGTCAGAGATATTCTCTATTAAAGCTATAACGCCATTTCGGGAGCACTAAATTTGTATACTCGGACTTGACTCAAATTTAAACAGTAATATCATTTTATGATTTGGAACCGAAATATTAAGTAGCAGCTGAACTTTTTGAAAGTTGGTGGTTTATGAACCACCCTAATATATAGTATACATATTTGTCACCTAAGTGGAAATATAAATTCCTCTGGCAGCTTCTCTACTTTGCCTATGAGAAACATACTCAAATCGAAAGTGTATAGGTAACATTAGCCGGATTAGGCGCATTCATCAGACCGTCCAAACCCCGATCTTAATCGGATGAGGTCCAGATTAATGGCATCGGTCTGACCGTCCAAAATACGTACATGAGCGGATACAGTCTGCATTGATCCACATCCGAGTAAATATTTTATCCCTATTTAAGCCCTGTATAATTCCAAATAGAACCTATTTTAACCTTGCCTAACCCGCAATATCCCCTTTTAAACAGTGCTAATTAATTTTGTTAATGTTTTGAAGAAACTGTATAAACCGGTATTGAGATTCGAACAGTGTATACATTAATACAGCTTGTTTAACACAATAACAGGTAATTATATTTTTGTAAAGAATTGGCCGAAGAGTGCATTTGTTTATATAACTTTTTATAAAATTATTAAATATTTCAAAATTTTCAAGTTTAAGAATTTGTTGGTATAACGATCCAATAAATATAAACATAAAAAACGATTATAGTTGTTTAAAAAAAATCTTTTTTATCTTCTACGTTCCAGCTCTCACTGCGGGCCTTCATCAGGAAAGTTTTTATTTCTGAAATAAATCGTGTTTTTATGACAAATTAAAACTAAAATACAATAACCTACTGAGTAACATAACATTTTTTTGTTATACCCTGTCATTAAAAATTACGTAGTGTAAAAAAAATACATCTTAGAGTCAAACATTTGAATAGTAAAAGGTTCCATAAGGTGAAGATTAAACACTCATGTCGAAAATTATGCAAAATCTGAGCGTCACAACAATTTTTTGAGAGGCTCCAAACCAATGCGATTACATTTTTAACAGAAGAAAATTACAAATAATAATCTCTAACTCCCTGCTTTTTATTAAATTAAACTTTCTTATACACTCTAGTCTTTTAGCATACTTCATGTTGTATAAACCCCGTTCTTGTGAATTGAAAGAAAAAAGTGAATTAAATCTTCTTTAATATATCTCAATAAACGATACTTAATGCAATTAGAATCATGAGCTAAATCTTGAATATTTTCAATCGTGTTATTCACTTCACAATTTGAACATTTATTTTGAGAAAACAAACTTTGTTTTTTAAATTTAGGTAAAACTTTACAGTGTAAATTATTTAACTGAAATTTATTGTGTAATCTTCAATATGTACTGGAATTAAGGTTTCTTTTCGGCATCTTATTAAAAAGGTACGTTGCTCAGGTTGAAATAACCTTGTTTGGACGTGTACCATATATTCAAGTTCCAATCTAATGCTTTGGCCGTCCTTCCCAATTGGGAAACGCGTCTGTAAGATGTCGTTATTGTATCTTTCTTCGGACGTTGTAAACACATTCGAAGAAGATAACTTCAGGACATATATAAGATAGCGAAAATATGTCACAAATTTTTTGCAATCGCAAAGATACCAAATTGACATTATAAGGATAATCGAAAACTGTCATTAGGATATCAGTTGGTTGATCATAAAGTCAATAAGAAGAATTCTTTTATACGATATTTCGCTGTCTATGTCTGTCGTTATTTAATTGACACGATGTCTGTAATGACATACTTAGCAGAAATTCTGAAAGACGTATGAATTATGACTGATTGATAACCTAACGATAAATATAAAAAAATCCTCTAATTAAAAAATTAGAATTGTTCATAATGTACTGGTATCCTAATAATTTTTGTAAGATCGCATCAGAATCGTGTCAAAATACATTTTTTACTCTGGCAATGAGGAAAAGCATAACAAATGGGCCATGTACACTCAGGAATCGCAAATCGTCCCACTGGGAAAAAGACATCGTCATCCTGAGGTTGCCGCAAATACATTCCTGAGACATGCATGCCAGTCCATTCAATTAAGAAGTGCACAACTAGTGAATACTGTGCAAGTCAATATCGTAAAGATGTCGCAAAGATGCCGCAACTATGTCGTATAAACTTTGGCCCACTATTTCCAAAGTCAACTTCACGTCCCTGACTAAAATTCCTGTAGCTGTCAAATCGTGTTTCAATTTTACAGAATTCTCGTATGGCCTTCTCCGCACTGTGTTGAAAAGGGGAACGATTTTATCCCGTTTCAAATGAATTTCATAGATTGGTACGGACTTGATTATCCGTTATATGCCAAATTTTTCAAGCTCACAACCAAGGACATTATAAATTGCAATTTATTTCAAAATTCTAGCAGAAAAATTATTTTTTGCCCTCTAAATTCTTCCAAAAGTGACATAGCTTTTAATAATACCAATTAGGTGAGTATAAACTGATATTTCAATCATAAGTGCACAACTAGTGAATAATGTGCAAGTCAATGTCGTAAATATGTCGCAAAGGCGTTGCAACGATGTCGTAAAGAATTTGGTCCAATATTTCCGAATTCGACTGCCATGCGTATGTCTAAAATTTGTCTAGCTATCAAATAGAGTTTCAAATTTACAGAATTCTCTTATTGCTTTCTCCGCACTGTGATTAGGAGAAGAACGATTTTCTCGCGTTTCAAAGGAAATTCACAGATTGTTACGGAATTAATTATTCATTGAATGCCAAATTGTTTAAATCTACAACCAAGGGCGTTATAGATTGCAATTTATTTCAAAATTCTAGCAGAAATTAATCTTTTTGCTATCGAAATTCTTTCAAAAGTGAAATATCTTTCTATAATACCTGATAACTAAGTATAAACTGATAATTTAATCACAAGTGCACAACTAGTAAATACTGTGCAAGTCAATGTCGTAAAGAATTCACAATGACGTCGTAACGATGACTTAAAGACTTTGCCCATTATTTCCAAATTCCACTTCCACGCGTCTGACCTAAATTCATGTAGATGTCAAATTGGGTTTCAAATTTACAGAAATCTCGTATAGCTTTCTGCCCATTGTGTTGAGAAGAGGAACGATTTTCTCGCGATTCAAATGTTTTTCACCGATTGTTACGGTCTTGATCATCCGCTCAATGCGAAATTGCTCAAACTCACAAACAAGGGCGTTATAGATTGCAATTTATCTCAAAATTCTAGCGAAAATTAATGTTCTGCCATCGAAATTCTTTCGAAAGTGAGATAACATACAACAATACCTATTAACTAACTATAAACTGATATTTAAGTTATAAGCGCACAACTAGTGAACAATGTGCAAGTCAATGTCGTAAATACGTCGCAAAGACGTCGCAACGATGTCGTAATGACTTTGATCCACTATTTGCAAATTCGACTGCCACGCGTCCGACTAAACTTTGTCTAGCTGTCAAATCGAGTTTCAAATTTACAGAATCCTCGTATTGCCTTCTCCGCACGGTCATGAGGAGAGGAACGATTTTCTCGCGTTTAAAATGAATTCCACAGGTCGATACCCTCTAGATTATCCGTCATATGCCAAATTGTTGAAATTCACAACCAAGGGCATTATAAACAGCAATTTATTTCATAAATCTAGCAGAAATTTATATTTTTGCAATCGAAATTCTTTCAAACGTGGAATAGCTTTCAACAATAACGATTAGCTAAGTATAGAATGCTAATATCATGATTAGAGCACAACTAGTGAATACTGTGCAAGTCAATGTCGTAAATATGTCGCCAAGACGTCGTAACGATGTCGTAATGAATTTGACCCACTATTTCCAAATTCAACTTCCACGCGTCTGACTAAAATTTGTGTAGCTGTCACATCGAGTTTCAAATTTAAAGAATTCTCGTGTTGCTTTCTCCACACTGTGACGACGAGAGGAACGATTTTCTCTTGTTCAAAATGAATTTCACAGATTGTTACACTCTAGATTATACGCTAAATGCCAAATTGTTCAAACTCACAACCAAGGGCATTATACTTTGCAATATATTTCAAAAATCAAGCAGCAATTTATAGTTTTGCTATCGATATTCTTTAAAAAGTGGGATAGCTTTCAATAATAACAATTAGATAAGTATAAACTGATAATCTAATGATAAGTGCACAACTAGTGAATACTGTGCAAGTGAATTTCGCAAAGGTGTTGCGAAGACGTCGTACCAATGTCAGAAAGACTTTGACCCACTATTTCCAAATTCCACTTTCACGCGTCCGACTAAAATTCGTGTAGCTGTCAAATCGACTTTAAAAAAAAAGTGAAATAGCTTTCAATAATAATGATTAGCTATGTAGAAACTGATAATTTAATAATGAGTGCACAACTAGTGAATACTGTGCAAGTTCATGTCGCAAGGATGTGCCAAAGAGGTCGCAACGATGTCGTAAAGATTTTACCCACTATTTATAAATTTCACTTCCACGCGTCAATTCGTGTAGCTATCAAATCGAGTTTCAAATTTACAGAATTCTCGTATTGCCTTTTCCGCACTGTGATGAGGAGAGGAACGATTTTCTCGGGTTTAAAATTAATTTCGCATGTTGTTGCGGTCTAGATTATCTGTTGAATGCCAAATTGTTCAAGCTCACAACCAAGGGTGTTATAGATTGCAATTTATTTCAAAAATCTAGCAGAAATTTATATCTTTGCTCTCCAAATTCCTTCAAAAGTGATATAGGTTTTAATAATACCGATTAGCTAAGTATAAACTGATAATTTTATGATAAGTGCACAACTGGTGAATAGTGTACAAGTCAATGTCGTAAAGATGTCGCAAAGGCGTCGTATCGATGTCGTTAAGACTTTGGCACACTATTTCCAAATTCCACTTCCACGCGTCCGAATAAAATTCGTGTAGCTGTCAAATTGAGTTTCAAATTTACAGAATTCTCGTTTTGCTTTCTCCGCATTGCGATGTGGAGAGGAACGATTATCTCGCGTTTAAAATGAATTTCACAGGTTGTTACGCTCTATGTTATCCGTTGAATGCCAAATTCTTCAAACTCACATCTAAGGGCGTGTTAGATTGTAATTTATTTCAAAAGTCTAGTAGAAATTTATATTTTTGCTATCCAAATTCTTTCAAAAGTGATATAGCTTTCAATAGTACCGATTAGTTAGTATAAACTGATAATTTTATGATAAGTACACAACTAGTGAATGCTGTGCAAGTCAATGTCGTAAAGATGTCGCAAAGACGTCGTAACTATGTGGTAAAGACTTTGACCCACTATTTCCAAATTCCACCTCCACGGGTCCTATTAAAATTCGTGTAGCTGTCAAATGAAGTTTTAAATTTACAGAATTCTCGTATTGCTTTCTCCGCACTGTAATGAGGAGAGGAACGATTTTCTCGCGTTTTAAATGAATTTCACATATTGTTACGGTCTAGATTGTTCGCCAAATTTCAAATTGTTCAAACTAACAACCGAGGGCGAGCTTGTTAGGTTTTAACTAGAGTCGAGGTGAGCTCGATCTGTTCGACTCGGATCAAGTTGAGTCGGGTTCGAGCTTTCTTCAAACGCTCTAATAATTTCGATTGACTCGATTGTTTCTAATTACTTGAATGTTTCGTGTTACTTGAATGTTTCGACTTACTCGATTGTTTCAAGTTCTCGAAATATTTCGAGTTTTTGAACTGTTTTGATTTAAAAATCGAGTTCTCAAACTGTTTCGGTGAAAATTTTCGAGGGCTTGAATTAAGCCCCCAAATTTTTCATCAGAAACCAGACAAAACCTTTAGTACTGAGTTCTATGAGAATTCGCTAGCTTATTGCAGCACCTTAAACCATGCTGACTCCATCGCAAGGACTCGAAATGAATCATATAAGTGTAACTACATTTTTTAATGCTATTTTTGTGATTACATTTATAAAAAATTGATTTTAAACTTCTTGTCCTTCTTTGAAAAGAATATTGTTAGTAAGAAATCCAAGTAAAAAATAACACCTCTATGAATTTCAATTTCTGAAAAGTAATAGCTTTGTAGATGTCATAATAATAATATTGTATGACCCTTAAGTAGTGAATACTACAATTCATTTGAACCACTGAAACTTGATTGCTTTTTTGGCATGAAATCCGACTCGATGAAGCTACTCTTCTTTAAAATAAATATTTTTAAATTGTATTAGAGTCATGCATCAGTTTACGGTATTTCATTTGAACTATTTAAAGGATAGGTATATACTATATACAACGAAATATTCTTAAAGTCCGATTGTTTTCAGATTGAAAATTTGATTAACTGATAGAAATAAATTCATTCCGCAATACGTAACCTTTTATAATTTGTACAAAATCTTTATTTTCCTATTCAGAAATTCACTATTACAATATGTTCAATCTGTTATCTTACTGAATTCAACTGTCACAGGTTTTTTTGTACACGTTGCATGAAATGGACGCTTACGGAATAATGATGCAAACACGATAAATTATTAAAATTAATCAAAATGACAAAAAATTTGCCTTTTTATTATACACTTACGAGCTTTCACCAACTTAGTAGTCACATATGAACAGTGTTACGATGTAAATTTGTTCTGTGATTGTTCTGTAACAATTGTGGAACAGCGTTATATGTCAACAAATATTTTTAGAACAATTTAGGAATAGGTTTACAGAGTAACATTGTTCCGTAATAGTGCCGTAACACATATGTAACAGTGTTACGATGTCAATTTGTTTTATAATCGATCCGTAACAATTCCATGTCATGACACAATGTGTCATGACATGATGTCATGAAGTAATGTGTTATGTGTTCATGTGTCACGTGTCATCTCATGTGTCATGTCATGTGTCATGTCATATGTCATGTCATGTGTCATGTCATGTGACATGTGTTATGTGTTCATGTGTCACGTGTCATTTCATGTGTCATGTCATGTGTCATGTCATGTGTCATGTCATGTGTCATGTCATGTGTCATGTCATGTGTCATGTCATAACCTTATTTTTTAGTGCTCTAAAACATACTTCAGAACGAATCAAATCGGAGGCGGACACTTGGGTAACCTTCCTTGTGAGTATCATATAGAATCCCTGGACAGATCAGAGATTCCTTTAGAAAAAAGGCGGTACTGATGAGGCTATGTTTGAAAAAAGTTATGATTGGGCAAAGATGGAGCTGATAATAGGTGAAATCACTTCTCGGAAGGCTGGACTTTGCTTCCTTTGTAATTTCTCTAGGGAAATTGTTTTGCACAAGAGTGCAACGAACTGCCCGTTCGCAGTGGTGGATAAACAATATGACCAAAAGATCGAACATATTTTCAAAAATGCCTACTTTGCATTTAATAATAGATGTATCGAACATAGGTTGGGAAGCCAAGTTCGGAGACAAGCTGATGAACGGATAATGAAGTTTGGATCAGAAAAACTGCCACATAAACAAAAAGAAAATATGGGCAGAGTACTTAACGATTGTCAAAAATGCTCTTATTATGCAGGAAAAGGCCCTATCTCTTCAATCAGACAGCAAGACAGTGATAGCTTATATTAAAAAAAAAGGAGGCACGAAGTCGCAACCTCTGTTATAGTTAACAGAAAAACTGTTAACTTTGACTTAAAATCTAGCTCTTCAATTGGAGGCTCATTTTAAACCAGGAGTTTACAATGGCAGAAAGATTGTCAAGAGTGGATTATTCCCTAAGGGATTGGCATTTAACGATGAGAGTAACTGACCGGCTTTTCGACAAATGGGAAGTTCCACAAATATACTTGATGGCAACCGCAAAATCAGGAGTCGTTCGAACTCATGCATTTCGAATCAGGGATTAGAAATCAACAGTTGTGGACACCTTCAGTCAAGTGTAGAATTACCACCTAGCGTAGATATTTTCACCTCCCTCTTTAATTCCGAGATTTCTACAACATCTAAACCTAGCCCAGGGGATTTTCATTACAATAATTGTTCCGAGATGGGAGAAAGTCCTCTGGCGACCAACTCTCCTCCTCTAAAGGTGTCGGACTTACGTTTGGAGGCTTGAAAGGTACGGGGTGGATTTTCCATACAAAAAGATGGACTGGAGAAGATATACATAGCATCACTGGAGTCATCATAGCGCGAATCAACTAAAAGAACTTACTCGCCACCCTGAAATCTTGGTCTTCATAGAATAAAAAAATAGAGTTTCAATAAATAACACAGGCAAAATCTGCATTGATTGGAATTTTCTGCTTACCAGCTTTTTTTATTCGAGTTTGAATTTTTAGTTTAGGTCAAATTATTGTAAGTAGGCTACCATAAATCGAAAAGCGTTTCTTCTTTTTGCTGTGAAATGAATTCTTTTATAGCCCTTATGTTCGAAAACAATTTTCCCAGGTTTTTGTGGCAAACAAAATTTTTGTAAAGGTTATTAAAAATGAAAATTTAATGATTGATCAACATTTTTCTCGTGAACGGCTAAATGGATTTTGACGATTCTTACGTTGAAATTTTTGTTTAAAAACGTCCATTCGAGAAATCTTCCTCCCGAACATAAAAAAATAAATATATTTTTAAAATATCAATTGATAATGAAAAAATGGAATTTTTTCTCTGGAATGAAATTTTTTTGGCACGTTATTCTACATGTTTTCTGAAGAGAAATGTAAAAAGAAATACTAAGTAGTTTATGTTATTTCGCGGGATACAAATTTTTAAGTGTGACGCTCAGAGCACGTTGTGCCTCAGTCTATTTACAAGAATAGTAGAATGAGTATTTTAAGAGAAAAATGATTATTCTCTTAAGCAGACTGACGCACAACATGCTCTGAGCGCAATAATTGGACCTCTAATGGTAAATAGAATTGTGTATTGAAGGTAATTACTATAAGGCAACTTATTTTTTGGATTAGGAAAAACAGGGTTGTAAATCCGGAACGGAAACTCGACTGCTCCGGATCCGGTTCCTTTTAGGAACGGAATGATACTACTACTCGTTCCATTCCGGCACGAAAGCAGACTTATCTGTCCTCGTTCTAGATGCCAAACGACTTCGTTCCTGCTCCGGGTTTGTTTCTAACCAGAATAAAACCATAACCAGAATCTCGTTTCGGGAGAAATATTGTGGTCAAAAATCAAAAATTTAAAAACGCAACCTAAATTTTTGAAAAATACAATAAATTCGCGAAATTACATTATAGTCAGTATTGACGGATTATTCGAGTTGCAACACACGTATTTTGGATTGAAATGCAGAAATTCAAAATAGCCATACTATTGTAATGAAATTTAGGAACATAGAATATGTTTCAAATGTTATTAGTCTATTCATAACAAAATAGTTGCTAATGAATTTGATCTTACTCGAAACTTAGGGCGCTGTCCCATGGAGGTAGATTAGTAGAATAGTGGAACAGTTTTGACCAATTATGTTCCTGCACAAGCTCTCGCAGTCACCTCATTGGCCAAAACTGTTCCACTATTCTACTAATCTACCTCCATGGGACTGTGCCCTTAATGTGTTGATGCAAACTGGTAGTCAAGCTTGTATGCTTCATTGTCCGAACCGCAGTTGATACTGAACTTATTTTAGAACCATTGCTGCCTTGTTACTGTCAGTTTTGCAGTTCATTGAAAATATTAAGCACTTAGCGTTCGATCGTTGCGAGAAGAGGACGATATAAATTATTGGATTGTCTGAGATGGTACTGAGCTAACATTGCACCATTTCTCCACACAAAGCAGTAATTGTATCAGTTATGACAAAATCTTGGGAACTTAGACTTCGACTGCTTTAAGAAGCGCGCAATATATATCATTGGCACAATCGCACTTCATACTGGCATGGTTTCACCACTATTGCTACCCTCAAACTACGAGTGTTTCAGTTAATTCAAAATATTCAGCGCTTCATGTTCGAACGTAGCGAGAAGTGGGCGATATACATGATTGGCATGACTGCACTTGGTAATGACTTTATATTAGCACTGTTGCTGCCCTCAAATTGTAAGTTTTTCAGTTAATTCAAAACTTGATACTGAGATTATTTTAGTACTGTTGCTGTCCTCAAACTGTGTGTGCTGCAGTTAGTTAAAAATATTGAGCGCTTAGCATTCGAACGTTGCTGGAATTGGACGATATACATGTCTAGCACAATAGCACTTGATACTGACCTCATTTTATGTGACCAGGTTTGGTACCATGGCCTCTCACTAAAATCCTTTCTCTAATTATTAATGTGGATGGGCGCTAGGAGCCACAAACATTTTTATTGACGGCAGTCAAATCTTATTAATAAAATTTTGAATAATAACTTCAGACTACTACATTCAAATCATTACACTTTTAACTGGCAAATCTAGATTCAGGCTAACTCTGACTAATTCTGAGTAATGGTCTCTAAAATTCCACAGGGAGGGTAAGGTTTCTTGAATAGTAAAAAACTAATGAGACCAGATTTACAAAACCATATTTTAACAACTTATTACAAATTTTTCCAGGATCTAAAATTAAATAATGAAACTCCTATTACACATGTATGAATATACGTATATCGAGCCAAGAATTCCTAATAGAATTTTTGCAAGCATCATATCGATCTAGAATTTATACCGGGTAATCAATTACTTATTCCTAAAACTTCCAAATTCCTTACTCGCTCCTATAATCCCCACTTTGGTTGCATTTACGTTTAACGAAGCCGGCAAATGAAAATAAAAATCCAATTTATCGAGATCAACTCAGCGAGAATCAGATTCCACATTATAGAGATTTTCACCAATTTTCTAATTAAATATGTCGCACATTTCGACAGCGAATTCAGGCAGACCCGTCACTCTCGCCAGAAGTTGAGGGAATCAACCTGTCCATTCCTCGATTCAGACACCTTGCGATGATTTTGGCTTCGTTCAATTTACACGCTACATTCACTAGTGTCATTTTGCACAAGATAGAATGCATTTCGGTGAAAGCGTAGCACTTTACGTCGAGATAAAATTTTGAGTATTGGCACGGGGCACAGTGCGAAACGTAAATTCCTAGAGTAGTAGATCTCCGGCGAGCAGTGTTACGTCTCCGTCACTGTTACATGTGCAACAAAATAGAAAAAAGAAGCAAGGATAAATAAAGATTCTTCAAACTATGGAGAGTGTTTTTGAAATTCATGGGACCCTTTGTCAGCGAGTTTTCAAGCGGTTTGTTCAATATAACACCCTAGGTGCTTTTAAAACCATTTATATAACGAATGAAAAACACCACGTTACAACTCCCCCTGCTTAGCCGCGGACTGAATCCTCTAACTTCTGGCGTCACATTCAATTTTCAATCTTGACCGATACTAAAAGAACCTATAGCTTCGTCTCTGCTTTCGAAGTGCACCTAATTTCTGTTTTAGTAATAGCCCCGAAACGTTATTAAGCCAAAATTAAAACAAACACATTAGGGACAAACCAAAAATCATAAATCTCAAGAGTTATGTTAGAATAATAATAAACAATAAGCGGTTAATGATAATTATGGTAATAAAACACAACACAATAATTTCCAAATCACCCAATATATAGGAAATCCCATTCCCGATTTCAGTAAAATCAATTACCTTGTTTTCGGCCTACTCCAATCTACGAACTATAAGCGATTTTCTATCCTGGACTTATTTTAACTTCATTAGTGTCTTCGAATCCACAACAAGCGATTAATTAGCAGAAATAAAATTGTAATTTATTAACAAATGCTCTTAAGGCGAAACCTTTCAACAAATTGGGTGAGTCAGACTCAAAGAAAAACGTCTTCAGGGAAATCACATCTTCGCTGATGATTTTGGTGAAATAAACTTTGCTTACATAGTTCAGAGCAAGATTTAATTTATTCAGTCGTTCTTTTTGTTGTACTGTCAGATCACTTATGATACAGTTAGGCTAAGCTCTTAAATACAAGATCACATTGATAGGCCTCTTCTAATTTTAGTCTTATTTACTATGCGGTAAAAAAAACCCTTTTGAATCATAGTTATAATATAATGGCGTCCGAGAGACCCCAAAGGAAATCATTATTACTCAAAAGACTAAAAAAATTCCCAGCGGAGTGAAAGGAGGAGATTTTTTTCCTCGACAAAAATTAATTAGGAATGATTTTTAATTCATAACTCCATCTAGTCTGAGAAAGACGTTCATGATAATAGAGATTGCTTTAAAAAGTTGATTTGTACCATCTAACATAATAATGCGTATATTTTCTAAAATAAAGTTTCTTCTTTCGATCTCTCTAGTAGCTTAATGGGAAAAGAACCTGACCGGAAATCAGAAGTTCTGTGGTTCGAATCCTAGTGTCTATTATTCTCAAATGATAATACAGATCCCTTAAAAAATATACACATATAAAAGGGGTCACCCAATCCAACAAAAAATAACATAAGCGGTCGAAAAACTTCGAAGTTTGCAGAAGGATTTTCTTCAGCTTCAGAGACCAAGACGAATTTAACTTAGCTCTCAACCTAAATTATTTTGTGAAGCGTTCGAAGACAAACAAAAACAGTGTTCTAAGACGAAAATCACGTGCGGAGGTCGACGGCCCGAGAAATAAAAGTAATCGGTTGTCATATACAAAAAATTTGCGTACGTTGACTCAAGACTGTAAAATGAAACGACGGCCATAGACCCATAATAATCGGAGGTCACAGGCCAAAAAAAATAATCAGCAGTCACAGTCCAAAAAGACATAGTAGGCGGTCACAGACCAACAAGAAACAATCGGCGGTCACAGACCAAAAAGGAATAGTCGGCGGTTACGAAAAAAAAAAGAATAATAATAATCGGCAGTCACAGAGAAGAAAGAAATAGGCGGCGGTTACAAAACCAAAAAGAAATAACCGGCGGTCACAAACCAAAAAGACATCATATCCCCGTAGGTGGAAGGTTCTCCGAAGTAGGCCACGAGTGACACGCCCACGAACCACCGGGTACCCTCCGCGACAGACGGGACTATTCCGGGAGACGGGGATGCCCATTAGTCCGGGCCGCGTTGTGGATATGTCTAAGATTTTGTTCCACGACTGCTCCTCTTCTTACGATGTACTAGTCTGGCTTTGGCTTGGCCTTGCCGGCCAATACCAAGTCAGACCGATGAAATTCTCTACAGTTCGGGCAGGTCTACTTAGCATATCCCTTTCGCTCGCATGTGTAGCAGACGAGACCCCTCAGAGGAATCAGGCCACCCTCGTCAATTTTATTCCGCTTCTCTCCATGTACACCTCGTACCACAGCCAAGTTATCCACCTTATTTCGTTGAAGTTTTCGATGAAGTTTTAGATATGCTTGTCTGTGGGAGGGGAGTTAGATAGGGCTTTAGATTTCGAATGTGCTCTTTCCCCGCATACTTTCCCGTGTCATTAACAAGGCGATAAACCACAGGGACTATCTACGACAGATTTTAAAAGGTTCTATACTTTTTTTCGTTAAGTTTATGCACTAGATCTTTGGCTTTATCGGCTTTCTTGTGATCCCTTTTTAATACCAAATTACCTACTCGGAAACTCAGGTCACGCTTTTCCTCATTATAATACTTTGCCTGTGATTTCTTGTCCATAATCTAAATTCTTACAAATCAAGTCTCTCAAGTGATCCAATCTCGAAACTCTTTGCAACCACTTCTCCGGCTTGGATTCACTAAGTTCAGTACTTTTCTCGAATTCCCTTCGTAAATTTCGGTAACGCCAAGGCTCATGTCCAAAGTTCAGGAAGGCTGGCGATACTATTAACGAAACGTGCACCGCAGTATTGAAGAAAGACCTGAATTTATGCAAATGTATATCCCAATCTTTGTGATTCTTCTGCAGGAACGCAACGATCATTGTCTTGAGTACACGATTACATCCTTGAAGGCTTTTCTAATGGTGGGACCATTGGCGCTACGAACAGGTAAGCACTCTATACACTTGGTGAATATATCTTGAAAGGCCAGGATGTATTTGTAACTTGAACGAATTCTCGGGAACAGACCCATTAGATCCCAGGCAACAACTGTCCGAAGCTATTCGACGATACGTTGGCTTATCATACCGGCGGGACGAACCTGTTGGACCTTACATCTTTGGCACATATCGCATTGTTGAACATATTTCACGACGTCTTTACAAATATCCGGGCAATAAAATCTTAAGGTTAACCGGTAGTGAATCTTGTCGATCCCTAAATGGCCAGCTTGTGGTTGGGAGTGTGCTTCTACCAAGACGCGTGCTCTTAAATTCTCGAGAAGCACTAGTTTCCATGACTTCAAGCCTGAAATCAGGAAATCCGTTTTCGTGATCGGTATAAGCCTATACAACATTCGTTCGACGTTCTCGACTTTCCAGTTGGGAAAAATTCACGGCCTTTCTAACACCGCTTGGACTCGACGTGTTTACCAAGAATCGGGGACTTCTGCAACGCTATCTACCAGGGTATGATCTTTCTCGTTAATTCAGGACAGGGCGTTAGGCACGTGGTGGAATGCGCCGTTACGATAGATGATTTCCATTTGATATCCTTGGAGTTCCGATCCCCATCTCGCTGACGTTCCGGTATGATTTCACACATTAGGAAGCCACTTTAGGCTACTGCGTTCATTCATCACTTTCAATGAGAAGCCTTCCAAAAATTCCCGAAACTTTCGTAACTATAGGTGCTGACCATTCGCTAAATGTGACTTTAATCACACCTTCAGCTAACATCTGATCCACCTCCTCGTACATGGCTTCCTGGACTTTAGGAGTCACGATACGGTATCGCTCTTCAATGGGAAAATGACCCTCTACGTCGACGTGGTATGTAATTAGCTGAGTCGCGTTAACGAGTTTTTTGTTCCTCAACAGAGAGTTCGTCTAGACCTACACAACCCTCATGTTCTACTAACCACGACTGAAGGTGGTGGTGCTTTCCGGTAGCATCGGGCATAAAAACTAACTTTGACTACGAGCAGAAAATCATGTCGAACTTACCCTGTGAGTATAAACTAAGAATCAACTCCACATCCAAATTGGTGATCACCTTAATGGCACATTTCAGGGTAGTACCATCTATGGTCACGAGCAAGTTTACCTTACCCTCTGTAACGTCCACTGATCCATTAGCCAAAATAAGCTTAGATCTAGGGGTCGCGTGATATTCTAACCCTGAGCTTTTCGATAACTGTTATCAAATGTCCTTACGCATTTATTCTCTGGTGGAACTATTGCCAATCAAAGTGTCATGCTTTTACAACTATGTTTGGCCGTTATAACGAGTTCATCAGCTTCTGCCTGGGTTGATGCTACCGGAATCGGACTCCCAAAAGTGACATCATAACCATCTTTGAGTACGTATAGACCTTTAAAGTTAATGAAATCCGCGACATTATAAATTGTTTTACGGTTGGGTTTAGAAACGACAGTAGGATCCTGGCTGCTTCTTCTACTTGCTTTCCAAACAATTTAGACAACTTTCAATCGTGTAACCTTCTATTTTATAGACATAGCAAACCAATTGCCTAGGTTTTAAGCAACCTATCAGTAAATATCCTGGTTGGTTACACCTAAAGCAGACTTGTTCTGATCTAATACCGGGACTTTCAGTCGATTGTTGTACCCTCATGCTCAGGGCCCTTATTAGGGTTCGAATTACGTGGCCTTTCACCATTTACTTTTGGTTTAAATATGTGCGCGTTCATTACCTCGGCTACCATCGTGGACACAGCTTCCTCCTCATCCTTCACGGCGGCGGCGGAATTCTTTCTCGGATTATTATGGGTTGGTGGTGGTTTATAGTTAAATTCCGATAAAAACAAGTGTACCAAAAGTGGAGGTTGTTTATGTTGCTTTTTTCTACTCCAAGCATTTTGCCAACCCCTACCCATTCTCGCTAGTTGATCAAATGATCGGAAATCGGAGCGGCAGATGACACTATAGTAACGGAGATATAATACGTCATAAGTAGAGTCTAGCTGTTCTATCATGGACATCTCGTTTTTTAATTTGCCAATTAAACTCCGCAAGAACGTTAAGTAATCCTCCATGGTCTCTTTCAATCCCTAATATTTGTTAATTTAAGCGCAGAAGCTCCTCATCGGTTACGTAAATAATATCTCGGCAATCTGCTAAGTCCACTAAAAACCCCTCGATACAAGATGTGGGGCTGCCATCATAGGAAATTTTCCATTTATCTAATATTTTGTCCAAATCTCTAGCTCAGTTATGAAGTATTAACTTCTCTACTTGAACCTGCATTATTTGTCGCATGGGCGTTTCTATAGGTTTTTCCGTTATCTCTATCGTCTTTCCAATCAATCCATTTGTTTTTTTGAACTGGAGAGACTCCCGCATCTGGAAGAGAGGGCAAGTCTCTGAGGTCTGCTTCATACCGAGTGAACCTATCGAGATCCTCGCTTCGTCTTTTCCGATTCAAGGATTTTTTTATTTATGTCGAGATTGAAATCTTCTGAATTGACCGGAATTTTGCGTCCAGTCATGTAACCGAGATCCCTTGGTGTTTTTCAATGTGGTGGATAATCTTTTAGACCCACAGGGCAGGAGAAGGCGTTATGCCCAGATGGTTCTCCTTGTGAAACTTTAGGATTTATGGTATTGTTGTTCGTTGTCTTATTAGAATTAGAGAACATAGTATTATTTTACAAATTATCCGCAGTGCTAAAAGGTATTTTAGTACTTTGAGGAGCTTTTGGAGAATTTATGAGACTTAAGGACGCAATCCAATTTATTTCCTCATGATTGAGAAGCCTAATTGTATCAAAGTCTTCCGTATTTTCCAATTCACTATTATTTAACGGAGGGAAACTTTATTCGCGAACTACCCTAGAGTTAGACGGACGAAGCCTTTTCCAAGCTCCTCGTGGAAAGAACAATAACACCATCAAACTACCAAAAAGTTGTAGATTCGGTTCAAAACGATCGAACGCGCAGAGCATCCGACAATGAATCGGTCTTTCGATTTCTGCTAATTCTTCATCGGCTTCGTATTTGTGTTCAGTAATCCTTTCGTCCCTATCTGTCTCTATAATTTCCAGTCGTCATATTGTTTATGCTAATTTAGTGAATTCCTCCGTTCTGCTCTGATCATTTTTCATTTGAATTGCTAAATTTGCAGCAAGTGCATTTATGGTGGTTACTACAGCATCGTATTGGATATCCATACGTGCTAGGATTTGGGTAAGGTTTTCAAGTAAAGTGAAAGAAAGTAATTGGGCTCGTAACATGGTTGGAGCGTTTGTGAAGGGAATAAATTATTCGTCAAGTGGATGTTCAATGTCGGTTATATAATTGAAAAATACGCCATACTGGCTAAATCTTCCCAGTTTAACTCCTAACTTATTTCGTGTTTTTTACAATATTTAGTGTATTTAATACAACAGTATTCGCAAGTATCGTGCTACAACAATACTGAGATATTACTGTAGTGAGTTTATTTGTTAAGGGAAGTAAATACTCTGGGCAAGGGGAGTAATTCTTACCCGAATCTCAAAACCTTAACTCGTCTAATGAGAAGTTAAATAGATATTTTTCATAAGTCTCCTTCCGCAAATAGTAGAGAAGATTTGTACTCTTAGAAATTCGCTTGTATTAGTTTACTTATATCACTTTCTCCTTATATAAAATACAGCGGTTCGCTCGATTGCTGGCTTGAGGTTGAAGTCCTCAGTATTTTCGATGACGCTTGCCTCGTGCTAGAGTCCGGTAAGTGACGTCTCTCTCACTGCTACTGCTTAGTGTTGCTTTTGTTGTGCTTCTTATTGTTTGCACAGTTGTCTTTTCCGACTGATTTCGGGCTTCGTAGGGATTTTACCTCAGTATGTCGCGCACCCTTTCAATTAATTCCTTTCAGAATTTCGTATTCAATTGTTTTACGTATTATAGCACCCTACTTGGTCCAGGCAAAAGTTATAACAATTAATAGTACTTTTCGCCTTAGAAAAGTCCGTGATCTTTTAAGATTTCTGTTCAAAACTTGTCTTTCATTGTTCAGTTGTCTTCCAAGTGTCAACTCGTCATCTTTCTGTTAGATTTTCATAGAGATCGAGAAGTTTGAACTGATCCTGGCTAAATTGCCAAAATGTTATGCGTAACATAGTAATTAAGACTTTTTAGAAAGGAGCAATTCCAACTGATTGGAATTGCAGTACTTTATTTAAGTTTAACAGAGATATATCTTATAATTCGTCGCATCATACGAACAGACTGCCGCACTCAGCCTTTAGTGTAGTTTATATAGGCTGATGAAAGCGAAAGCGCTGTTGAAAGTGAAAGGAAATAATGACGTAGATGTTCACGTATTCGGGTAGGCGTAACACTAATATTAGTAATTTATTTGATTTTATTATAAATCTGCTACAGTCACTAAATTGTCTAAGAGAAGTAAGAATATAAAATTTTAATATTTTAAATACTATATTATAAAATAAGCTACATACCTCTTTTTGCATACGCCTATAGGTGTAGGGTTGGGCAGCTTTGAACCTATTTACAGTTTGGCACTGATGCCATTTTTTCAGTGTCAAAGCTTGCCACACATCCTCCTTTTGTATTCCAAACATTGTCGCTTATGCCCGTTCGCTGTGCTAAGCTTTAGCACTTATGGGGCATAATTTCTTATGTGTACCCACCTCGAGAATGAAAGTTGTCCGATCGGGTCAAAAATTTACCCCATTGAAGTCCTATTAGATAGTACTTCTCAAATTGAAAATTAATTAATTTCGACAATTATTTATCAAAGTGGAGGGGGTACAATTTTTGGGTTCTTAAGCAAAGCATTACTTTTAAACATTTGTAACTTTTCTTCTCATTTCTTTCACAAAATACCACTATAAATGCTTTTGATAGATTTTTTCATAAATTTTCTAGTGTTTATAGCAATTTTTTTGAAAAGTCGAAATTTGACCCCAATGTTTGAAAATCAAAAATAAATTTGACTTTTTTTTAAATTCCGACACTTTTTCTCCCCTTCAAAATAGTTTTAAAAGAAAGTTGAGATTTGTTTCCTATGAGACCCCCAATTTTCAGTGTGACAAACTAATTCGTCGTTGAGTAATAGAACTATACGTAAACAAGATGCCATGATACGGCGCACAGTGGGCTGAATCGGGAATTTACTATAATTGTCAATCGATATTATTTGTTTATGTTAGAAACAAATTTTATTAAAAAAATATAATTTCAAGGTAGAGTAATGTTTAACGTAAATGTCGGTGAGGTTGACTGAAGTAAATTTTGTTTCAAAACTGCTTTTCAGTTTTTTAAGTAATTCAAATAATCAAAATATACCGTATTCAGAAGAAGTTGCAGAAGCCCGTAATAAGAATTTCAAGCGGTTCAGAGAATTCAACATACGAAATTGCTCTCAAATTCCGATCAATGAAGATTTAATACATAAGCTCCTTGTGTCATCTTATCTGACGATTAGAAAGAAAAACGATTAGTTTCTATCTATAAATGGTCAAAATATGCATTTGTTTATAAGATTTGTTCATAACATAAGCAAATAATATCGATTGACAATTCTTTGTCACTAAACATCCCACTTATGCAATTTGAAAACGATTAGAAAGAAAAACTATTACTTTCTGTCTATAAATGACCAAAATATGCTTTTTTTTATGAAATTTGTTTATAAAATAAATAAATAATATCGAATGACCAATCTCAATCACTAAATATTACCAATCGTATAGTTTAAAGGTACTAAGAGAGAAAAGCGATTACTTTCTGCCAATGAACGCCTAAACTATGCATTTGTTTACATAATTTGTTCATAAAATAAACAAATTATACCATATCACGAATTTTCATGATCAAGCGTGATCCTGTTGATAAAATAAAGAAATTTCAACTTACAAATACACTTTGCAAGCAAAATTTCCAATATGTTGACATTTTGTGAATGTAATTTGTTTATCACAATTAGATTCACTATCCTGTAAATTATTTATATTCTTTGGATACTTCGCTGTTTATTTTCGTCAAAATTGGATTAATAAGGTTATTGATTTGAAGATAAAAAACAATAATTAAAAAATGTCTCATTTTCGCTCCTTGTTTATTTATATAAAAAATAGAAAATGACAAAAATTAAAAAATCGAATCTATAGACGCTCTTGCGCAACTATCGCTGATCACTTCTAAGCACAAAAATGGAAAATCGGTTATGAATTGTAGGCTGTAGGTTGTTTTGAATAGTAAATTCCCGATCCAGCCCACTGTGCAGCGGGTGGTACGTGATCTCCCTTAGTGCGCTCACGCTGAGGATTTTTGTGCAACGCTTCAGTGCCAGTTTTTTATGTTGAGTAATATTATATGGTAATATTATGTGTCTTTCTTTTCGATTTTTTTGCGATAGTTTCAACGGTTGTTTTCTTTGCAGGCCTCTTTTGCGGTTTTAATTTTCTTTAATTCGAGAAGATGTCGTATTTCTCAGAGGACGAAAACTTCATGAGTTCAAGTTTTCCATCTTGAGTGGGAATGGAAGCGTGGTACTGTAATGTACCTGGTATCATAACAGCTTTGTCAAATCGAAAAAGAGGAGGAGCATTGACTCCTCAAACTGAAACTCTAGTGAAAAACCTTTATGAATGCGATGACATAAGTCGAATGATGCCAGGGATGACAAACTTTGTGTCGATCAAGAATGATGATCGAACTCAATCACATATTCAGAAAAGGTTACTACTGTGTAATCTCAACGAGTTATATGCTCAATTTACATCATAACAAGTAGGCCTAAAGATCAGTATTTCGAAATTCACAAAACTCAGATAGAGTCATTGTTTTCTATCAGGAAGCAGTGGTACTCATAATGTGTGTGTTTGCGTGCATCATGAGAATGTGAAGTTGATGTTGCACAAAATAAATATTCAACATTTAACAGAGGATACTGACATGGTACTCACAAATTATCACGACTGTCTAGATGCTATTGTATGCCCTAACTCTTGAAGTTCCTGTCATTTAGGAGAGTGTGAAAACTCTTCAGGTACTGCAAACTTGAAAGATAACATCAGAAAAGCTTTCGATAAATATTGTAATAATGAAGTGAGATTTGAAATTTGGTTACACACCCTCAGATGTACTCTAAAGACTCTAGTTATGGATACTGATGAATTTCTACATGATTTTTATGAAAGGCTGTTGAAATTAAAAACTCATCACTTTATTGCAAAGGAGCAATCATCATTTTTCAAAAACCTGAAGGCAAATTTATTGCCTGGGGAGTTTTTGATTTGCTTCGATTTCGCTGAGAGTCGCGCCTTCATAAATCAGAATGTAGCGCAATCATTCCACTGGAATAACGACCAAGCTTTGTTAATCTCGAACCCCATAAAGAAGATTTTGGCATCCGAACTGAATGGCACTTCCATGGTACATCTTATGGTAAGGGTGCATGTGATGGTAAAGGATCAAGTATAAAGAGACAAGCAGCACGTTCAAGCTTACAATGTTCTCCGAAACATCACATACTCATTCTCCATACTTCAGTTCAGTGAGCAAAGAGTAACTGTAAGGAAACCGAAATTTTTTTTCAGCATCAAAGAAAATCATGCCTTAGCCACGGAGTTACTGAAAGCCAGATTTGACAAAGTTGTTGCGATACAAGGTACATTACAGTACCACGCTTTCATCCCCACTCTAGATGAAAACCTTTAACTTAAGAAGTTTCCGTCCTCTGAGCAATACGACATCTTCTCGAATGGCAAAAAACAGAAATCGCAAAAGAAGCCTGCAAAGAAAACAACTGTTGAAACTATCTAGATTCTCGGCGTGAGCGCATTAGAGGAGATCGCGCGCCACCCACTCTATCATGGCTTTTTGTTTACGTATCGTTCTATTACTCAAAGACGAATTAATTTGCCACTGAAAATTAGGAGACTTATAGGAAAAAATCTCAGCTTTCTTTTAAAACTATTTTGAAGAAAAAAAAGTGTCAAAATTTGAAAGAGTCAAATTTATTTTTGATTTTCAAAAATTGGGGTCAAATTTCTTCTTCTTGAAAAAATCGTTCATGACCTCCAGAAAGTTTGTAAAAAAATCTATCAAAAACATTCATAGTGCAATTTTGTTTAAGGAAATAGGAAAAAAGTTACAAATGTTTGAAAGTAAGGCTTTGCTTTGAAAAACAAAAATATTTTACCCCCTCCACTTTGATAAATAATTATCAAAATGAATTAATTATTAGTGTGAGGAGTACCATCTAATAGGACTACAATTAGGCCACTTTTTAGACCGATCGCACAACTTTCATTTTCGAGGTTGGTACACTTCAGAAACTATGCGCCTTATGTACTTTGAATGTTCCAAAGCACCTATGCAATTTTAGTGCTCCAAATTTTGGCGTTTATGACCTTTTCATGTTCCAAACCTTAACACTTATGCCATTTTGGAGTGACAAACTTTGGCGTTAATGTCTTTCGAAGTTCCAAACCTTAGCACTTACGTCCTTTTAGAGTCCCAACTTTGGCACTTATTTCCTATTGATGTGCCAAACTTTGGTGCGTATGCCCTTTTTATCATCAAAATGTTTGTATTTATGCCCTCTTGGTGTTCCAAATTTTGGCGTTTATGCTCTCTTGGTACACCAAACGTTGGCAATTATGCCTTTTTGCAATTCCAAATCCTGGCGCTTATTTCCTGTTTCTTATTTTTCCTTTTATTTACGAACCAATTTGTAAATTTCGATTATATCTTAAGAAATGTCTTAGGTTGGAACCAAAGTTCAAGGTTTCCTTGACGGTTCGGGTCGGAACTGAACCCTTTTATTTCTTAAGAGTTCATGTTGCGGAAAGAGGAAGACACATATGATTGAATTAATTCACGTTGTGCTGGGCTCACTTTGCACCATTTCTCCACACATAGCAGTAATTCTACTATATCAGATAAGACAAAACCTTGCGCACTTAGATTTCAATCGTTTGGCAAAGCAAGCGATATACATACACACTTACATACATACATATATATATAATTAAAAACTAAAGGTTAACAACCACCGCAGGGTCCCACTGGGAGAAACTGTCATCTAAAAAATGAACTAGTTCCCTTATTCTTTCATCCGCAATAACGAAGTCAATTATACTGCGGTTGTTTCCTTTAGACCAGGTGTACGTAATCTTGTTAATTTTCATTTGTTTTGTTGGATTTTGAAAATGCTATGACGCTTCTTTCTTTTCTTTTTCACAAAACTATATTAGAGCCTCAATTTCAAAACACATTTTATTGAGTCAAAAATTCTCCAAAATTCCATAGCAAAATTTTTATAACAAAACTTTTTATTTTTAAATTGTTCAAAAAAGCAAGATACGTAAAAATTATTAGCCCCACACGATCCAACAATTTTGAAATGAATATTTTTTTAATTATCTATGACCGATTCCATTTCAAATCAGGCATATTCTACACTTCAAGTCGCAGAATCACTCGGGAACGAAATATGTAGTTTTTTAGAGGAAATTAGGCGATAATTATTTTTCCGATCTGCAAAAAAAAATGTCTACGAAGTTATGTGTATTTGAATTCTTTGCTTTGTTTGTCAAAAAACTCGACTTTTTTTCTTTAAACCTCTTTAACTTTTGACCTGATTGAGATATTTAGGGTTTTCTTTCAGATTTTTATAGCTTTTATTGTTTTCCTTTAAAAATCCACCGGAAAAATCAGGAAACCTCAACAATCAACAAAATATGGCTGGTTTTACTACAGATATTAAAAGTGGACTTTCTCAAAACACCGAATTTTCTACTTTTTCCCGCAAACAATGACAAATGCGAAAAAATGATAAGATAAAAGTCAGCATGTGTAAAAAGGTTCTATAAAAAATATCTTTACTCTTTTGCGATATATTGCATTGTTTACGAGAAAAATTTGAAAATTACATTTTTACGCAAAAAAATTCTCCCGGCCTCACAAATGGTTTAGCCCACATAATACTGATACGATATTTTTCTCATATGAGCAGAAATTGTAAAAAAATAGGTCAAACTAAAAAAGGGGGAGGGGGTTTCCAGATTTTTTTTTCTTCAAATTTTGGAAACTTAAAAAAAAAGATTTTCTGGAAAACACGATATTTATTATTTTTACCCATATTCTTGGAAATTTCTGTTTTTATAGAGAAGATAGCGTATCAGCTATATGAGGGCTAAATCACTTTTGAGGCCGGGAGAATTTTTTTTCTTAAAAAACTAATTTTTGAATTTTTGTCGTTGACGATGTAAGGTATCGCAAAAAATCAAAGTCATTTTTCATAGAACTTTCAAGAACATGCAAACCTTTATTTGAACATTTTTTTCGTATCAATCATTGCTTGCGAGGAAAAGTAAAAAGTTCGATTTTATGAAAAAAATTCTTCTGGGGACAAAAAAGTTATTTAGCCCACATAAAACTCACAAGATATATATCTTCTTTATGAAAGTACAAATTCAATAAAAAATTGGCAACAAATTTAAGTGTGCTGTTTTTTTGTTGAGAAAATCGACTTTTAATATTTTTAGAAAAACAAACGGCTCTATTTTGTTGATTGATCACGTTTTTCATTTTTCCTGTGGACTTTGAAATGAAGAGAATAAAAGCTATCAAATCTGAAAGAAAACTTTAAATATCTCAATTAGGTCGAAACTTAGAGAGGTTTAAAGTAAAAAAATCAGGTTTTTTGAAAAACAATGCAAACAATTCAAATACGCATAACTTCGTAGAAATTTTTTTTTGCAAATCGGAAAAATACGTATCGCCTAATTTCCTTCAAAAAACAACATATTTCGTTGCCGAGAGATTTTGCGACTTAAAGGCAGAACATGCCGGACTTTAAATAGATTTGGTCATGGATAATTAAAAAATAATAATAATTTTCAAATTGTTGAATCGAATTGCGCTATTAGTTTATACATACCTCGATTTTTAAACATTTTAAAAATGAAAATTTTTCTTACAAAAATATGCGATGGAATTTTAGAGAATTTTGAGTCAATAAAATGTGTTTTGAAAAAAGTGGCACTAACATGATTTTTTGAAAAAACCCTTCAAGTATATTTTGAATATACTGCTGAACGTAAATAGCGTCTCGCGTGTAGCGCAGGCGTATGCACGCTGCTGATGCCATGACTGTCGCGATTTTTTGTTTGTGAATACGTCGATTCTCACTTCAATTTATTGCAAGTTCACCAGACTCGAATTGATTCTAAGGATTATTTATGTGCCTTTTCTTGTGCACAAATTTGAAATAATATAAAAATGTTAAAAACCTAAAACTTCAGGTAGCTGTTTAGTAAGCACTATGATGTATTGTTTTGTACAATTTTCACATTTCTGGTATTTTTCCATGTATATAATAATTTATTATTTAACTTCAACAAAATCCTCTTTATTCTAAAACTACTTTTAAAATTTATTTAAAACTACCGTTTGAAATAGATACTAGCAATACATTTGCCAACTCATTTAGTCGGTTATTCTTACACATTGAATTAGTAGACTTTTACTAATTAGTAGTAAACGAATCGGCGCTATTTGAATGTGTAGAAAAATTTATCAGTTTTCTACTAATTCAGATTTAGAGAATATTGACTAATATTTTACATCTATATTAAACTAAAAGCTTTAATTGAAAATAGTTTTACGCTATTAATTACAGCTACAATAAGTTCTTTTAGTCAAATACGATTTTCGCTTTAGTTACTTTTCCCTCCTGAAAATAGATAAGTTACTTCAAGCGGAAAATTTGAAAAAAGCTAAGGAAAGGCGACGTTTAATTACAGTGACTTCTTCGTTCCAACCAATTGAAAGAATTGTTTCGACTCCAGGGCGAAGCGAAATTTTGTGTGATTGGAAAATGGGAATGATACAAAAATGGGGCAAGATTCTTGAAAAAAGTACTACCTGCAACTAATGTTCTTGATATTTTCGCGCCAATTGCCAGGTATGGGTAATAAGGTTAACTCTTTTTTCTTATTTATTACGAGTTCGGCTCAGAGCTAGTCTTTTATCCGCCCCTATAATTGGCTCTCCTCCCACCTTCGAGCCTTCACCATTATACCACAGCCCCACAATTTATCCAGGCTTATAAGATCTTTTATTCCGAATTAAGAGGAATTCGGATAGCCAGACACGGAATTGAGTATTAGGATCCATTTAATCTGCCGTAATGTAAATCCGTTGCAAGAAATATTAAAAAAATTATTAGACGCTTATGTAAACAAAAACTAGGGGGCTTGGTCCCCTGAGGGTGCACCCCCTGAAAGTAACGTAAACGTTGGGGAAGCACAGGTTTTACGTTAATTCTGCGTTTTTTCGCGTTTATAATGAGTTGTTCTAGTGCGTGGAATTTTCGACCAAAACAGAAGTTTTGAGAAAATAGTTGAATATTCAATAAAATAATTTAATTTTTAACAAATTAGTTGAATTTTTAACCAAGTAGTTGAGTTTACAGACAAAAAATATGAATGTGCAATGACAAATAAAGTAGTTGATATTTCAACCAAGAAAGATGACTTTTCCACCATAAAGGATGAATTTTCAATCCAAAAAGACAAATTTTCAACAAAAGAATTAAGTTTTCAAGCTTAAAAGTTGAATATATTTAAAAATAGTTGACTTTTATACACAAAAAATAAATTTTCAACAAGAAAGTTAATTTTTAATCACGAAAGATAAATTTGCTACCAAATAATTTAATTTTAAACTAAAAGAGATAGGTTTTGAACCAAAAGTTTGATGGTAACATTTGTAGCTCAAAAAATTAATTTTCATAAAAAACACAAATTTTTTAAATGTCAGTTCTGACTAAAAAGATAAATTTTCAAAAAAGAAGACTAATTTTTTACATAAAAAGACAAATGTTCAACAAAATACATGAATTTTCTACAAACCACTTAAATTTTTGAACCAAAGATATGAACTTTCAACAAAAATGTTAATTTTTGACGAAGTAGTTAAATTTTCAAGAAAATAGTTTAATTTTTAACCAAATAGTTGCATTTTCTATTAAAATAGTTGATACTTCAACCTAAAATAATTTTAATTTAAAATAAAAATTAGTAAAGTTCAACGAAAAAGTACGAATTTACTACAAAATAGTTGTATTTTCAACTAAACAGAGGAATTTTAACCAAGAAAATTAAGTTTCTACCAAAAAAGACGAATTTTCAACAAAATACATGAGCGTTTAACTAAAAAAGATAAATTTGTAATTAAATAGTTGAATTTTCAACTAAAAAAGATAAATTTTCAACCAGAAATATAATAGTTGAATTGTCAGTAAAAAAATTATTTTTCAACCATAAAGGAAACAAATTTTCAACGAAATATTTCTTTTTTCAACCAAAGAGATGAGCCTTCAACCGAAAAAATTAATTTTCAACATGGTAGTTCCACTTGAACTGATTAGATGAATTTTTGACAAAAAAAGATGACTTTATTGCAAAATAGTTGTATTTTCAATCAAATAATTAAATTTTCAACCAAATAGTAGAATTTTTAAAGAAACGAGATGAATTTCAAACCAGAAATATAATAGCAGACTTTTCAACAAAAAAAAAACTCAATGTTCAACCCAAAGTAGTTATATTTTCTTATTCGGTTCTATTAATTCAGCTCGCATTCGAGCAAAAGAAACAGAAAAAGTGGAAATTTCTTGAAAGCAGAGGAAAGAAGAGGAATTCTTTAAAAAGGCAAAAAGAGGGTAATAGCAAAAAGAGTATAAAATCTGAAATATGAAAGTGATTTTCAAACGTATTAAGTAATTATTGAACTATACCGTTACAGGTGCATCTTTCGCAAAATGTCGCAAACTTTTTTCAAATTTATTATCAGAAAACGTACTAAACGTACTAAGTTCATAAAGCTATTTCTACTGGACCCCCTTCCCCCATATTGCCAGCTGTACTTTTTGGTTGCACCACCTTCCCCCTAAAATTTGTAACGAAGTTTATGAATAGCCCCTCATGGTCGAATCTAATTTCCTTTTTTTTTGTTAGAGAGAGAGAGAGAGAGAGAGAGAGAGAGAGAGAGAGAGAGAGAGTTTGATCAAAAATTATGATAACGTGTGGTTTTGTACATGAAAAAAGGCGTGGCTTATGGCGCAGCTTCACCTAGAAAAATTAAAGGCTTGAAAGGGGCGTGGCAAAGGATGTAGCTAAGGGGCTTCGTCAAGGAAATTGTTTATGGCCAAGAGTGTGGTCATAGAAAATGGGCGTAGTGAGAGGTGTGGTAAACCTGGGAAAGATCGTGACTAAGGGTGTGGCTAGGACAGCACTCAAGATAAATGGACGAGTCCAAGGACAGGGTCCTATAAAGTGGGCTTAGGGATGCAATAACGGTGAAGCGCGCGATCTTAATGCGCGTGGTAAAAAAAAAGGGCGTTGGCACTAGGCGTGGTCTATGGAAATGGGTGTTATCAATTAAAGTAGGCGTATCTAAGGGGCGTGGCCACTATTTGTCTGGATTATATTTTGTAATGAGTTTTGATATCATGAAAGAATTTGATAAAATTTTAAGTCTGCCACTTCTTAATGATTTATGAAACGTCATAATACCTTAAAGAACCTAGAGTACTTCAAATTTTGAAGGCTGAGCGCTTTTTGTATGCAAACCTTCGACAAAGCTCGCAGATTCATCTGTGATGCAGGAAAGGGTTTGAGGAAGGTGAGTCGAGCGAAGCTAAAAAAGGACACTGACGCCTTCGTCTTAATTAAGGGATGAAAGGGGTTGAATAATTGTCTCCGGCTTATTCACCCGTTCGAGTCGTAGGGCGAAGTACAGACCCGAAGGATTGAGAATGGCGCATAAGGATCGGTCCTGCGGAGGACAACCCTTTGCTGCAACCTCCAATTCTCGGCGGAGATCATCGGCTTCTCGACTCAATTCAATTCCAAGATCGCGTGCTCGCTCTGCTTCTTTCAATAAGGTGGATGTTCTCGTTGAAAGCTCATGAGTGGCTGAAATTGATTGAAAACTTCATTGAAATCAAATAATATATTTCGCTCTGGAGATCATAGGATTATATTTGAAACATTTCTTTATATTGAGAAGAAACCGAATTATGGGTACACTACTTGAAATCAAGGTTGTAATTAGAAAACTTTTCAATTAAGAGGATTGTGAAAGAGGTCTTTCGAGTTCAGAAACAATTTAATTTTTAAAATATTAAAACCATTGGAAAATAAAATGAAGAATGTAAAATGTAGTCGGTATTATTGAATAACATTATAAAGGGTAATTTATGGTAATAATGGTAAGTGGGACAAGAAAAGAGAGCTGCGTGAAGGGGATGAGTAAAACCAGGGACTTTGTGGCCACTAGCTTCTAATTTAGTTAGTAACTCACTGCCCCCTATTAGGTATATGTCTCCATCAAGAGCAGGTCACTTAGCATGGGAACCAAGATAACTTATCTAGTTTATGTACATACCAGGGAAATTTAAAAAAAAAATTATTTTGTATCATTCATATATACTTTATATTATTAATTATTTTTATTTTATTATTAATTAGTATTTATTTGTATGGCACATTTGTCTGAAACAAAATATTTTTCTCGCATAAACCTACAAGTATTTACACCAGTATCTTTCAATCAGAATGGGCACCTTTTTATTCCTTTCTACTGGAGAGTGAGTTTCCTTCTCTCTTATTTAATTCATAAAGGTTGCCACTTCAGTTTCATTACTATATTTTCAGTGAAATTATTTCTTTCTGTTTGGGTATAATTGGTGCGTTCAAGCATAGTGCACAGACATCAGCAGTATCACCTAATGTTAGAATCATTTTCGAAACTGTATACAAAGTTATTGTGAAGTTGGACTCATATAAAATGCATTTAACGTCATTCTAGACATTTTACAACTTCTTAATCACGTATTAAAAGTTGATTGCAATCAGAAGTAAGCTACGTAATTTTGAATGTTTTTTTACAAGTTTAATATTAATTGTCTTATTTAATATTCTCAGGCAAGAATAAGAAGGGGAGGTCCACTACTAAAAAGCGACCCACTGCTGGTATCATTACACTTGGAGTTAAAAAAAATTAAAGACTTGCAATAAAATATAACAAAGTTTTAATTAAATAATATGATCATGAGTTTCTCTGTTGTTTTATCCACTTTACAGTATACATTTTGAAACTGTATCACTGTGAAAAAGATATTACTACTAGTAAAACTTTCATGGTCAATAAAACGTGCACGTTAAGAGCCTTTTCTTGTCGTTTATGGTTCCTTTTATTCGATACTTCAAGAGGTCTACTGTACAGGAGTACCACTGGGATATTCGATTTAATACGATCACTAACTCAATAATTTATAATCAGTCACTTCGACCAAATAATTGACAAGATAAGAAATATATATTGCCCATTATCTTGTTATCTTTAGAGGTAAATAAATATTTCGGTTATCGCAAGAAAACTTTTGTTGAAACAACCAAATTTTAGTTGTTTTAATTGAAATTTTGTTAAGAAAACAAAAATATCTCATCCAATAGTTGCAAAGTGTAAAATTAGAATAAAAGGGATTTTTTTTCAATTTGTCAATTAACCTTCAAGGGAAGTATTCTATAATTTGAACAATTTTGCACAAACTTTAGACACTGGCTAGTTCTCCTACGCACTGTAGGTCAAAATAGGCTTTTCTGGACGAATTAATCTAAGGCTTCTATTTTTCGTTTGATTGAGGCGTTTTTTAAAAATAAAAGCTTATTAAATTTTCAAGAAATTTGTGCAAGACGATTTTTGAATTTTTCCAACAATTTCTTATTTAACAACAAAGTTTGGATTAAACTTTGGGATATGTCCACGATATGCGTGAAATAATTCATAGTTTGTCATACAAAATTTCAAAGTATTTCTTCATTTCAAAAGCAAATTCAATGAACAAATGTATACCTTAGTCATTTTACGCTCTAGGCACTCCTTTTCTTTAACAAAATTGATACCAAACATTTTCTCAATAAATATTAGGCACGATTTTTTGATCCTGATAACAAATTTAAATAGTTGAGAAAAATTTAAGAAACAAATACAAATTTTCGTCAATTTTCAACTGGGAAATTTGGTTTTTTAACGGAATAAATTTTAAGTAACTTTTAAAGATAGTTCGCTCATGATACTTTATCAATTAATAATAACTTTTTATTTTATAGACAATTTCATTAAAAAAAAATCATAACTTAACCACTTGTCAACTAATGGACCAGGCGATAATAGTTGTTCCTTATTTAAATAAATAAGATTAAAAAAAAAAACAGATTTTCTTCAATTTTCAATCAACAGATTTCGTTGTTTACGGAATAAATTGTATATTACTTAGGAAAATCCTTCGTTCATGATAGCTTACCCACCAACAATAATTGTTCATTTTATAAACAATGTTGAAAGAAAATTCATAAATTGACTTTTTGTCAACAAATGGTTGTCGTTTTTTACGAAATCGACTGCCCATGAATCAAAAAGGACCTTATTTATTGGGAGACTTTGCCAGGTAACAAAATTTTGTTATTTATTTAAATAAATTTTATGAAAAAACACAAAATCAGAGTTTCAGCTCATTGATAAAATAACATAAGATAGGTATATGGCCAGGTTATATAGAGTTAATTCGGTTGAAAAAAACTAAATAAGCTGCTTGAAATTCACGAAAATCTGTATTTGTTCATCAAATTTATTCAATTGAATAACAAATATTGTCGTCTGATAAAGTATTCTGATCAATAAGGTCCTTTTTGTGTCACTGGAAGTTAATTTCGTAAAAAAACAACATCCTTTTGTTTACAAGTAGTCAAGTTGTGAATTAGTTTTTAAAAATGTGTATAAAATAAACAATTATTATCAGTTAGTGAAATGTCATAAATGGAGGATTTTCCTAAGTAATTTAAAATTGATTCCGTTAAGAAAACGAAATCTGTAGGTTAAAATTGACGACGATTTGTATTTGTTAATTGCATTTATTTGAACAATAACCATTATTATTGAATATTAACAAATGGTACACATTATATATAATGTGTACGATTTGAAAATTTGTCGGAAATATATATATTTCCGACAAATTTTTGATTAATTTTATTAAAGGAACGAAGACTTTAGAGTGCCAAATAGCTAAGATATGCATTTGTTTATTAAATTTTCTCATAACATTAACAATTACTTTAGATTTTTTAAATGGCTCTAGACTAATTTGTCCGGAAATGCCTCTTTACTTCACTTGCTATGGTCTGACTATACACTGATGTGACCACTTGTACCAGGAACTCTGAATCCCTGTAATTGAAGACCCAAAAGCGAATAATGTTGAAACTGCTGCATCTGTTACTCCGTGTTAGCAGTTTGCGCAATTTCGTATTTCAGGTAATTACCAAAATTGCTTCACTTAAGAGTTCGTTGAAATGAGAATTTTAAAGAGGTAAAACCTCTAATTTAAAACTCAATTGTTATAAATAATTTCAATTTTAGGGTCAATTTCTTTACCCAGGATATCATAATTTGTCAATATATAATGTGCATTGAATAAATATTAGAAATTGTATTTACAAAATAATTTTTTTTGCCTATCTTGTCACCATTTTGATCATTTTGTTTATCAACTTCAGATCAAAATTATCCACTTTTGCGGATCCAAAATTAATTTTAACATAACTTTATTCATATCTGGAAGACTTACAACTTCCCTGGGCTAACTGATGATGTTTGATAAAACGCTGAATTTTCAATAAAATACATCAGTTTTCAACACATCTTTGAATTTTGAATTAGAAAAGATCAATTTTCAACAAAATAGTTGAATTTTCAACCAAAAAAGATCAGTTTTTAACTTGAACTGGAATACTTCTACGTTAAGTTCAAAAAGTTAATTTTCTATCGAAGAAAAAAGACATTTACAACAAAATATTTACATTCTTATCCAAAGAGATAAATTTCCAACTATCTACCGAAAAAAAAAAATTTTAACAAAAGAGTTCAACTATCAACTAAGTAGATAAATTTTCATTCGAAAAAATTAATTTCAATCAAGGAGATTAGTTTTTTTATCGAAATGACGAATTTTGAAGAAAATAAATGAATTTTCAACAAAATAGTTAAATTGTCAACTAAATAGGATACATTTTTAAACAAAACTAGTTGTTTTTTTTTCACCAAAGAGATGACATTTCTGCCAAAGGAGATAATTTTTCGAACCAAAAAGGCGAACTTAAAAAAAAGGTTGAATTTTCAACTAAAAAAGATAAATTTTCAACAGAATAGTTAAATGCTTAACCAAAATAGATCACCAACCAACCAAACAGTTGCATTTTGAACGAAAAAGATTAAATTTTTAAACAAAAAAGATTCATTCATAACCAAAAATATAAAAGTAGACTTTTCAACCACAAATAATTATCTTTCGACAGAAAAACGTGAGATTTTTAATTAGAGATGAATATTCAACGAAAAAATTAAATTTTCAAACAGATTGTCAATTTTTTTTAAGATTCATTTTCAACCATGAAGAATAATTTTCTACAAAAAAATCGAATTTTTAACAAAAATCAAATTAAAACAAAAGAGATCAATTTTCAAAAAAAGAAGTTCAATTTTCAATCAAAAAGATGAATTTTCAAGCAAGAAAATTAATTTTCTACCAAAAAAGATGGATTTTCGACAAAATAAATGAATTTTAAACCAAACAGTTGAATTTTCTACTAAAAAATATACATTTTTATCAAATTAGTTAAATGCTCAACCAAAACAGGTTACTGATCAACAAAACAGCATTGGGAACGAAAAAAGGAATACATTTCTATCAAAAGATATTAAGATTTAAACCAAAAAGATGAATTTTCAACAAAAAGTTGAACTTTCAATCAAAAAATATTCTTCAGTGAAGATAGAGAATAATTTCCACTAAATAGTTGAATTTTCAACTCATAAAGACGAATTTTCAACAAAACATTTGAATTTTCATCCAAAAAATGACTTTCTAATAAAGCTGTTTATAAAAACAATATAATAAATTTTTCAAAAAAAATGATAAAATTTTGAACCAAAAAAGATCAATTATTACCCAAAAATATAAAAGTAGACTTTTCAACCGATGAGAATTATCTTTAAGAAAAAATAGTTGGATTTTTAATCAAAGTAAATTTTTTAAGATTAATTTTCAACTATAAAGAATATTTGTTTACGAAGAGACGAATTTTCAACAAAATCCATACATTTTTAACCACATAGTTGAAGTTTCAACTGAAAAAGATCAATTTTCAACCAAATAGTTTAATTTCTCAATAAAAATGGTAAATTATCAACAACAGAAGGAAGTTTTCAACAAAATAGTTAAATTTTTTAATAACGGAATGAATTTTCAACTAAAATGATGAAACTTCAAACAAACAAAAAAATGTGAACAAATAAGATAAATTTTCAACCAAATATTTGAATTTTTAACGAAAAAGATAAATTTTCAATCAAGAAGATTGATTTTCTACCGAAAAAGATTAACTTCTAATAAAATAAATTAAATTAAAAAAAATAGTTGGTCTTTCTACCAAAGAGTCCAAATTTATACCAAAAGAGATGAATTTTCAAACCAAAAAGACAAACTTTCAAAAAAACATTTGAATTTTCGAACATGCATTGGTATAGAACTCTCTAAGGTTCTGAAAATTATTTTTTTTTACCTTTGAAATCTGGTTCTGTAGGTTTAAGTATTTCAAGTATTCATCGAAACTTCATTATTTTTCGTTAAAAAAATGTAGGAGATTTCTTTGAAAGCTCAGTTTTGAAAATTCAATGTATATGTTATCACTTGGTCATGACATAAAAAATGACAATTCATGACTGGCAATTGATCTTGAAAATCGAATCATTCTAACACTCATTTGCTGATCGAATGAAACATCTAAAATTTATATAAAAGCGGTGCATTTCACTATGATCCAATTTCGGGATCAATTTGATCAACTGAAATTTACTAAATGTTGCACATTTTACCTAACAAACCACTCATTTTTTCTTCTCAGGACCACCTGTCAGTCTTCACATCCTAAATTCATCTAAATTCAAATTCATCAACCAAATATCGAAATAAATAAAAAAATATGAATGATAACAATTGGATGACTTCATCCTTGAAAGAGAAAGCACTCAAGCGTCAGTATTCCTCCGTGTGCTTGGGGTATAAATTAATTTTCGTTAAGCGTATGCATAACACACTTATGAATATGCAGATATGCGTTTAGTATATTCTGTGCTTGATCAAATGACTCCTATATTCCATATAAGATTCGCGATAGCAGAGCTTAGTATTAATAGCCAGAAATTATAGCAAATACAGTAATAGCTATAAAATAGCAAGCAATTAGGTGAAGTAAAATTTGTAAAATTTATTTTTAATTGTTTAGGTTTTATTAATATTCATGTTCTAATATTTTCAAGCTAATTTCTTACCATTTGCGACGTCTAAAAGTGCATCGAGGGCAACATCTATTCCAGTTTCAGATGCCAGTTCAGTCTGAACAGGTTTCCCTAATAAATCCTCCACATCTGGAAAAAATAATATTATTCAAAAGAGAAAAACAATAATTAGTTTGTTGAAGATAGTCTATATTAGTTTAAAAAAATGGATCGTTTCTATACGTTTGGTTCTGGATTATTGAAATACCGAAATGGTCAATACGAATTTCAAATTGTTTTAAATTGAAATGGTTAAACTTCAAATATTTAATTTTTAGTTGTGCAATTTCATATATATTATAATTATAATTATATATATATTTTATCATATGGCGTCAAAATTTTCATACTTTATAACGGAGCCTTCACCATTAGGTGGGGGGGTGGGGGGGGGGGAGAAAAGAATTTCTTACGTAAGTTTCCCTTTTCCATTTTTTTTTTAAATTTGCTAACTGAAACTTGTTTTGGCTGTTGAAAGTACTTTTGATGTTATTATACTAATTAAATCCTTCTTTGTTTAATTTCTTTTGTATCATGTAATACATTCCTTGAAATCCTTTCAATTCCATGCATATAGTATATAGTTTCTTGTAATCCCTTCAAAACGATGAAGCTGCATGGAAATCCCTTAAAATTCTTTGAGATGCCGTGAAATTTTTTGAAATCCTCGAAATTGCTTAAAATCTTTAAAATTCCATAAAAATCCTTTTTAATCCTTTAAAATCCATGGAAATCCCTTCACAACTCTAAAAATCGTTTAAAATCCTTGAAATTCCGTAAAATATTTCAAAATATTACGAGATACGTACATTGAAATCTGTGAAATCTCCCTAAAATTCACTGAAATGTTTCAAGTCCGTGGAAATCTTTCCGAATCTCTTGAAGTCACTTGAAATATTTTAAAATCATTTAAAAGCCATTACAATTTTTCGAAATCTCTCAAAATCCTTTATATTATTTGGAAATCCTATGAAATGCCGTTAAATTCATCGAAATCTTACAAAATTCTCTAAAATCCGTGGATATACTTTGGAATCTATTGAATTCCCGCGAAATCATCGAAAGCCCTTTAAATCTCTTAAAATTCGCTAAAATCCCTTGAAATCCTTTGAAATATTTTTAAATCCTATACAATCCCTTCATACTTCAAAGTTCGTAAAAATACTTCAGTATCTCTTGTTTTGGAATCCCATAACTTCTCTTGAAATGTTTCGAAATTTCTTCAAATCTCCTAAAATTCTTTGAAATCACTTCAAATCTGTTTTGATCAGCGGGAATCACTTTTAATTCCTTGAAATCTCTCAAAATCGTTAAAAATTCGCCGAAATCCTATGGTATCGCTTGAAGTCACTTAAAACCCGACTAAACTCCTTAAAGTCCCTTAAAATCCTGTAAAACACCTTGAAAATTGAGATTATCGCAGTATTTGAAGAGTAAGTTAACAAAAAATGATAAATCCATTCCTTGAAAAAATGTAGATAATGATTGTTTCTGTGTGTTTGGAATAACACCAATTCGACAAAAATACTTTCTTTTCAGGAAAAAATGTTTTTTTTTCTCGGTTTTAATAGTTTTTTATAATGCATAATTTTATAATTGTACAAAACTTTAAAACGTTATTTTAAAAATAGAAAATATACTAATCATGTGTAAAATTATATAATGAGTTCATATGTAAATGAGAAATTGTAAAATTGAATCATTAGAACATGAATAATAATCAGTGAAATGTGCCTTTGCTAAATCAAAAGGGAATAAATCCACTTTCATTTTATTATTAATAACCACATCATAGTATTAAATTAAGAAGATTTTTCTGCATTTCATTAATTGAATAGCCTAACAGATGATAATAGTCCATTTCAAATTTAATTTTGATGAATGGATTTCAAGCTATAACATATCCTTGAATTTTGAGAAATGAACTCAAGTGGATTTATTTATTAAAGTCTTCAAAGTCTTGAAATCTTTTTAAGTTATTTGAAAATTGTGAAATGTTCCGTAATCTTCCAGAATCGTTTGAAATAGCTTAAAACTTTTTTAATCCATTCAATTGTTTGGAATCCCTAAAAGTTTTTGGGCATCTCGTTAAATTCCGTAAAAATCTTGTAGTCCTTTGAAATGCCTTAAGATCCCTTGAAATCTATCGAAATCTATTTAGATCACTGAAAATCTTTCAAAGTTTTGTAAATCCCTTGAAATCTGTTAAAATCTCGTTTACAGTGAAAATCATGAATATAGTGCCACGGCTAGCTTCGATTAAGTTCAGCCCAGAAGTACTTGCACATGCATTTTCTCTCTTGTGCGTGTTTCGGCGATGCCCCTGGTTATTTTAAATCAAGAAAGAAAAAAATCGTACTACGCGTCCCTAAAAAAAAATTTGTTCATATTCAGCTATTAAAAATCTCATTTTTCTTGAAAACGACGCAAAAATATGAATAGCAGTACACAGTGTAAAATTCTTTCCGTTCCTAAAATCTATAGAATTATACCCTTATCAGATGCTTATCTTGTATAAGTCAAGACATTTTTTCAAAAGGATATTTATTTTTTATTCATTTATTTAATAATTATTTATATTTATGTAATAATTATTTATATTTATTTAATAATTATTTATATTTATTTAAGTTTATTTTGTTGTATTGCATAGAAAACGATTAAACGGGATAGAAAATGATACAATTATTGAAAATGGACTAGGATAAAAGTGTATAGAATGGATGAGAAAAAGATAGAATTGTTGGCATGAAGATGAGGATAAACATTCATAGACATTCATGGACAATATCAATAAAAATCAAATAAATTATTATTTAGTTAACAGAACTTTAACATATTATTTTTGAAAGCGTCTATTTTTAGTTCATTAATTTAGTTCATTATATTTCTTCAATTTCAGAGATAAAAGCCAATGTTTCTTTACTTTTAGGCTCAGGCACCTTGACAATCTCATGGAACATGTTATTTACATAGTCAGTGAACTAAAAACAGACGTTTTTAAAAATAAAATGTTAAAGTTCTTCAAACTAAATGCTATCTTAGTCGATTTTTATTGATTTTGGCTATCTTTTTTGAAAATTTTTGTTAAAATAAACAAAATAAGCATCTGGTAAGGGTACTTTTCATAGGCTTCAGGAGGGTGAACAATTTCGAAAAGAATTATATTTCTTCAATTTTAGAGAAAAAAGCCAATTTTTCTTTACATGGTAGCTCAGGCACTTTAATAATCTCATGTAACATGTTCTTTACATAGTCAGTGAACTAAAAACAGACGTTTTTGAAAAGAATATGTTAAAGTTCCTTAAACTAAATGCTATTTTAGTTGATTTTTATTGATTTTGTCTATCTTCTTGAAAAAATTTTGTTGAATTATACAAGACAAACATCTGACAAGGGTATAATTTTATAGATTTTAGGAAGGGAAATAACTTTGAACTATGAATTGCTATTCATATTTTGCTTCGATTTCAAGGAAAATCAGATTGTGTATCATTAAGAATTAGATTTCTTCCATTTTAGAGATAAAAGCCAATGTTTCTTTACTTTGAAGCTCAGGCACCTTAACAATCTCATGGAACATGTTATTTACATAGTCAGTGAACTAAAAACAGACGTTTTTAAAAATAAAATGTTAAAGTTCAAAGAATTTAAAAATATTTCACAATAATATCAAAGATTTCAGAAAAATTTCAGAAAGATTTCAAAAGTTATCATAAGATTTCAGAAAAATGTCAAATATTTTGCAAATACTACGAAAAAATTTCAGAGGAGATTCAAAGATTTCACAAAGAGTTCGAAGAGTTCAATAATTTGCAAAGAATTCAGAAAAATTTCAAAGATTAGGCAAAAATTTCAGAAATATTGCAAATATTTCAATGCTTTTATAAGGTTTTTAAAGATTAAAAGAAATTTCAGAAGATTTCAAAAGATTTCACGTAAATTTCAGAAATATTTCAAAGATTTCACAATAATTTCAAAAATTTCACAACAATTTAAGAAAGATTTCAAAAGTTTTCATAAGATTTCAGAAAAATTTCAAAGATTTTTCAAATACTACTAAAAAATTTCAAAAGGAATTCAAATATTTTACAAATAGTTCAAAGAGTTTAATAATTTGACAAGATTTCAGAAAAATTTCAAAGATTACTAAAAAATTTCAATGATTTTATAAGGTGTTCAAAGATTTCAAAAGATTAAAAGAAATTTCAGAAGATTTCAAAAGATTTCACATAAATTTCAGAAATATTAAAAAGATTTCACAAACATTTAAGAAAGATTTCAACAGTTTTCAGAAGAGTTCAGAAAAATTTCAAAGATTTTGCAAATACTAAGCAAAAATTTGCAGAAGGAATTCGAAGATTTCACAAAGAGTTCAAAGAGTTTAATAATTTGACAAGATTTCAGGAAAATTTCAAAAATTACGCAAAAATTTCAGAAATATTGCAAATATTTCAATGATTTTATAAGGTGTTCAAAGATTTCAAAAGATTGAAAGAAATTGCAGTAATTTTCAAAATATTTCACATAAATTTCAGAAATATTTCAAAGATTACACAATAATTTCAAAGATTTCACAAAAATTTCAGAAAAAGTTTTCATAATATTTCAGAAAAATTTCAAAGATTTTTCAAATATTACTGAAAAATTTCAAAGATTTTTCAAATACTACTGAAAAATTTCAGAAGAAATTGAAATATTTCACAAATAGTTCAAAGTGTCTAATAATTTGACAAGATTTCAGAAAAATTTCAAAGATTACGCACAAATTTCAGAAATATTGCAAAAATTTCAATGATTTTATAAGTTGTTCAAAGATTTCAAAAGATTAACAGAAATTTCAGAAGATTTCAAAAGATTTCACATAAATTTCAGAAATATTTCAAAGATTTCACAAAATTTAAGAAAGATTTCAACAGTTTTCATAAGATTTCAGAAAAATTTCGAAGAATTTTCAAATACTAATAAAAAATTTCAGAAAGAATTCAAATATTTCACAAATAGTTATAAGAATTTAATAATTTGACCAGATTTCAGAAAAATTTCAAAGATTATGCAAAAGTTTCAGAAATATTTCAATGATTTTATAAGGTCTTTAAAGATTTCAAAAGATTAAAAAAAAATTCCAGAAGATTTCGAAAGATTTCAGAAATATTGTGAAAATTATTTGTATAAATGTCAGAAATATTTCAAAGATTTCACAATGATTTCAAAAGTTTCACTTGGAAGGTTTCAAAATATTTCACATTTTCGCAAAAATGTATTGTATTTTAAATTTAAAATATATTTCCACCGTGACTCTTGAAATCTTTGAAATTTGTATGAAATATTTTAAATCTTTTAAATTTATATAAATCTATTGAAATATTTGGAAATCTCTTACCTCTTTGCGAAATCTGTTTGAAATAATTAAAAATCTTTTGAAATAATTGGAAATCTTTTGAAATATTATAAAATCTTTGGACTCTTTGCGAACTCTTTGAAATTAATGAAATATTTGAAATCTTCCAAATTTTTCTGAATCAGTTGAAATATTTTGAAATAGTTTAACGCTTTCTTAAATCTTTGACATCTTTTTGAAATAATTTAAAATCATTGAATTCTTTATGAAATACTTTTAAATCTTTTAAAAATAAATAGAAATATTGTGACTTACTCGAAACATCGTTTATTTCCTCTTCAAGAAGAGCCAATAAAATTCCAATGACAACCGCCAAAATCGGAAAATGATCGACTTTATCGAGATCCGGAATCACCATCATCACTACGTGTTGAAAACTGCTAGTTTGTGAACTTACTCTGTTCAGTATATTACACAACAGCTGAAACAAAACAAAAAATACTTAAAGTACGCACAATTTTTAAATAAAAAAAAAAAAAATAATGAAAATAAAATTACCTGGCAAAGTCGAGCCAATAAATTATCAGTGAACACATTTTTAGCAATTGTCGAAATCATTTCCAAGACTCTGAGCAATGATATCGCCAATTCGAAGCAAGTGGCTCCCACTTTAAGTTGCCTAGATTCAATAAAAACCGTATCGGGTCTTAAACTCGCATTGTGAATTTCCTGTATCATTCCAATAAATTCCGAAAAGGCCCAGTTCAGTTGATTCAGGAGCGAATTTATAAACTGAGTCGATCTCTGCGGATTGCTGATCAAAGCTTCTCTCACATGTTTTTGAAACAAGGGCGAGGGGCAAGGCTCTGAAATTTGTAAATTTTATTAATTAAAAAATAAAAATTACAACAAAAAATTACTCCAACAGGGTGTCTACTCAAATCATGGAAAAAAACCTGACAAATCCAGGTTCTTTCCAGGTTTCTCAAGTTTTTTCTAGGTGTAATTTTTCATAGTACGGATTTTCGTGCATTTTTTATGAATAATGTTTTCTTCTGTTTCTATGGATTCAATTAATATGTTTAAGTTAGAAAGTGTTGGAAAACTATATTGCAAGATATTCTTAAATATATTAGCCCCTGAGAAAATTACTTGAAATTCATATTTTGGTTGAAAACTGAACTATTTTGTTAAAAAATCATATTTTTTAGTATAAAATGAATCATTTTGTTTGAAAATTCATATTTTTGTTTGAAAACGGAACTATTTTGTTGAAAATTCATGTATTTTGTGGAAAAATCTTGGTTTTTAATAGAAAATTAATCTTTTTGTTTGAAAATTAATATTTTTGTTTGAAAATTCATCTTTTTGATTGAAAACTGAACTATTTTGTTAAAAAATCTTATTTTTTAGTATAAAATGAATCATTTTGTTTGAAAATTCATATTTTTGTTTGAAAACGGAACTATATTGTTAAAAATTCATGTATTTTGTGGAAAAATCTTGGTTTTTAATAGAAAATTAATCTTTTTGTTTGAAAATTAATACTTTTGTTTGAAAATTCATCTTTTTGGTTAAAAACTGAACTATTTTGTTAAAAATTAATGTATTTTGTGGAAAAATATTGTTTTTTAATAGAACATTAATCTTTTTGTTTGAAAATTAATATTCTTGTTTGGAAATTCATCTTTTGGTTGAAAATTCAAGTATTCCAGTTAAATAACATCATTTTTGTTGAAATTTCGTTTTTTAGTTGTAAATTAAGAATCTTGCTAGAAAATTCATCTGTTTCGTTGAAAACTGAACTATTTTGTTAGAAAACCATAATTTTTTTGTGGAAAATTAATCATTTTGTTTGAAAATTAATCATTTTGGTTGAAAACCGAACTATTTTGATAAAAATTAATGTATTTTGTGGAAAAATCTTGTTTTTTAATAGAAAATTAATCTTTTGGTTTGAAAATTAATATTTTTGTTTAAAAATTCATCTTTTTGACTGAAAATTCATCTTTTTGGTTGCAAACCGAACTATTTTGTTAAAAATTCATGTATTTTGTAGAAAAATCTTCTTTTTTTGGTATAATATTAATTTTTTTGTTTGAAAATTCATCTTTTTGGTTGAAAATTTTGTATTCCAGATAAATATCATCATGTTTGTTGAAATTTCGTTTTGTAGTCGAAAATTAAGAATCTTGCTAGAAAATTAATCTTTTTGGTTGAAAAATGAACTATTTAGTTAAAAATCCAACAATTTCGTTGAAAATTTCATTATTTTCTTGAAAAATCATCTTTATTGGTAGAAAATTAATCTTTTTGTTTCAAAATTAATCTTCTTGATTGAAAATTCATCATTTCGGTTGAAAATTCAAGTACATATTTTATTTACATGTTCATCATTTTTATTCAATTTTCGTTCTTTTAAACAGAAAATTAAGAATCTTGCTTGAAAATTCATCTTTTTGGTTGAAAATTTTTTCTTTTATAGTGAAAAATTAATGTATTTTGTTGAAAAATCGTATTTTTTGGTAGAAAATTATTCTTTTTGTTAGAACTTAATCTTCTTGTTTCAAAATTCATCTTTTTGGTTGAAAGTTTGGTTGAAAGAGTTTACTCTTTTGTTAAAAATTTAATCATTTTGGTATAAAATTCATCTATTCCAGTTGAAGATTCATTTTTTTAGTTGAAAATTTATCACTTTGGTTAAAAATTTGTTGCTTTTTTTGTGTGGAAAATTAATTTTTTTCGTTGAAAATTCAACTATTTGGTTGAGAATGTATATATTAGTTGAAAAATCGGGATTTTTGTGGTAGAAAATTAATATTTTTGGTTCAAAAATCTACTATTTGGTTAAAAATTGATCGATCATATTGAAAATGCAATATTTTTACCAGAGTAAAAATATTTCAAAATATAAAATATAAAAATATGCATTATCTACCAAATAATTGAATTTTGAACTAAAAAAGACCAATTGTCAACCAAATAGTTGAATTTTGAACTAAAAAAGATCACTTTTCTGGAATAGATGAATTTTATACAAAAAAGATGGATTTTTATCATAATAGTTTAACTTTCAACCAAGTAGTTTTATTTTCAAGCAAAAAAATTAATTTTGAAACAAGAATAACAATTTCGGTCGAAAATATTTATTTTCTACCAAAAAAGGCAATTTTTCAACGAAATACATTAATTTTTAAAGAAATTGGTGAATTTTTAACAAAATAGTTGAGTTTTGAACCAAAAAAAAAAGAATTTTCAAGTCATCTTTTTAATTTTCTACTAAAAAAAAAACCATCCGAACTATAGTGATTAATATTTAACTAAAATACTTGCATTTTTAACCAATAATATGAATTTTCAACCAAACAGATAAACTTTTAAACAAGGAGATTAATTTTAAAACAAAAAGATTAGTCTTCTGCCAAAAATACTATTTTCAACAAGACATGAATTTTCAACGAAATTGTTAAATTTGTAACAAAATAGTTGAACTTTCCGTAAAAAAAAAATAATTTTCAGCGAAAGAAGAAACGAATTTTCAACAAAAAGCTCATTTTTCAACCAAAGAGATGAATTTTCAATTAAAATGTTGAATCTTTAACCAAAAAAATTAATTTTTAACAAAAGACTTTTAATTTCGACCAACCAATTAAATTTTCATTCCAAAAAAGATGAATTCTAAACAAAAAATGTTGTAGTTGATATTTCAACCAAAAAATATCTTAATTTTCAATTAAGAACAATTGAATTCAACCAAAAAAGATGGCTTTTCAACATGAATTGAATTTTCAACTAAGAAGATTAATTTTTTGACAAAAACAAAAACGATTTTTCAATAAAATACATGAATTTTCAACCTGAAAGATGACTTTTTATACAAGGAGATTAATTTTTAAACAAGAAGATTAATTTTGTTACCAAAAAGAAGATTTTTCAACAAAATACACAAATTTTCAATGAAATTGTTAAATTAAATAACAATAGTAAACAAGTAATTAATTTTTAATCCCAAAAAAAAATGAATTCTAAACGAAAAAATGCAGGAGTTGATATTTCAATCAAAAAATATTTTAATTTTCAATCAAGAACAATTTAATTCAACCTAAAAAGATGAGTTCTTAACAAGAATTGAATTTTCAACTAAGGAGATTAATTTTTTACCAAAAATAAGATTTTTTATCAAAATACATAAATTTTCAATAAAATTGTTAAATTAAATAAAAATATTTCATTTTTTAACCAAAGAGATAAATTTTCAATTAAAATGTCGAATCTTCAACCAAAAAAATTAATATTTGACAAAAGAGTTTTACTTTCCAACAAGTAATTAAATTTTAATTCCAAAAAAGATGAATTCTGAACGAAAAATGCAGTAGTTGATGTTTCAACCAAAGAAGATTGTAATTTTTTATCAAAAACAGTTGAATTCAGCCAAAAAAGATGACTTTTCAACATGAGTTGAATTTTCATACAAAAAAGATTCTCAAGCGAGAAGATTAATTTTCACTCAAGAAGATTAATTTTCTACCAAAAATAATGAATTTTCAACACAATAAATGAATTTTCAAACAGATACTTGAATTTTTAACTAAAAACAAGCAATTTTCAACCAAAAATAGAATAGTTAAATTTTCAGTTAAAAAAATTAATTTCAAACAAAAAAAAAACTAATTTTCAACTGAAGAGTTAAATAAAGTCATATCATATCGTCGATTTTTCAACAAGGAGATTAATTTTCAAACAAAAAGACTATTTTTCAACAAAAGATGTGAATTTTCAAGGAAGTTGTAAAAATTTGTTTACAAAATGGTTCAGTTTTCAACCAAAAAGATGAATTTTCAAACAAAAAGATTAATTTCCAAACATACATATTAATTACCTACCAAAAAAGTCGATTTCTCAACAAACTATATAAATTTTGATCTAAAAAGATCAATTTTCAATCAGAAACGGAATAGTTAAATTTTCAGATCAAAAAATTAATTTTCAACTAAAGCGAAGAATTTTCCACGAAAATTATGAATCTTGGACTGCAATAAATAAATTTTCAGTAAAAAGAAATAATGTTCAGCCAAAGAAGAAACGAATTTGCAACAAAATAGAAAATTTTTAAACCAAAGAGATGAATTTTCAATTAAAATGTTGAATCTTAAACAAAAAAAATTAATTTTTAACAAAAGACTTTTACTTTCAACCAAGTAATTACCTTTTCAATTCAAAAAAGATTAATTCTGAACGAAAAATGTACTAGTTGATATTTCAACAAAAAAAGATTTTCATTTTTTTATCAAAAACAGTTCAATTCAGCCAAAAAAGATGAATTTTCACTCAAGAAGATTGATTTTCTACCAAAAAGAACGAATTTTCAACTAAAAACCATCAATTTTCAACCAAAAATAAAATAGTTGAATTTTCAGTTAAAAAAATTAATTAAAAATAAAATTAAAAAAAAAAACTTAAATACCTACAGTTATATATATTTGAAGGTACTTTTTAAAATGAATAATCATTGTCATTCAATTTTATATTGCAATTTAAAAAAAATAAGCTGCTCTCAAAAAAATTCCCTGACAGAAAAAATCAGTGACATTTTCAGCTTTTTCCAGGTATAAAAAATTCCCTGATAATTCCAGGTTTTCCAGGTTTTTCAAGTTTAAAATCCTCTTTAAAAATCGAAAACGATTCTTAGTAATCGGGTGAGCAAGATTTTAAATTTTCTTTGCAAAAAAAAGATATTTCAACAAAAATGTTGAATATTTAACTGGAATTCTTGAATTTTCAACATGAAAGATGCAATTTCAAACAAGAAGATTAATTTTTTATGAAATTGTTGCATTTTTAACAAAATAGTTAAGTTTTCAACCAAAATATGAATTTTTAAGCAATATTTTTAATTTTGTACTAAAAAAAAAAAAAATCCGAACTTTAATGATGAATATTTAAGTAAAATAATTGCATTTTCAACAAAAAAGATGAATTTTCCAATATTTTAAATTTTCTGCCAAAAAAAAACGAAATCCGAACTATAATGATGAATATTTAACTAAAATACTTGAATTTTCAACCAAAAAGATTAATTTTTAAATAAGGAGATAATTTTTCAACGAAAGATATGAATTTTCAACGAAATTGTTGAATTTTTAAGAAAATAGTTCAGTTTTCAAATAAAAGGATGAATTTTCAAGATATAATTTTAATTTTATATTTAAAAAAAAAACGAAATTTCAACAAAAATGTTGAATATTCAACTGGAATACATGAATTTTTAACAAGCAAGATGAACTTTGAAACAAGAAGCTGAATTTTCAAACAAAAAGATTAATTTTCTACCAAAAAGGACGATTTTTCCACAAAATACATCAATTTTTCATTAAATTGTTGAATTTTTGACAAAATAGTTCAGTTTTGAACCAAAAGGATGAATTTTCAAGTAATATTTTTAATTTTCTACCAAAAAAAAGCATTCGAACTATAATGATTAATAAATTTCTGATGTTAATTTTTTCGATTGTACCGATCAGTTAAATTTCTGGATAAACAAGAAAATTAATTGACCAGTACAATAGAAAAAATTAACATCAGAAATTTACTAATTATAACCTGGTCGAAAACCTAACATCAAGTTTCTATAATGATTATTATTTAACTAAAATACTTGAATTCTTAACCAAAAATATGAATTTTCAACCAAAAAGATGAATTTTTAAAAAGGAGATTAATTTTTAAACAAAAAGATTAATCTTCTGCCAGAAAGACTATTTTTCAACAAAAGACATGAATTTTCAACAAAATTGTTAAATTTTTAACAAAATAGTTCAGTTTTCAAGCAGAAAGATGAATTTCCAAACAAAAAGATTAATTTCCAAACATAAAGATTAATTTTCTACCGAAAAAGTAGATTTTTCAGTAAAAAGAAATAATTTTCAGCCAAAGAAGAAACGAATTTTCAACAAAATAGCTCATTTTTCAACCAACGAGATGAATTTTCAATTAAAATTTTGAATCTTCAACCAACAAAATTAATTTTTAACAAAAGACTTTTACTTTTAACCAAGTAATTAAATTTCCATTCCAACAAAGATCAATTCTAAACGAAAAATGTAGTAGTTGATATTTCAACCAAAAAAGAAAACTTTTCAACATGAGTTGAATTTTCAACTAAGAAGATTAATTTTTTACCAAAAACAAAAACGAATTTTCAAAAAAATACATGAATTTCCAACATAAAAGATGAATTTTTATACAAGGAGATTAATTTTTAAACAAGAAGATTAATTTTGTTACCAAGAAGAAGATTTTTTAACAAAATACTTAAACTTTCAATGAAATTGGTAAAATAAAAAAAAATAGTTCATTTTTCAACCAATTAGATGAATTTTCAATTAAAATGTTGAATCATGAACCCAAACAATTAATTTTTAACAAAAGACTTTTAATTTCGACCAACCAATTAAATTTTCATTCCAACAATGATGAATTCTAAACAAAAATGTAATAGTTGATATTTCATCCAAAAAATATTTTAATTTTCAATTAAGAACAATTTAATTCAACCAAAAAAGATGGCTTTTCAACATGAATTGAATTTTCAACTAAGAAGATTAATTTTTTAACAAAAATAAACGAATTTTCAAAAAATGCATGAATTTTCAACCTAATAGATGAATTTTTATACAGTTAAATTAAAAAAATTGTTCACTTTTCAACCAAAGAGATGAATTTTCAACCAAAAAAATTAATTTTTAACATAAGACTTTAACTTCTAACCAAGTAATTAAATTTCCATCCCAAAAAAGATTAATTCGAAACGAAGAATAAAATAGTTGATATTTCAACCAAAAAAGATTGTAATTTTTTATAAAAAAAACAGTTGAATTCAAGCAAAAAAGATGACTTCAACATGAGTTGAATTTTCAAGCAAAAAGATGAATTTCCACGCAATAAGATTAATTTTCTACCAAAAAGAACGACCTTTCAACTATAAACGATCAATTTTCAACCAAAAGTAGAATAGTTAAATCTTCAGTTAAAAAAATTAATTTAAAAAAAAAATTAAAAACCTGCAGTTATATATATAAAGCTACTTTTACAAATGAAGAATCATTGTCATTAAATTTTATATTGTAATTAAAAAAAAAATTAAGCATGGTCTCAAAAAAATTCCCTGACAAAAAAAAATCAGTGACATTTCCAGCTTTTTCCAGGTATAAAAAAATTCCCTGATAATTCCAGGTTTTCCAAGTTTTCCAGGTTTTTCAGGTTTGAAAACCCGGTTTAAAAATCAAAAACGATTCTTACTAATCGGTTGAGCAAGATTCTTAATTTTCTTTGCAAGTAAAAGATATTTCAACAAAAATGATGAATATTTAACTGGAATTCTTGAATTTTCAACAAGAAAGATTCATTTTCAAACAAGAAGATTAATTTTCAAACAAAAAGATTAATTTTCTACCGAAAATACGATTTTTCAATAAAATACATTAATTTTTATGAAATTGTGGCATTTTCAACAAAATAGTTCAATTTTCAACCAAAAATATGAATTTTTAAGTAATATTTTCAATTTTGAACTAAAAAATGAAATCCGAACTGTAATGATGAATATTTAAGTAAAATAATTGAATTTTCAACCAAAAAGATGAATTTTACAATAATATTTTTAATTTTCTGCTAAAAAAACGAAATCCGAACTATAATGATGAATATTTAACTAAAATACTTGAATTTTCAACCAAAAAGATTAATTTTCAAATAAGGAGATTAATTTTCAAACAAAAAGATGAATTTTCAAACAAAAAGATTAATTTTCGAATAATATATTGAATCTTCAACTAAAAAAATTAATTTTTTACAAAAGACTTTTACATGCAACCAAAGAAATTAAATTTTCATTTAAAAAAATGAATTCTCAACGAAAAATGAAGTAGTGAATATTTAAATCTTAAAAAGATTTAAATTTTTTATCAAAAACAGTACAATAGAAAAAATTAACATCAGAAATTTACTAATTATAACCGGGTCAAAAACCTAACATCAAGTTTCTATATTGATTATTATTTAACCAAAATACCAAAAAGATGAACTTTTAACAAAGGAGATTAATTTTCAATCAAAAAGATTAATTTTGTTACCAAAAAGAAGATTTTATAGCAAAATACATAAACTTTCAATGAAATTGGTAAAATAAAAAAAAAAGTTCATTTTTCAACCAATTAAATGAATTTTCAATTAAAATTTTGAATCTTGAACCCAAACTATTAATTTTTAACAAAAGACTTTTACTTTCAACCAAGTAATTAAATTTGCATCCCAAAAAAGATTAATTCGGAACGAAGAATGAAGTAGTTGATATTTCAACCAAAAAATATTTTATTTTTTAATCAAGAACAATTAAATTCAACCAAAAAAGATATCTTTTCAACACAAATTGAATTTTCAACTAAGAACGATCAATTTTCAACCCAATATAGAATATTTAAATTCTCAGCTACTTTTACAAATGAAGAATCATTGTCATTCAATTTTATTTTGCAATTTAAAAAAAAATTAAGCCCACTCCCAAAAAAATTCCCTGACTTAAAAAAAATTCCCTGACAATTCCACGTTTTCCAGGTTTTTTTAAAAATCAAAAACGATTCTTACTAATCGGTTGGGAGATTGTCTCCTGGGGAAAAATCTTCGGCCCAACTTTATTCTCCATATGCGGACTATGTTTGTACCGAAAAGCAAATCCATTTCCCTGCCAGAATCTGACTAAAATCCAGTTGGACTGAGCCCAGGCTCTATTTTCATAAGGTCTCAATAAACTGGCCACTACGTTCATTTTCGATTTCTCCGGGACGCTTTCCATCGCCTTCAGGGTCATTGGATTGGAAACAAATCCAGCGAGGGTCAAAACCAGAGTGTCTTTTGCGTTCGCGTGGACGATTCTCGTGTCCAGGAAATGGTCACAGAGAAATTCGGCGACTTGACGAAGCATCTCCTGGTACTCGGGAATATTTTCGATTGGAACGGTCGGATGAACGTGAGATCTGAGACCTAGACTCAAATCGGTGAGAGCTTCCAGGTAGAAATCGGGAACGAAGCTGAACATATTTCCCTCGTCGCTCGCAGATTTTAGAGTTGAGAGAACGGATTTGAGAAGCCAGGAGAGTTGTAACTGTTTTTCTTCTGTGTAAACTGCGGCGCGAACCCAAGCCATGTGTCTTGCTTGCTCGCAAAGTTTCGTGTCGAAGACTTCTATCGTTCTGGAAAAAAAAAGTTTGATTCAATTCGATATTTCAAATGCCAGAGAGGATTTTAAGATTTCAAAGATTTCGCAGAGTTCAAAGAGTTTAATAAGATTTCAAAGATTTTACAAGTTACCGCAGGATTTCAAATATTTCACAAAAGATCTCATAAAGAGTTTCATCAAAGATTTCAAAAGATTTCAGAAAAATTTCGAAGATTATGCAAAAGTTTTAGAAAGAATTCAAAGTTTTCACAAAGAGTTCAAAGTTTTAAAAATATTTCATAAGATTTCACAACAATTTTTAAGATTTCACAAAGAGTTCAAAGATTTGAGAAGATTTCAGAAAATTTCCAAAGATTTTGCCGAGATTGGGCAAAAATTTCAGAAAGAATTAAAAGATTTCACAGAAGAATTCAAAGTTTTAAAAAGATTTCATAAAATGTCATAAGATTTCATAAAATGTCATAAGATTTCACAAAAATTTTTAAGATTACGCAAAAATGTCAGAAAAATTTCAATGATTTTATAAGTAGTTCAAATATTTCAAAAGATTTCAGAAGATTTCATAAATATTTTAAAAATTTCACAAAGAGTTGGAAAATTTCATAAGATTTCACAAAAATTTCAGAAAAATTTCAATGATTTTATAAGTAGTTCAAACATTTCAAAAGATTTCAAAAGATTTCATAAATATTTTAAAAATTTCACAAAGAGTTGGAAAATTTCAAAACATTTCACTAAAATTTCAGAAAGATTTCACAAAGAGTTCAAAGAATTCCAAGATTTGAAAAGATTTTACAAGATTTCAGAAAATTTTTAAAGATTTTGTCTAGATTACGCAAAAATTTCAGAAAGAATTCAGATTTCACAAAGAGTTCAAAGTTTTATAAAGATTTATTAAGATTTCACAAAAATTTCAAAAACCACCAAAATTTCAAAGATTTTAAAAGATTTCTTAATATTTCAAAAATATTTTTCAAATTTCACAAAGAGTTGGAAAATTTAAAAGATTTCGAAGGGTTTCAAAAGATTTCACAAAGATTTCACAAAGAGTTCAAAGAGTTCAAAGATTTTATAAGATTTCAGACAAATTTCAAAAATTTTGCAAAAATTTCAGAATGAGTTCAAAGATTTTACAATGAGTTTAAGGTTTTTAAAAGGATTTCATAAGATATCACAAAATTTTTTAAGATTACGCAAAAGTTTAAAAGATTTTATAGGTAGTTCTGAATTTTCAAAATATTTCCTAAGATTTCCTAATATTTCAGAAATATTTTTCAAATTTCACAAAGAATTGGAAAATTTCAAAGGATTTTAAAGGTTTTCATAAGATTTCACAACAATTTTGAAGATTACGCAAAAATTTCAAAGATTTTATAAGTAGTTCTAAAATTTCAAAATATTTCCTAAGATTTCAAAAGATTTCCTAATATTTCAGAAATATTTTTAAAATTTCACAAAGAATTGGAAAATTTCAAACGATTTTAAAGGTTTTCAAAAGATTTCATACAAATTTCAGAAAGATTTAACAAAGAGTTCAAAGTGTTCAAATACTTGAAAAGATTTTATAAGATTTCAGAAATATTTTTAAAATTAAACAAAGAGATTTCACAAAGAGTTCAAAGATTTGAAAAAATTTAATAAGATTTCAGAAAAATTTCAAAGATTTTGCAAAAATTACGCAAAAATTTCAGAAAGAATTAAAACATTTCACAAAGAGTTCAAAGTTTTAAACAAATTTCATAAGATTTCACCAAAATTTCCAAAATTTTAAAGATTTTATAAGTAGTTCAAAGATTTCAAAAGATTTCTCAAGATTTCAGAAATATTTTTAAAATTTCACAGAGTTGGAAAATTTCAAAAGATTTCCCAAGATTTCAGAAATATTTTAAAAATTTCACAAAGAGTTGGAAAATTTCAAAAGATTTTAAAGGATTTCAAAAGATTTCACAAAGGGTTCAAAGATTTCAAAAGATTTTAAAGGTTTTCAAACAATTTCAAAAGATTTCAGAAAAATTTCAAAGATTTTATAAGTAGTTCAAGGATTTCAAAGATTTAAAAAATGTCCTAAGATTTCATAAATATTTTAAAAATTTCACAAAGGGTTGAGAAATTTCAAAAGATTTTAAAGAATTTCAAAAGATTTCACAAAAATTTCAGAAAAATTTCCCAAAGAGTTTAAAAAGTTTAAATATTTGAAAAGATTTTATAAGATTTCAAAGATTTCACAAAGGTTTCAAAGATTTGAAAAATTTCGTAAAATTTCGTAAGATTTCACAAAAACTTCAAATATTTTGCAAAGATTACGCAAAAATTTCAAAATTTTTAAACAAATTTAAAAAATGTCACGAAGAGTTCAAATAGCTTAAAGATTTGAAATCTTTTTCATAAGAATTCAAAAAAATTCCAAAGAATTAAAAGAATTAAGAATAGATTAATAAGAATGCAGGGTGAATTCCAAAAAAATTTAAATCTTCAAATCTTTGAAACCCTACAAAATACCTCACTTCTCGTGAATAAATTTTTTGAAATCCACTAAAATATTATAAAATCCCGCAAAAATTTATCATGATATTTCTTCCGAAATTCTAGAAATTTTTTTTTCCTAAAATATTTCAAACGCTTTACAAAAATTCCCTGATTTTTGCTATTTTTTTTTTTAAATGCCTGACCCTTGGAAGCTTTCATCTTATTATAAATTTTTTTGAAGTTCCATTATGGGCTGAAAATAGGGCACCATAGGGATCAAATCTTGAAAATAGGGTACTTTAGGGACCTTAACTGAATCTCAACCAAATTGTTGAATTTTGAACTAAAAACGATCAATCTTCAACAAAAAAATTAATTTTGATCAAAGTTGATCAACTGTTAACCAAGTAGTTGAATTTTCCACCAAAAAATGACTTTTTAATCAAATAGTTACATTTTCAAAACAAAAAAATTCTCAACGAAAATAGTAGAATTTTTAAACAAACGAGATAAATTCTAAACCAAAAATATAATAGACTTTTTAACAGAAAAAATGAACTTTTATCCAAAAATAGTTGGATTTTCTTATTGGATTTTATTCGTTCACTTGGCATTTAAGCGAAAAAAAGTGATTTTCAATATGAATTTATTTTTAAGCGCCAAAGAATCCTGGTGAGTGAAAAATGAACCTAGCTAAGAACAAATAAAAAAAAAGTCTCGGAAAAATATTGTCAGGGAAAATGAAAAATTGATTAGGGAAAAATGATGTTTTTAAGCTGAAGTTTAACAGTAACCCTGATATAATATTCTTGTTAGTAATTTATTTGCCTTGTATTAACGTTTCTTTTTTTTGCAGTTGCTTCCTTCATAAGAATATCTTTTTAGTTATGAATTTTATTATTTATTTGAAAATTCAACAACTTTGTTAAAAAGTTATCATTTTTTGTCTAAAATTCAACTATTTCTTTGAAAATTTGTCTTTTTGATTTAAAATAACATCTATTTCAGTAGAAATTGCATCTTTCTTAGATAAAAATGCAACTTTTTGATTAAAAATTTAATAATTTTGTTGAAAAGTCATCCTTTTTGGTTTAAAATTCAACTTTTTTGTTGGAAATTCGTCTGTTTGGGTTGAAAATTTAAGTATCTTCGTAGAAAATTTACTTCTTATTCAAAACTCATATTTTGATGTTGAAAAGTCAAACTGAAATCTTTTTTGGATCGAATTTCAACTATTGTTTTGAAAATTTGACTTTTCAATTTAAAAATTCCTCTCTCGTAGTAGAAATTGCATCATTATTACATAAAAATGCAAATTTTTGGTTAAAAATTAAACAATTTTGTTAAAAAGTCATTTTTTTATTCGAAAATTCAACTGTTTTGTTGAAAATTCAATTACTTCGTAGGAAATTTACATCTCATTCAAAACTCATATTTTGATGTTGAAAAGTCAAACTGAAATCTTTTTTAGATGAAAATTCAAATATTTTGTTGTTGAAAATTTGTCTTTTTGATTTGAAAATTCATCTGTTTTTAGTGGAAATTGCATCTTTCTTGGATAAAAATGCAACTGTTTGGTTAAAAATTCAACAATTTTGTTAATAAGTCATCCTTTTTGGTTCATTTTTTAGATGACAGTTTCTCCCAGTGGGACCCTGCGGTGGTTGTTAACCTTTAGTTTTTAATTATATATATATATATATTACGGTGGTCCAAAAAAAGACTTTTTTGAATTTTTGGGATTAGACTGAAAAATATTGAAGGCTACATGAAAATAGAAAACCCATATTTTTTTGCTTTGGACAAAAATAATTAGTAGGACTACGCATTTGTTGCAAAGTTTTTTCTAAATTGACTAATCAACATAGAGAATTTAAGGCGCCGCCTATGGTTCAGCTTGGCAGTGTGGCAGCAATGTAACAACTACACTTTGCGAACTTGACCTGCTCCTTTTTAAAGCTTGAGGCTCGCCTGAATCCTCAACAATCACCTTACCTGAATCTTATTGGAGAATTGTCTCTGCCTTATTCCATTGTTAATGATTCATATAATATGACTACATATTTCGCCAGCCAATGTAATTTTTAGTGAAATTCACAAATGATTTGTGATGAAGAGCAACTATAGAATCTCTTATAAAATATGAAATTGCATTGACACAGTGTGATAAATGAATGATTGAATGAATTAATAATAAAGAATCAAAATGATTAATTATCAATTAATGAATATTTATTAGTTACTAATTAATTATTGAATAATAATTATCTATGAAAGATTGTAAATTTTAATTATTTTAATTTTAATTATCATTGTTAATTTTGATTATTTAATTATTTAATGTGTAACAATTATCAATGACTTATTTCTGAATAAATATATGCTTGAATTTTTAATAGTTTAATAATTATTTATTATTTATTAATTAACAATTATTTAATTAATAATTACTCATGAAAAATGGTAAATTTTAATTAATTTAGTCTTAATTATGATTTAACATTATTAATTATAGTGATTTCGAATATTTTAGATTTTTAATTAGTTTCATTTATAATAATTTATTAATAATAATTGAAATTTTTATTATTAATTATTAATTAATTAATAATTATTTAATTATTAATCAATCATGAAAAAATGTGAATTTTAATTAATTTATTTTAAATTATTATTATTAATTATTGTTCTGTAAATATTAAAAATTGTTAGTTAATTTAATTTATAATAATTTGTTAAAAATAATTAATATTATCATTATGAATAATTTTAAATATTGATTAATTAATATTAATTTTAATGATTTATTGATTATTATTAATCAAACGCTTATTCATTACTATTAGCTGAATGTTTATAAATCAAAAAGTCGTTAGTAAATAATTATCTAAATTTAAAAATAAAACTACACTAAATATTTAGTTTCATTTACTTTCTGTTTGAACTTATTTCATTTCTACCTCTGATTCCCTTTATGGTGTGAAGAAGCTTCAGGTAATAAGAGCCATAAATAAGTAGGAGCACCGAGGAGCATATTAAGAGAAGAGTAGAGCCTTCGCATTGACTGGTGTCTATTGCTCTATTGTATTGGTATTTAAACCAAAGGCGTCGCCAAAATCTAAACTTAATGATTTTTCATGTTTTTAATAGTCTTTTTCTCTTATAAATTATTATACGTTTTTATTTTGTTCTTTAAAAACCTGTTCTTAGGTAAGGAACTCGTGTTTTGTGAAAATTCCAGTTGATAAAAATATATAGGAAGCCCGTTATATGGTTTTTAATATTGCGATTTTACGGAAATTGACGATTTTGTTAAATTCTTACATAACATTTTTAAAACATCTAAGTATGATAAAATGCATTATCATTCGTATGCGGATAAACGCCTAAAGTTTCAAACAAATTTAATCATAACTAATTATTTTTTTGCAAAACAAACAAATATGGGCTTTCTATTTTCATGTAGCCTACAATATTTTCCAGTCTAATCCCAAAAATTCGAAAATTTCTTTTTTTTTGACCGCCCTAGAGTATATTTGTTCCAGCTTGATTTCATTTATTCATTTTCAAACTGCGAATCCTTCAATATGAATCTTGACTCATGCATTTCAGAAGCTAAATCATCCCAAGGAACGTTTATTTTTCTTTCATCTTCAATACGTATGTCGCATTACAAACAGCCTTTATGAACCTATGTACGGTTATGAAAGGGGTCGTTTAATTGGATTTTAATTGAGCCTGTTTAACAACTCGAGTCCAATTACACAAACTGGATTGAGTGTTGGGAGGACATCAAAAGTAGCCCTTATCACCCTGTTTTGGAATATTACAATGGAGGAAACCCTAGGAATTAGGATCAGGCTGTTTCCTCCATCAGTATAAGTAGCAATGCTTTCAAAACTGCGCAAGTTTCGAAATCTTGAATATTTCCCAGCCAGAAATTCGCGAGAAATAAAATTGTCTTGTGACCTAATCTCAACAAAGGCCCACGATTCTATAGAGTTTAAGTCAATTCCGTTTCAATTCATCTCAGTGAGCTATCAAGAAACCAATTACAGTTCCACGTGTGTTCCGTCCCGCTGGTCTCCCTGCTCTTGGGATCTGGTTGCGCACGCGTTCATTGATTTCCCGCTTGCCTTACAGTTTGAAGATGGCTCACTTTAGGCATTGGTGAAAAAGCTGCTCATGCGCACTTTCGAGATAAGGTACTTTAGGCACTGGCATCAGTAACTTCAAACACTGGTGTTGGTATTTTCTTGAAATAAAGGACCCCGCACCAAATCTACAGTAAATGTCTTTTTGTGAAAAATTCTAAATCTAATTTTTTTTGTATTCCGAACCTGCGAAGCAATAATTAGAAAGAAAAAAAAGACAAAAAATGCACGGTTTTTTAACAAAAAATGGTGAAAGTTTCAATTTTTACATGTATTCTAATAGAAAAATGCTTATTTTAGTGAAAAGTTTTTTTTCTCCTAAACTCTTTGTTTGATTTTGCTAAAAGTTTCACATTTTGACTATCAGTCTTACCGAAACAAATTGTTCATATCTAAGATCTAGAAAGATTAAATGTTTTGTGGGTATAGAGCATGTTATGTGGGTGTTTTCATACTCTAAACATCCAAGTATGGAAATCATCATTTCTTTATAACTAAAGTCACTAGAGATTATTCATTTAAATGCTAGGATATGAAATCACTTTCATATAAGTAAAGCAAGCGTGCATAGCACGGATATAATATATGTGCATTTACCTCAAGGGTTGTTTTATCATCCCTTGAATATTTAATTCGGAATATCGACATTTCTTATTGACTAAAATCACAAAAAGTTTTGTGAATAATCTATGAGGATAAGAATCATAGTAAAGTAAATAGGGAAGGTGTAGAACGACAAGGATGTCTTTGAATTTTTCTAGAGGGTTGCTTAATCATCCCTTACTTAGAGAAGCAGAGAAATTAACATTTCGTAAGAAATAAATCACCAAAGATCAGGTTTCACGGTAGTTTATTTATTCCCTAATTATTAAAACAAAGAAATCGATCTTTTATACCCTAGCATTTAATCAATAATCTCCAGTGACTTTAGTTACTAAGAAATCATGATTTCCATACTTGGATGTTCAAAGTATGAAAACACGCCCAAAAAACCGTTAATCTTTCTAGATCTGAGATATGAACCTTTTGCTTCGGTAAGACTGATGGTCAAAATGTAAAAATTTTAGAAAAATCTAACAAAGAGTTTAGAAGAAAAGAAAACTTTTCACTTAAACAAGCATTTTTCTATTAAAATACATGTAAAAATTGAAACTTTTACCATTTTTTGTGAAAAAACTGTCCATTTTTCTTACTTTTTTTCTTTCGGATCATTGCTTTGCAGGTTCAAAAATAAAAAACAATAAGATCTAGAATTTTTCACAAAAAGTCATTCACTGTACATTTGGTGCGGGGTCCTTTAGATTTAACTTGACCAAATCTTTTAATGATTGAAGTTTTGTTTTCAAGGTTTCGTAGCCGTTTTCGTCCGAAGTACAAAAGGGTATGAGTGCCAAAATTCGGCACAGCAAAAGGGCATAAGCAAAATAACCAATTTTTTCATAACATTTTGTTAAGTAATTTTTTTCAAAAATTTTTTTCCACAAAATTCTTTTTCAAACATTTTTTTTCAAACAAATTATTTACGAAATTTGGAAATCTTTTCTTTTAAGATTAGTATTTTTCATTGAATCCTCCTAACACAACTTACTCGGACGGCCGCACAGTGGGCTGAATCGGGAATTTACTATTCAAAATCACCTACAGCCTACAATTCTGAACCGATTTTCAATTTCTTTGCTTAGAAGTGATCAGCGATAGTTTCACAAGGGCGTCTATTAATTCGATTTTTTATTTTTTGTCATTTTATATTTTTTATACAAATAAAAAACGAGCGAAAATGAGAAATTTTTCAATTATTATTTTTTATCTTCAAATAAATAACTTAAATTATACCATTCTCGACAAAAATGAATGACGAAGTATCCAAATAATATAAATAATTTACAGGATATTGAATCTAATTGTTATAAACAAATTATATTAACAAAATGTCAACATATTGGCAATTTTGCTTGCAAAGTGTATTTATAAGTTGAAAAGGCTTGATTCTATCAACAAGATCACGTTTGAACATATAAATTCGTTGTATAGTATGATTTGTTTATTTTATAAACAAATTATGTAAACAAATGTATAGTTTAGGCGTTCATTGGCAGGAAGTAATCGCTTTTCTTTCTCAGTACCTTTAAACTATATGAGTGGTAATATTTAGTGATTGAGATTGGTCATTCGATATTATTTATTCATTTTATAAACAAATTTTTTAAATAAATGCATAGTTTGGACATTTTTAGACATAAAATAATAGTTTTTCTTTCTAATCGTCTTCAAATTACATAAGTGGTGATGTTTAGTGACGAAGCATTGCCAATCGATAATATTTGTTCATGTTATAAACAAATTTTATAAACAAATGCACAGTTTGACCATTTATAGGTAGAAAGTAATCGTTTTTCTTTCTAATCGTCTTCAAATTACATAAGTGGTGATTTTTAGTGACGAAGACCTGTCAACCGATATTATTTGTTTATGTTATGAACAAATTTTATAAACAAATGCATAGTTTGACTATTTATAGATAGAAAGTGATCGTTTTTCTTTCTAATCGTCTTCAAATTACATAAGTGGTGATATGTAGTGATGAAGAATTGTAAATAAATATTATTTGTTTATCTTATAAACAAATTTGATTTTAAAAATGCATAGTTTGACCATTTATAGATAGAAAGTGATCGTTTTTCTTTCTAATCGTCTTCAAATTACATAAGTGATGATGTGTAGTGACGAATAATTGTCAATCGATATTATCTGTTTATGTTAGAAACAAATTCTATACAAAAATATAAGTTCAAGGTAGAGTAACGTTTGACGTAAATGTCGCTGAGGTTGACTGAAGTAAATTTTATTTTAAAACTGCTTTTCAGTCTTTTAAGTAATTCAAATATTCAAAATATACCGTATTCAGAAGAAACTGCAGAAGCCCGTAATAAGAATTTCAAGCGGTTCAGAGAATTCAACACACAAAATTGCTCTCGAATTTCGACAAAATGAAGATTTGATACATAAGCTCCTTGTGTCATCTCATCTGATCTATCAATTGCGCCTTAACTGGAGCAAGAATGAATTTGAAATGGATCCTAAAATTATTAAAATAATTGACAAGTACAACTTGGAATGTAATTCTTTTAGAACATCACAAAAAATTTCCAGTGATATCATTTGAAGGAAATAATAGAAAAAGATTACCTTCTGTCTACAAATGGCCAAACTATGCATTTGTTCATGAAATAAAAAAACAATATCAAATGACAATTCTTCTTAACTAAACATCACCACTGATGTCATTTGAAGACGATTAGAAAGAAAAACGATCACTTTCTATCTATAAAGGGTCAAACTACGCATTTGTTTATAACATAAACAAATAATTTTGATTGACAATTCTTCGTCACTAAATATCACAACTTATGTAATTTGAAGACGGTTAGAAAGAAAAGCGAGTAATTTCTATCTATAAATGGTCAAACTATGCATTTTTTTATAACATAAACAAATAATATCGATTGACAATTCTTCGTCACTAAAGCTCACCACTTATGTAATTTGAAGATGATTAGAAAGAGAAACTATTACTTTCTGTCTATAAATGATCAAAATATGATTTTGTTTATAAAATTTGTTTATAAAATAAACAAATAATATCGAATGACCAATCCTAATCACTAATTATTACCACTCACAGAATTTAAAGGTACTAAGAAAGAAAAGCAATTTCAACTAACAAATATACTTGGAAGTACAATTTCCAATGCGTTGACATTTTGTTAAAATAATTTGTTTACAATAATTAGATTCGATATCCTGTAAATTATTTATATTCTTAGGATACTTCGTCATTCATTTTCGTCAAAAATGGGCCTAATTAAGTTATTGATTTGAAGATAAAAAAATAGTAATTAAAAAAGGTCTCATTTTCCCTCCTGGTTCATTTATATAAAAAAATAGAAAATAACAAAAATTAAAAAATTGAATCCATAGACGCTCTTGTGCAAATATCGCTGATCACTTCTGAACAAAAAAATTGAAAATCGGTTGAGAATTGTGGGCTGTAGGTGATTTTGAATAGTAAATTCCTGATTCAGCCCACTGTGCGCTGTGTCGAGTCTTGCCAGTCCTTTGTCCTAATGAGGAATAAAATACGAAATGTTGAAAAAGGAAATATTTTGTATAAAATTCATGTATCTCGTTGAAAATTCCACATTTCAATTTTCCAGAGACAAATTCGCTACAAAATTCAACAGTTGAATTAGCAAAAGACGAATTTTGTACAGATTTCAATAGTGGAATTTTTAACAGACAAGTTTTCTACAAAATTCAACACTTGAATTTTTAACAGGCAAATTATCTACAAAATCAGCTATTGCATTTTTGACTATACTACGGAAAATTCCGCAATGCTAGCCAGTGCCAAAACATAAACTAAAATCTGCGTCAACTTATTCTAATTTTTAGATTGCGAGTGACATATGGTTGGAATCGCCAAGAAACGTAGATTTCCAATATAATATTTTAAAATTTCTGATTGCAAAATTAAAGTATTTTGAAGTTTCGTATTTAATTCCTCATTAGGACAAACGAACCCTCGCTGGCAAGGTTTCGACACAGCGACTCGGGCTCACTCAGCGACGTGAGGGGAAGTCGAGTGGAGACGGTAAGTCGAACAGGTAGACGCCCATCAAATAAATATTTTTGGATACAAAATTCGTCCTTTCGGATTGAAAATTCAGCTTTTGGCAGAAAAGTAATCTTTCTTGTTTCAATTTAATTCCTTTTATTTAAGAAGTCTGCTATTGCTTTCTCATAGAGGGAGGTTTGTAATGACCTAACTTCTCAAATCTGCTTTTTACAAAAAAGTATAAACCGAGGGTCTATATTTTATTCATAAAGTGATTAAACATTCGTAAGTCTGATTTGATTATGATCTTGGATTTATTCATATAAAATCATAGGAAAACATTAAAATCTAGATACACTCAACTCCCAATATAAGACCCTCCGGTTTACGCCCTTTCAAGAACTGATGGCCTCCGCAGTTTCGTGATGAGAGGAGCCGCAGGCCGAAAGGGAGGATGTGCTCATTCAAGCGTGACAAATAGCTTGAGGCCTGCCCTCTCGTCATGCTTCCATATCCAACAGAGATTATTCATGCAGCCCTCTTTACGTTTGATTTCCTCCGATTTAGGAACAAGGCCAAGGAAAGCCATGCCTGAAACCGGTCTTATATTGGGAGTTGAGTGTACAATACTTTTCTTCTGCATTATTTGATACAAAGTAGGTATAAAAATTATTTATTTAAATTGTTTGGAATTTGGATACATAACTTTTTTTGTTTAAAATACTTCGAATTTATTTTATTTTAATAAGAGTATTTAGTATATTATTACTTAATTTTAGCAAAAGATGAAAAAAATAAGTAAAGTGCTTCTCTACAAAACCGGAACAGCTACATCGAGAAAATCTTTTCCCCATGAGTGATAAGTGTGAGTAAAGATATTGAATTTTGCTCCTCCCAAGGAAATTGGACATAATCCATTTGGTCTTGCATAAAAACAAACTGTATACAATGCCATTTCTAGCTCTGGCAAAGTGCCGACGAATATTGCTGTGGGTTGGATAATTTCGTTCGATTTAAAGACCACTTTCAGCAGAGATCCCTTCTGTAAAAAATAATTTTTTTAAATAAAATTAATCTGTAAGGTACTATATTAAATTCAATATTAGGCGCTTAAGATTTCAAGTCAATATTGCATTTTCAATCAAATAGTTGAATTTTCAATTAACAAAAAAGTTTAGTTTAGACCAGACTCTTACATTTACAATTAAATAATTAAACTTTTAAGCAAATGAGACCAATCTTCAACAAATCAGTTAAATTTGCGACCAAAAAACATTAATTTTGAGAAAAATAATAATAATTTTTCAACAAAATAGTTGAAATTTCAACTGAAATGATGAATCTTCAACAACAAAATGAATTTTTATTTTCCAATAACGAAGTTTGAATTTCTACCACGTAGTTGAATTTTTGATGAAAAAAGATGAATTCACAACAATGAATATAATAGTTGATATTTCATCAAACAAATATTTTTATTTTCATTTAAAAGAATTTGAATTCAACCCAAAAAAAACAACGAATTTTCAACAAAATAGTGGAATTCTTAAGCCAAAAAGACAACATTTTCACAAAGCATTTGAATTTTTGACACGAAAATATGCATTTTCATGAAGAAAGTTAATTTTCAATAAAATAGTTGAATTTCAAACTAAAAATAATCCATTTTCAACCAAAAATGTAACAGTTAAATTTGCAGTTAAAAAAATTGATTTCAACAAAGTAGTTCAACTTTCTACCAAGTTGTTGAATTTTCAGTTAAGAAGAATAATTTTCTGAAAAAAAAATTAATTATCAACAAAAAATGTGAATTTTTAAAGCAAATAGTTGAATTTTCAACTACAAACTATCAATTTTTCATTATTAATGCAATATTTCAAGTTTCAGTTAAATGGTTAATTTTTAACCAAAAAAAATCGAATTTTTAACAAAGTAGTTAAAGTTTGAACCAATAAAAAAAAAGTTTAATTTTTAACCAAATAGTTGAATATTTAAGCCAAAAATACGAATTTTCAACAGAAATGTTTAACTTTCGATCAGAAAAGATGAATTTTCAAGAAAATAATTAATTTTTCAACAAAATGGTTGAATTTTCTACTGAAATTGTGATTCCTCAACAACAACAAATTTTTAACAAAGAAGTTTCACTTTCAACCAAGTAGTTGAATTATCAATCGAAAAAGATTATTAAAAAAAAAATGTACTAGTTGATCTTTCTACCAAAAACTATTTTAATTTTAATTAAAAAACAGTTGAATTCAACAAAAAAAGGCGAATTAAAAAAAAAGTTCAATCTTTAACAAAAACTGATTAATTTTTACCCTACAAGTGCATAAATTGTTGAATTTTCAAGTCAAAAACGCAAATTCTTTATAAAACAGTTGAATTTTCAACCCGAAAATATACAACCAAAAAGTTAATTTTTAATCAAATAGTAGAATTTTTTAGAAAAATAATAGAATATTCAAAAAAAGATTTTTTAACAAAGCAGTTGATTTTTCAAGCACTAAACACGATCAATTTTCAGCCAAAAATAGATTTTTTTTTCGTGAAAATAGTGTTTGAAGTCTGTATTTACTATTTAGATGCTTTACTTGTAAAGTAAAATAATAAATATTCCTGGAAGTGTGACGTATTTTTAAAATGGCCAATAAATTGAAATATTTTAATTTGAAATTAAATATTGTGTTTATAAATTCAAATCTCGACGTGTCCAAATGAAAAGGATCGTACCGGAGAGACCCAGTGAAAAGGTGCTAACTCGTGGAGACAAAATGTAAAGATGCTAACTCGTGAAAACCAAATGAAAAGCTGCTAGCTCGCGTGGCGAATTCTCTAAGCTTCAAAATCGCATATAAATAGTATTGGGAATAACAACGCCCTCAACTCTGTAGCACCTTTTCATTTGGTCTCCACGAATTAGCACCTTTTCATTTGGTTTCTCCGAGATGGAACCTTTTGATTCGGACACATCGCGTCAATCTATAGCTTAAAAATCCAAATTTATAGCTTACATCTCCCAAATCCAGCTTATCCATATATCCCATGTAGTTGACTTCTTTTTTGGATTCAGCATGGTTGACATAAACCCAATTTTGCAAACCCATGATACTCGCTTCCCCATATTTTTCGGCAAGGAAAGTCCTCTCAAAAACTGATGTCGACCCTTCGATCGGTGTGAACCAAATTCGATTCAACATTTCTTTCATCAAAAATGAATCGGGGGAAATATAATTTTTTTCCGTTAGCCATTTCATTACTCTTGACATCACATTTGTTTGTAGAATTACTTCTAAAAAGTCATTTTGCTCCTTAACCTTTTCGGGTGTTACCTTCTCTTTTATTTGAGAGTTATATTCATAATTGTCATATAACATCTGGATTAATTCAATCGTTGGAATGTTATTAACTTCTGGTTGAATCTCAAAGAGTCTGCAAAATAAAAAAAATTCTATTCAAAGACTTCAATGTTTGGTATTCATTCGAATTCAAATGCATTCTTTGAACATTAAATACTATCAAGATGAGTGATAGCAAACCAAAAGAAAAAACTTACGGCTCAGGTGATTCATCCGTTATATCAGTGCTATTAACCTTCTTTTGTAGATTTAGTTTAATATACTTATTGACATCAAATTCTTGCCGAGAAAAAAGGTCTTCCGTTAATTTGGTCAATTCTTCATCCGAAATCAACGCCTGAGGCGGATTTGAAGATGGGGTATTAGATGGACTTGCATTGTTAGGCTGATTATCATTATGATTTTTTAAGCTAGGATAGTTTATATCGGGATTATTGACATTAGGATTATTGTTAATAGGTCCATTGTTCGTAAAAGCTCCTGGTGATCCGTTTCCATTATTAATTTCTGATGGTTGACTGTTTCCTGATGGCTGATTTAGTCCCCGATAATTGTCATCAGGTGTTGATCCTGACCCTAAATTATCTGAACGAACAGTTGATGTTCCAGCCGAAAATGAATTTACATTGTCTACTCCTTGTGGTACACTTGCAGGCTGGTTGTAATAATAATTGTTGTGAGTTATTTGCGTGTGGTCATAGCCACCACCAGGACTACCAGAGTTATAACCACCAGGCCTGTCAGAGTTATAAACACCAGGACTGCCAGAGTTATAACCACCAGAGCCATAACCAGAACCATAATTATGTCGTGAATAATGGCTAGGATTAAATATTCTATTGGCTGCAGCATTCACTCCAGCATTTATTGTTGAATATATGAGAGCCTCTTTGATAATGTCACCAGTACCTCTTCCACTACTAGCAGCACTGGGGATGTAAACCACTCCTGGTTGAGAGAAGGAACTTCCTCCTGATGGATAACTAGGATGGTATCCACCTGTGAAAGAGAACATTTGTTTTCAATGATAGTTGAATTTAAAATAAATTAAAATAAGAGAGATATTTCATCACTGGTTAAATATTTGAGAGTTATAACTACCTGCATTGACAGATCCTGATTGCTGAGGATATGGTGCAGATGGATGATACGAGGAATGTCCTATATAAAGGATGATATTCATAGAAAATATATCAACAATACTAAAAGATTGAAATTTTTCGAAATAATATATATAGCTTTTATCAAAGAGGCAACAAACTACCTTGATTTCCATATGCTCCTTGATACGAATGAGTTCCAGATGGATATGATCCTGATTGAGGATACGAGTGTCCTAAAATTATCACAAAAAATATGTATTGCTATAGATAAATGTCAAACATAAGTTGCTCAATTAGGAATTTAATCTTTAGACCGAAGATCAACTTTCTCATTGTTTCTAATGTTACTCTGTTAAAAACGAGGTGCACTCCGAAACTTTTGTCAATAGGAATATTTTAGGTGTGCCAGGTTGATTACGCATATGTATTTCAAAAATTTGATAATTCTATAGACGACAGCAAAAATTAGAACGAAAAATATTAATTTTTTTGTTTCAAGTATCATTTCAAATTTAGTAAGTGTGTTCAAAGACGTGGATTTAACAAGAGAACATTTCCGGGTAATGATTTTTCATGTTTTTCGATCGAATTTGAGCGTAGAAGAGTGTTCGAAACGCCTTATTTCTGCTTTTGGTGATGAAGCACCATCAAAAAGAACAATTTATTGCTGGTTCAATAAATTTAAATTTGGACGCACTAGTCTCAGTGATGAATTTCGTGAAGGTCGATTATCAGCTGCTGCTGTTCCAGCTAACATCGATGCTCATGTCAAATGGTGCAAGGAAACATTGAAAAGATTCAAATCAGGTTCATCAAATCTCGTTTATAACATCATAAGTGGTGATGAATCATAGATATATTCATATGATTCTGAGAAAAAAATCAATCGGCTGTTTGGGTGTTTCAAAATGAAGAAAAACCAACAAAAGTTTTTCGTTCTCGCAGTGTTTCAGAAAAGATGATTGCTTCCTTTGCATCTAAAACTGGTCATGTAGCAACAGTGGCTCTTGAAGATCGCCATACTGTTAATGCTGATTGGTATACAATGATTTTTTTGCCTGATGTAATTGTTTTATTGAGAAAAAGCAACAACAATTGTCGCATCATTCTTCATCATGACAACGCAAGCTCACACACAGCACGTCTAACAATTGCATTTTTGAGCAAACAAACCGTCAACTTGTTGGATCATCCAGCATACAGCTCAGACTTATCGCCAAATGACTTTTGTACGTTTCCGAAAATCAAGGATAATATGCGCGATCAACGATTTTCATCGACTGAAGAAGCAGTTGAAGCATACAAAACACAAATTTTGAGCGTATCTTCTTCAGAGTGGAATAAGAGCTTTACTATTTGGTTCCAACGAATGCGAAAGTATTTAAAATACAGAGGCGAATATTTTGAGGACAAATGAAGCAGTTTGTTTGAATCAAAAATTTTTCTTCTGATTACTTTGACAAAATTTCATCTTCTTTTTGCCTACCTGTGTTAGTAGGATAATAGGGGTTGTAGGCAGGCTGTGATGAAGCTTGAGGATATCTAGAAGCTCCTATTGCTGAACCTGAAATTAATAATGTTTAAAAAATTTTAAACAGGAAACAAGAGCGAAAGATTTGTTTAAAGAAGACCTGTCCTAATGTTTGAAAAAATAAGCTGACTTCTTTCCGAAATTTAATAGACGTATAAAGATTCAATTCTGTTATTCGGTAGTTTTCAACAAACTGACCAAGTCTACGCTTTCGTTCTGACATGTTTCTTTATAAGTTTCCCAATTCAAGAAATTAATATGCAGGTCGTGTATACACTTTCTCATTGCTTCTGAAATTATTCGGTTCATTTTTATATCATTTATTTTACCTGTGTTAGTAGAATAATAGGGATTGTGAGCAGGCTGTGATGAAGCTTGAGGATATCTAGAAGCTCCTACCGATGAACCTGAAATAAAGATTAAAAAATAAAAACAGGAACGCTTCCTTTAGGACTAATAAATTTTGTTGATTTTTATGTAATTTATTTTCTACCTATGTTACTAGGATAATAGGGATTATGAGCAGGCTGTGATGAAGCTTGAGGATATTTAGAAGCTCCTATTGATGAGCCTGAAATGAATCAAATTAAAAAGATTAAAATTGAGAAAGAAAATTCAAAATAGAAAAGAGAGATAAAATATTGCACAAGAAAACTGTATAGATTATCAGTATATTATTTACCATAAGAAGGGCCAGTATTATGAGGGACTGGATGCAAACCCTGTGGATTTCCTGAAGGATATGGAGGATTATATTGTGTAGGTTTGGATAAAGACGTTGGAATATATGGCTTTGGAGTGTTTACTGGCGACTTTCCTGCAATTCCTCCACTAGCTGCAAAATTATTTATTATAATAATTAATATTATTATATTATAATTATCCCAAATAAAAAAAAACATTCGTTTCCTCCTTGGGTGCAAATTACCTTTTCCATCATAATATGAACCAAATGAACCACCTAATCTTGGGGCTGATGGGGTCGTTTTATAATTATAATTGTTATAACTATTCACTGGTTTGTTTGCAACTGGCGATGATTCTGAAAGCAAAAACATATTTTTATTTAGCATACTTTTTAATAAATTATAACTTTTGCACAAGGAATCTTTTATTTCAAAAATTAACTTACTGCTGTAGGTTGAGTCAAAATGTACTGATTTTTTGGGCTCTTCAAATTTAGGAGCTGATGGTTGAGGTCTGTCTTCTTGCCTATGTATAGTTGGCGGTGCTAAAAATGAAAAATTGCATAAATTTTGACTTTTGAGGTATTGCAGATAATTTAATAAACTAGTCATTAACTCTTCAAGTAATGTAGCTTTTTTTCAATTTTGAGTTTTTAAAATCTTACCGTGAATAGTTCGTGAAGTGACCGACGGTCTGTACGTATCAGCTGTATAGAAAATATTTGATACTTAGTTGAAATATAATATTATATTATACTTTAATTAAAGATGAGCTTAAATCAAGTTTTGAGGCTCAATGCAAGTTTCATTTCAAATTTTTTTGGATTGTAAACTTACGTTGATTATAAACTTACGTTTCTTTGATCCACTTCCCCAACCTCCCCAACCTCCAAGTCTACTCCCTGAACTGCTTCCTCCCCCTGAACTTGTTCCTCTCCCTGAACTGCTTCCTCCCCATGAAGTTCTTCCTCCCCCTGAACTTCTTCCTCCCCCTGAACTTCTTCCACCCCCTGAACTTCTTCCTCCGTATCTGCCAGCTTCATTTTTCTCTAAAATTCAAATAATAATTGAAAAATTATTATTATTCTTACATTTATTAAATTACTTGATAAACTTAATGAATGTTAAGAGTGATATTTATTGGGGAATATAGTCTACACTTGCACTCGAATTTAAATTTGAGTATGGTTTGGGTTATGTCCTTCAGCGCAAAGCCAGGCTCTCCGAACGTAAACATCAGGGCCGTGTGAACACTGAGAGTGAACTGACGCAACGTGATGCAGTTATCCATCTAGGCCATTAGGTTACAACGATTCAAACGAGGAAAAAATTGTTGAAACAAATTAAAGCTCTTTAAATAATTGCTAAATATCCTGAACAACAAATTTTACTCTTAAGATTCGTTAATAAAGTCATTAATGAACAACTTGTTAAGTTACGGTAATGTTATATTCCAAATTAAAAAAAACTTTGACTTCATAGAAACAATTTAACTTTTTTTTTAACTTTCTATGTCGCTTTTGATTGATCAAAAATGGTCGTCGAAATTTCGTCAATACATCAATCTACGCGTCTCGAAGACGCAAAAAATTGGATAGTTAATAACAATTCAACAATAGTTGAATTTTCTACCAGAAAAGATTACTTTATTGAAATAGTTGAATTTTGAACCTACAGAGGTGGATTTTCAACCAAATGGTCAAAATTTAAAAAAAAAGAATTAAAATTCAACCAAAAACAGTTGAATTTTCAACCCGAAAATTTAAATCTTCAACAAAATTTTATTTTCAACACAGAAAGATGCATTTTCTACTATAAATGATCAGTTTTTTTTACCAAAAAACGAATTATTCACAAAATTGTTGCTTTCTCTACCACGAGATGAAGTTTCAAGGAAGAAAAATGAATTTTCTACCGAAAATCTTGAATTTTGAAGCCAAACGAACGAATTTTCTACAAAACAGATCAATTTTCAACTAAAATGATGCATCAATTGTAGCAATTTTTTCAACCGAATAGTTTAATCCTTAACCAAAACAGATCAATTTTCAACTGAATATATGAACTTTCAACAAAAAAGGATTAAACATTAAATTTATATAAAAGAAGACGAATTTTCAACAAAATACATAAATTATCAGTCAACTTGTTGATATTTCAACTAGAAAAGATAAATTTTTAATTAAAAATAAAATTGTAATAAAAATCTAATTTTATTTTCTATCAAAGATTTTATACAATAATAATAATTTTATTATTTTAATTTCTGTTTTGGTCCAACTGTCAATTATTACACTTTTTGTTAAAAATACTTATTTTTTGGTTGCCAATTCAAATACTTCGTTCAAAAAGTAACTACTTAGTTATAAATATATTTTTTTGATTGATGATTCATAATTTTAGATAAAAACCCTTTTTTTTGGTCGAAAATTTAACTATTTTGTTGGAAATTATATATTTTTTTGGTAGGAAATTAATTTTGTTAATTGAAAATTTAACTATTCCATGTTTTGTTGAAAACTTATCTTCTTTAGCTGAAAAATTAACTATTTGGTTAAAAATTCCTGTATTTTGTTGAAAATTAATCTTTGTTGATAGAAAACTAATCTTTTTGGTTGAAAATTTATTGAAAAAATCCTTTGATTATTCGAATTTTTGTTTGAAAATTCGCGTATTTTGTTAGAAATTAATCTTTATTGATAGAAAATTATTCTTTTTGGTTGAAAATTTATTTCTTTGATTTAAAATTAGTTTTTTTATTGACAATTAATTTTTTTAAACTGATAATCTGTTTTTGGTGCAAATTTAGCTATTATATTTTTGGTTACAAATTCATTTCTTTAGTTGAAAATTTATTTTTCTAACTGAAAATTGAACTATTCCATTTTTTGTTGAAAATTTATATTTTTTAGTTTGAAATTTATATGTTTCAGTTCAAAATTCGCGTATATTGTTGAAAAGTTGTCTTTTTGGACAGGAAATTGAAACTGGTTTGAAAATTAAATTATTCGGTTAAAAATTCATTTTTTGTTTTTGTTTGAAGATACATAATTTTAATTAAACATTCACTTCTTTGACAATTGAACTATTCCATTTTTTGTGAAAAATTTATCTTTCTTTTGAAAGAAACTTAATCTTCTTGTTTGATAATTCGCCTTCTTGGTGGAAAATTTAACTATTTTGTTCAAAATTTATTTTATCAAGTTGAAAATTTTGTTTCCAATGAAAATTCAACTATTCTATTTTGGATTAAAAATTAATTTCTTTGGTTTGAAATTCAACTATTTGGTTGAAAATACAGTTTTTTTTTGTTGAAAATTCGCTTTGTTAATTGAAAATTATTTTGTTTATCTGATGAAAATGTAACTATTTCATTTTTGCTTAAAAATTTATCTTTTTAGTTGAAAATTCATTTATTTTGTTAATAACTCGTCTTTCTTGGTTGATTTTTCATGGTATTTTATTCAAGTATTTCAAATTATTTAAATTAATAGACTCTGAGTATGTATACAATTTCGCGAGTTAATTATAAATAATGTTTTTTAGTCCTTGCAAATATGTATCTAAATGTTTATTCATTTGTGAAAGTCACTTTATTAAACCAACCAAAAAAGAATCATTTTCAACCAAACAGATGCATTTTTAACGAAAAAGGTAGAACGAATTTGTAGCCAAGAAAAATTTTCTAGTAAAAAAACAAAACAAACTTCAACGAAACTGTTAAATTTTCAATCCAGAAAGTCGAATTTTCTATAAAACAGTTTAATTTTTAACAACAAAAAATTGCTAACAGAAAAGAAATTTTCAAAAGAATACATAACTTTCCACCAAATAGTTGAATTTTTAACTAAAAAATATCAATTTTCAACCAAATAGTTGAACCATCAACCAAAAAAGATCAATTTTCAATCAAAGTGATAAATCTTCAACCAAAAAAATAACTTTTTAACAGAAGAGTTTGACATTGAAATAAGTAGATAAAATTTAAATCAAAAAGTTGAATTGCAACTAACATAATAAATATTCAACTGAAATAGTTGCATTTTCCACCAAGAGGATCAATTTTCAACAAAAAATAAATGAATAAAATTTCAATTGAAATAAATAATTTTTACCCAAGGAGATGAATTTTCAATTAAAATGATGTAATATTAATTATAAATAAAATATAAATATGTAATAATGAAATAATAAAATATGTAATATGTAATATGTAACTGGGTTAGTTACATTTTCAGGTAAAAAATTGATTTTCAATAAAAAAAAGCGAATTTTCAACAAAGTAGTTAAATTTTCACCTGGAATTGTTAAAATATCAGTTAAAAAAACAATTATTTTCAACTACAAAAAAAACGAATCTTCAACATAATAGTGAAATTTTTAAACAAAGAGATGAGTTTTCAATGAAGAAGATTAATTTTGTACCAATAAAAACGAATTATTTAACAAAATACATGAGGTTTCATTTAAAAAAAATAAATTTTAAACCAAAAATTGAATGCTTACATTTTCAATTAAAATAATTAATTTTCAACCGAAGGGATGAATTTCCAACTAAAATGATGTAATATTAAACTAGATTGTTAAATTTTCAGTTAAATAACTTAATTTACAATAAGAAAAAACGTTTTTCACCAAAATAGTTGAATCTTCAACTGGGATTGTTAAAATTTCAGTTAAAAATATTAATTTTCAACCACAAATAAAGGAATTTGCAATAAAATAGTTAAATTTTCAACCAGAGGGATGAATTTTCAATTAAAATGTTGAATCTTCAATCAAAAAATTGAGTTCTTAACAAAAAAGTTTAACTTCAACCAAGTAGTTGGATTTTCAACGAAAAAAAAATTTAATTTGAAATCCAAAACAGTTGAAGTCAATCTAAAAATAAAAGACGGATTTTTAACAAAAGTTGAATTTTCAAACAAGAAGACTCATTCATTTTCTACCCAAAAAGACGAATTTTCAACAAAACACATGAATTTTCAACTCAGAAAGATAAATTTCCAATCAAAATTAGAATAGTTAAATTATCAGGTAAAAAAATTAATTGACAACAAAAAAGAAACAATTTTCAATAAAATAGTTAAATCCAGTAATATAAAGCTTCTCTTACAATAGAAGAAACATTGTTATTTAATGTTATATTATAATTGAAAAAAATTAAGGCACGCTCTAGAAAAAATTGCTTGACTTAAAAAAAAAGATCCCTAAAATGTCCAGGTTTTTACATGTATATACAAGTTCCCTGACAGTTCCAGATTTTCCCGGTGAGTAGACACCCTGTTATTTCCTCTAGAAAATTACTAATTTCATACAAAATTCAGATTATCCAGAAAAATACTTGCTGAAGCTAACAAACATTTATTGCAAAAATTGTATTTAAAAATTTAAATTCTTCTACATCTCAATTTTTATTCTTTTTCTCGCATAATTTATAATAATATATTGCATATAGAGTAAGGGAATTTTCTATAAGCTGAAATTAAAGCCAATTTTATTATTTTGTTTGCTTTTGTTTGCTTATTCAAACAACACGTTGTTTCCACAACACTGCCTTGACCCAAGTAGCTCATTAATCTCTCTAGCAATCACCCCAGGTGAAGAGCTTCACAAAGTCAGCATGTGCAGAGTACATTCATAATGAAAAGGCTTACGCGAGATTACAACTTAAATTAGAAAAATAATATAATTGAGGACTGAAAATTGACAAGCTTTAATTATTTTAAATTTCTCACCTCTTCTTTGATAAACCCTATTTCCTCTAGCGTCTGCAGCAGGTACCAGGATCAAGAGGAAGATTGCTAGCAGCTTCTTCGAATCTTCCATTTCACTTATTGTTCAATAACTATTATTAACTATTTAATTAACGTTTCATTTACTGACACAGCCAATGAACTTTTCCACAGCAGGAGCCCCAACTCTCTACACGTATATATTTTCATATGATAACATTCAAGAACCGAAGGCAGATATTTGATATCAGTGAAAGAAGTGTAATTCAATTACAGGCGTAATCAGCATTCCCCAAAGCAATTAGCCCCTAATTACAAAAACTAATAGTCTCGAGAATGATTTGAAAAGTCATGACCCTTGTCCCTCCTGAGAAAGTTAGATGGACCAAATTACTGTCACTTTGGGTCAATTGAATACTTAGGGGCCGTCCATAAGGGGTCGTCCATGAACTACGTTACCAATTTTCGGCTATTTTGGCCCCTGTTCCCTCTTCTTGACGACCGTAGTTTTGAGCCCCCCTTCCCCTAAAAAAGGAATGTAGCCTAAAATTCTCTCAAAACCGGGGAAACAGGGTGATTTTTCACCAAAAGAGGGGAATAATAAGGGCGTGAAATCTTTTAACAAATTAATTCAAATACCTTATTGAATTCAATATAAAATATTTTAAATTCCTAAGACTTCAAGCCTTAGGAATTATTTTTGTAACCAAAAAGTAGAATTTTAAACAAAATAGATGAATTTTATACCAAAGAGGTGAATCTTTAAGAAATGTGAATTTATAACAAAGTAGTGGTAGCCAAATAGTTAAATTTTCAACCAAAAAGATAAATTTTCTAGCAAGAAGATAAATGTTCTACCAAAAGACACGAATTTTCAACAAAATTGTCGAATTTTAAAGCCAAAAGAACGAATTATCTGCAAACAGGTTGAATATCCAACACGAAAATATTATATTTTAACAGAAAAGTTCCTTTTCTGCCAAAAAGTTGGATTTTCATAAAAATAGTTTAATTTTTAAACAAATGATTGAATTTAAACAAAAAATACAAATTTTTAACAAAGAAGTTACGTTTCGACCAAATTCTTGTATTCTTAATCAAACCAGGTTAATTTAAAACCAAACAGTTGCATTTGAACACAAAAGAATGAATTTTCAACCAAGAAGATAAATTATCCACGAAAAAAGACGATTTTTAAACAAAATTCATGAATTTTCAACTAAAAGAGATCAATTGTCAATAAAAAATTATCAATCTTTAACCAAAAATGATATAGTTACATTTTCAACCAAGGAGGAGAATCTTAAAAAGATATGAATTTTTAACAAACTAGTTCAACTTACAACCAAGTAGTTGAATTTTCAACTAAAAAATATGAATTTGTAACCAAATAGTTAAAATTTCAACCAAAAAAATGATTTATCTACAAAAAAGGTAAATTTTCAACCCGAAAATATGAATTTTCAACTAAAATGTTTAATCTTCAAGCCAAAAAATTAATTTTTAACAAAGTAGTTTGGTCCTAAACAAAGTAGTTGATTTTTTAACAAAAAGGCGGAATTGTCAGCAGAATAGTTACATTTTATACCCAACTGTTGAATTTTTAATCCAAAAAGACGATTTTACTATAAAACAGTTCAATTTTCAACTTGAAAATATGAATTTTCAACTAAAATGATTAATCTCAAAGCACAAAAATTAATTTTTAACAAAGTATTTGATTTTAAACGAAAAAGTAGATTTTTGAACAAAATAGTTCAATATAATACCCAACTATTGAACTTATAATGCAAAAGACGAATTTTCTACAAAACAGTTCAATTTTCAAGTAAAATTTTTAATCTTCAAGCTAAAAAAATTAATTTTCAACAAAGTAGTTCAATTTTAAACAAAGTAGTTGATTTTAAACCAAGAAAACGAATTTTTAACAAAATAGTTGAATCCTCAACCAAAACAGATTAATTTTCAACCAAGGAGTTGCATTTTAACACAAGAGGATGAATTTTCAACCAAGAAGATAAATTATCCACGAACAAAGACGAATTTTAAACAAAATTCATGAATTTTCAACTAGAAGAGATCAATTGTCAATAAAAAAATATCAATCTTTAACCCAAAATGAAATAGTTACATTTTCAACCAAGAAGGTGAATCTTAAAAAGATATGCATTTTTAACAAACTAGTTCAACCTACAATCAAGTAGTTGAATTTTCAACAAAAAAAGATGAATTTTCAACCAAATAGTTAAAATTTTAACCAAAAAAATGATTTATCCACAAAAAAGGTAAATTTTCTACCCGAAAATATGAATTTTCAACTAAAATGTTTAATCTTCAAGCGCAAAAATTAATTTTTACCAAAGTAGTTTGGTTTTAAACAAAGAAGTTGATTTTTTATCAAAAAACAGGCATTTTCAACAGAATAGTTAAATTTTATACCCAACTGTTGAATTTTTAATCCAAAAAGACGAATTTTCTATAAAACAGTTCAACTTTCAACTTGAAAATATTAATTTTTAACAAAAATAATTGATCTTGAAGTCAAAAAATTAATTTTTAACAAAGTATTTGATTTTAAACAAGAAAGACGATTTTTTAACAAAATAGTTGAATCCTCAACCAAAACAGATTAATTTTCAACCAAAGAGTTGCATTTTCTATCCAAAAATGATGAATTTTATACTAAAAAAAGAAATTTTTCAATTAAAATGATCCATTTTGAACCGAATGTGAAAAAATTAATTTTTTTGTTAAAAAAATTAATCCTTGACCAGAAAAAAAAAATTAATTTTGAACAAAATATTTACATTTTTGATCAAATGATTGAATTTTCAAATAAAATTATGAACCTTCAACCAAAAAAATGTATTTTGAACAATGTAGTTCAATTTTCGACAAAAAGATCCATTTTTAACAAAATAGTTAAATTTTCAAACAAATAATTGAATGTTCAACTCAATATTAGGATCTTTAACGAAACTATATGAATTCCGAACCAAAAATATAATCGTAGAATTAAACCAAAATGTCCAAAAAAGTCGTCTTATTGGGTTCTACTAAGTTGCTTCTCATTAAAGCAAAAAAAAAATAAAAAAGGGGCGAAAAGGGAGAAGTTTCTTGAAAACAGAGGGAAAGAGAAAAACTGTTTAAAAAGGGGGAAAAGAATAGTTTTGGCGTGACCCCCTGCCCCCGCAAATTGGTAACATATTTTATGAACGACCCCATTATTCGAATTAATTAAAATATTAAATTATCAAATCATTTTATACACAAACTATAGGAAAATGGATAAGAAACATTTATTGCGAAATTTCTGTTATGTAAATTTATTATGAAGATTTATTTCAAGCAAATTATGATTAGATATTGCATTTGTTTATTATTATCATGTTTAAATTTACTATGTATAATAGTAATAATAATTTTGAAAATTCGAAACCCTTATTTCTCAGATCGGATATTTTTCTTTCGAAAAGTTTTAACGACTCGTGCAATTTTGAAAGAGACTGACAGAAAAATGGATCTTCTCAGTCCTTTTGAAAGAAAAATAGATAAGAATACTTTTCGACGAAAATTTTCTACTCGGATTTGCCTCCCTTCTTGTTATTCTCAAGGTTTATTTTTATTTTTCCATCTTTACCAGCAACATTTAGATTGTTTTCGAGGATTAAGAGATTTTCTACAAGCCAAGGAAATTGTGTTCAGAAATAAACAATGGACTTCACCGACTTCAACCGCTATTTTTCATGTATTTTTAATTATTTTCCACAATGCCTCCCTTAATTTGATGCAGGGCACGAAAGGCAGCAAGAGTTAATATTTTCACGTTAAATCTGAAAATACTTTTCGTACTGTATTTAAATTTTTATTATTTCACATGAATTAAAATAATTATGCATTCATTTTTAATGTCTGCAATAAACTATAAAGCTGGTAGACATTATTTTTTATGTGGACATTAATTTGTAATATTTCGATTCATATAGGATTTCCATAAAAACAAAATTAAAAATTAGCTGAATTTTGAATAAAAGTTCAAAAGAAGTGAGATTTTATTCTAGAAAATATTATTAGCTCTCTTCCTCCAGATCTTATTTTCAGAGATTAAATTACTTTCTGAAGCCAGTGTTTTCCTATTCGAAAACTATTTTCAGAATCCTCGTGAGTAAACTATCATGGTTGACAAATATAAATTCGATTGTTCCAGGAACCGAAAAAAAAAACGGATTATCGCCAATAAATCTATGCCGAGGCTTAAGGTACCCAATACAAATTTGAAATTTTGAGTTTTGCAAACGCTAGCCCCTAAATTTCTTCCTGTTGGTAAAAAAGTGCTGCCATAAATTTTTCTTTATTAAAAAAAATGGTTTAGTAGTTCGATTTTTCAAAAATACAAATGTGAGGTTCAAAAATTGTTTCACCCCTAGAAAGTATTTGTTATTTATTGATGAATATATCAGTAAAAAATGACAATTAATTGGATGAAATGGCTTCTAAAATATTTTCTATAATGAATAAATTAAAAATATTCAAGATGAATTAAAAAAATATATACCTACCAAAAAAGATTGATGGAATTCAGTGAATTTCGAGAAAGTTAAACAAAATTAGGATGAATTCACAGGAATTCAATGGAATGCATTGCCTTCAACTATTTTCAATCCACCCTGAATTCTTTTCAATTCATCTTGGATTCGTATCAATTTCATTTAGTTCTCTTAAATTTCCTTGAATTCTTATAAATTCACTAAGTTTTACAGAAATCAATTCAATATCTTGGATGTATCGAATTTTTTTTAATTCTCTTAAATTCTTTTGAATTTTGCCTGAATTCTGTACAGTCCCATTTTACTCAATTAAATTAGATTCTTTGATTCTTTAAATTTTCTTATATTCACTCAAATTCTTATCAATTTCATTAAAGTCTCCTGTATTTTCTTCAATTTTTCTAAATTCAATCCTGTTTCCCTGAAATCAACGGAATTTTTTGGATTATTCCAATTCATTTGAATTATGTTGAATTCGCTCTTAATTCTAATGAATTGATCCTGAATTCGTGTATACTTAACTGGAATTCTTATAAATTTCATCGAATTCTTTTTAATTCAAATGAACATTAGTAACATTATTCATGCATATTAGTCAGTTTTAGTCAATTTTTATCAGAAAATAAGTTTTAAAGTACTATAGGAAGTTTGAAAGTATAAAAATGTAGGGCTAATTCCCTCATAAATAAGAAATACTTTCCATGGGTAATAGAATTTTTGAACCTTTAATTGGTATTTTTCAAAAATTGAAAACTAAGCAAATTCATTTTCAGACCTGAATGACCTAGCGGAATCACAAAACAATTTTTTCAAATAAAATAACAATTTATGGCAATATTTTATTTATCAAAAGAAAGAAAATTACAGGGTGACGCTTGCAAAATTCGAATTTTTATCAAGCAGGATAAAAAAATTGAACCCACAAAAAATAAAATTTTTTCGATTATTCTCTGGATAAACCAATTAAATAATTTAAAAGTTATAAATTTCAAACATACGATTAATTTTTTTTAAATCGTCAATGCGAATGATTATCGATCCCGATAACTGATGGGATCGATCTGCCAGTGAGTAGTTTGAATCGCGTAGAACTCATGTCACGTTGTTTCGCGAAAAACACAGACCGAGTCGATTTTTTCGAACTTTGAAAAAAAAATTTTTTGAGTCGAATTTTGGAAAATATAAAAATAAATTTCGAGACTGTCAGATCTGAGATTCCGGCAGAGGCTGTCGCGTTGCCTGAACGTGGCAGACTGGCAAACTGGCATGAGGATCGTAGTAGCATAGTGAACTGACTAACTATACAACCCCACCGCTGTCAACGAGTCAAGCGTGGGAGGCAAGTAAGCTCTTTTACAATTTCTTTCCCTGCCAGCGATAGAGACGTCGCCGTCGCGATTATAGAAAGTTCGATAGACTCTTAGCTATGCAACAAAATACGAGAACCAGAGTTTAAACTTTTTCCAATCTCAAATCAAAAGCTAGCAACACCTGCGTTTCGGTTTTCAAAATTTCGGTCAAAAACTACCTTTTGTGATGCGAAAATGAAAAACTTTCATCTAGGCGATTATAGAAAGTTCGACAGACTCTTAGGTCTGCACCGAAATACAAGAATCATAGTTTAAACTTCTGTCAATCTCCAATCAATCGCTATCAACACCTGCATCCCGCTTTTCAAAACTATGGTCAAAGACTACCTTTTGTGATTCCAAAATGAAAAACGTACACCCAGGCGATCATAGAATGTTTGATAGATTCTTAGCTATGCAACAAAATACGAAAACCACAGTTTAAACTTTTTCCAATCTCGAATCAAAAGCTAACAACACCTGCGTCTTGATTTTCAAAATTTTGTCAAGAACTGCTTTTTGTGATTCCAACATGAAAAACTTCTACACAGGCGAAAAAATTATGCATAGTGGGAAATATTATGTATCATTTTCATTTGTTTCATTACATTTTCTGTAGAAAACAAATGAAAATTATATATAATTTGGTCTACTAAGGGTCATCCATAAACTACTTTACCCGAGTCGAAATTTTGGCCCTACTTTAGCCCTGCATGATTCCATTTAAGGTCTCCTTTGGTCCTGCCTAGCCCTCCACCTCCTCTTTTGAATCCCATTGTACCTCGGGGTCCTCTTTTGATTCGCTTACGTCCTGACGACCTATGTGCTTTTTGCGTATTTATATAATTTCATTATTCTATTTAATTACATATTTATTATAATTAGTTTATTTACTTAATTTGTTAATATGCAAAATAGAAAGAGTTATGGTATATCAGGCAGAGCTATAAAGTTGGTTTCTCTGAAATTCGAAAAAAGTCCATACAAATTTGAAATTCGTTAATATCTTCTGTTCTGTTTTTTATGGGGAAACACTTATGGCACATTATTTATTAGCCCAATTTTGAGTATTCGAACCATAGCACAAAAATAGAGATTTGTAGTATTTTTCAGAAAATGTAAAAACAATTATTTTTAGCAGCAGATTTGAGTAATTTTACATTTTTGTTAGAAAAAATTATACATGTACATATATTCCACTAGAAATTAGGTTTGAGATTGTTAATCATTGTGAATCACAGTAATATTCAATGATGTAGGTTCTGAAGAGTTTTTTTATGGGAATAATAAAAAAGTCCTTCTTGAAAATGATCTAAAAATGTCAACCTAATTCATTTTTTATTTCATAAATAATGGCACCTTTGACAAGCCAGCGTTCCAGAAGCACATAAACAAACGCGCTTTAAACAAAATCTGATTCATTTTTTTATAGAATTTTGCAATTTTCTTTACAACGGCAATTTTATCATAAGCATTTATTCATTCAAATTTCATTTACGAGGATTAAAGTATACTTTTCACTCATATTGTACTTTGTGTAGTTGTATACTTCAAATTTTTTGGTTCATCATAATATAATTTATAATGACAAAAACTATTGTTTCGATTGTCCTTTTGTTTCCGAGAAAATAATAATCTAGAATAGTTTTTCAGGTACAGAGCTCGAAATCTTATAAGGTGAGACGTAACGTCACACGAGAAGATGAAATTTTACTCCTAGACAAACAGGCGGACATCAAAAGTATTGGGCTAATTTTATAGTCTGATTACATTTTCATGAGAAACAGCATTTCTTTCTTACAACAATTTTCAATTGACATCCACTAAAACCAATTGCAAGAATTAGTGAACTGATAAAAAGAATTTCGAAAGTGATCAATCTAATCTCTAAATAATAAAATTTATTCTAAAAATTGTGGTAAAGAAACAATGTTGTTTTTAATGAAAATATAACCAGATTATAAAATGTATCCACATACTTTTGATGTACATGTGTTTGTCCGGAGTTAAATAGTTATTTGACGTCACTTTTCGTCTAGAGGATTTCGCGGGCTACAGTAGGGCCTAAACAGACGACTTAGGAGGCCCTATTAAGGGCTGAATTTTTATTAAATTAGGCCCTCTTTTAGCCCTGAAAGTGTGAAGAATTGACTTTTGTGCCACTTTGGAGGACTAACAGAGGGCTTAATCTAATACAAATTAGGACCTCTCCAAGCCTTCCTAAGTCCTATTAAGACCTACAATTTAGAGGTCTAAAAGGGGGCTAAAATTTCGACTCGGGATATTTTTACTTTTGATAGTATCATTTGAATTTTATGATAAATGATAGAATAAACTATTGCCTTAAATATCAACATTATTTATCAATAACGAACAAATATCTTATTTTATTTATATGATATTTTGTAATTATTCCCAAAGTTTATGCAGTCCACAGAGACGAAATGAAAGAGTTTTTTAAAAATACTTGAAAATAGGTTTGAGAATCGATTTCAATGTCAAATCATAGAATCAGACGTTTTAAACATAAAAAACGCTATTCCTTATCTCTTGAATTCAGAGCAATGTGTACTGCGTGAGCCATTAGGCATAGCGGAAAGTCGACAGCAAAAATATAGAAATTTCGAGTATCTTCATAATATTCTCTGTTTTTACATTTAATGTAAGACATTTCACTCAAATTTATGCAGGAAAAGTACATTTTTAGAGCCCTTGGAATTGAAACATGCTCATTCCCAGGAAATTATTCGACCATTTGGTTTTGAGTTAACCTTATTTCTAGCCGTCAGTAGAATGCACTAAATACTTGATGAACTTCAGTCATATGTTGGAATTCAAATGGGTTTTCAATATGTATTAGAAGGCGGCTTTCAAGACACCTGCAGCTTTGAGGATTACATGCTCATTGAAAAATTCGCTTACATCTACTGAAAATCATTATTATAACTTATGAACCTCCTAATAAAATTTGCATATTCTTGAAAAAAAAAATATTTTGTTATTCGCTGACAGTTTTGACAACGTTAAAGATCAGATAACGTTTTTAATTTGTATCGAATTTAAAAATATCGTCCAAAGAATTTGCAAGCCTTTTTGTCACAGAAAACAATCATTGACAACCATTTCTAAAACATAAATGTTGAAAATTGAATTTAATTATTTATGGATTTAAAATGCTCTGTATCATATTTTAACTTCGAAAATGAATTATTTCATTTATATGATATTGTACTATTATGATTTGTTTGAGGCATATCAAACGTTGATAAATTCCCTATGTTTGATCAATCCAGTCACAAAAGGAAAGAGTTTTTGATAAACACTTGCGAATAAGTTTGAGCACATATTTTAATATTCTTACAAAAATATTTTAAATTAAGTTGTTTCAACTGAAGTTTAAACTCGATGTCAACCAAGAAATCAACTTATTATTTGCGATTTTTTTTACAGCAAAAAGTTAGTGATACTTTTTTATATACACTTTTTTATTCCCTATACTAATAATATATATAAAACCATGAAGCAAATTATATCGGAAAATTGCATTTGTATTTTCTGAAATAAACGGCAAAGACATGAAATTTCTATTTTTAATTTTAAGTAAAATTTCACTAATTTATAATTGCTTCGGAATTCAAATCTCAAGCTGATTTTAGTTTAGTCCTTTCAACATTTTAAAATGTTCCGAACAAATTTACTTTTACAAGTTATTCATACAAAAATTTCAGTTTAACAAAGGCATTGTGTCAACTCTGTAAAATTATTCAGAAATGTAAAAAATATAAGACATCAATATATTCTTACAATATATTACTGAATTGACATATTTATTTTTTCTTAGATTTTGATTTTGCAATACGTTTATAAAATTTGATAGCATTTTTTTATGCTTGAAGAGCATTTTTGTCAGTAACAAAATGTCATACAATTTGAGATAATACATAGTGAAAAAATGCTCTTCAAGCAATAAAAAATGCTATTAAATTAATATAATTGTTCTGCTTGAGGTTTGAATTCAGAAGCAAATCTTCGATTCACAGAAAGATGAATCCAACTAGATGAACATATTGAAACAACATTGTATTTCAATTGCTTCCGCTAATTTAATTTAAAAAAAGTGAGCCACCAATAGTTGGTAGAAAATTATTATATGTTTATTAGAAGTTCTAAAAATGGCCGTGAAAATACATGAAAACGTCACTTTCAAAGTCAAAACTTGATAAAAAGTAAAAATGTTCCCAGGCGGAAATATTATATATAGTTTATATATAGTGTGAAGTATTTTGCACAATATTCATTTGTTTTATATAAAAAAATGAATGAAACAAATGAATATTATATATAATACTTCACACTATATATAAACTATATAACATATAATATTTCCGCCTGGATTGTGTCTTTTCCGTTTATTTCAGAAAACACAAACGCAGTTTTGCGATGCTAAGTGCTTCGTGGTTATGTATTATTAGTGAAGGGGATGAAAAATAGTATCTGAAAGTATCACTAACTTTTTGCGAACAAAAATAATTCACGATAAATAATAAGTTTATTACTTTGTTGACATTGAGTTTCAGCTTCGGCTGAGAGAACGTAATTTAAAATATTTTTGTGTAGCTATTCACATAAACACTCAAACCAAGTTTCAACTATTTTTCAAAAACTGTTTCCTTTTCTCACTGGATTGAACAAACATAGGGAATTCATCAACTTTTAATATGCCTCAAATGAGTAAAAATTGTACAATATCATATAAAGAAAATAGATGATTGTCAGAAGTCAAAATATGATATATACAGCATTTTGAATCAATAAATAATTAAATACCATTCTCAATATTTATATTGTAGAAATTATTGTCAATGATTCTTGTAGATGAAAAAAATGCTTACAAATTACTTTGCTGATATTTTTTAATTAAATACAAATTAAAGACCTTAGATGATCTTCAACATTGTCAAAACATTCAGCAGAAAAGAAAAAAATTCTTTTCAACACAATGCAAATTTTATAAAGAGGGCCATAAGTTATAATAATAATTGTTAGTAGATGTGAGCGAATGTTGCAATGAGCCTCTAATCTTCAAAGATGCTTCAAACAAAGAAAAAGAAACAACTTTATTTGGCCTTGAAACCCGTTTTCAATTACAAATTGAAAAACCATTTAAATTCCAACTCATGACTGTAGTTCATCAAGTATTTAGTGCATTCTGACGGTTAGAAATAAGGTAGAATAATTTCCTGGTAATGAACATGTTTTAATTCTAAGGGGTCTAAAGAAAGGATTTTTCCTCCATAAATTTAAATGTAACATCTTACATTATTCGTAAAAACAGAGAATACTACGGAAATTATAAAAAAATTAACTTTTTATTACTGAAAATGGTCCTGCTTTCAAAAATGGATGGTCTGAGAAACTATGATATGACATTAAAATCGATTCTCAAACCTATTTTCAAGTATTTTTAATGAACTCTTTCATTTTGTCTCTGGACTGAATAAACTTTGGGAATAATTACAAACTATCACATAAATAAAATAAGATATTTATTTGTTCTTGATAAATAATGTTGATATTCAAGGCAATAGTTGATTCTTGGTATGGAAATATGTATACGACGTGTAAACGCTAGTCTTAATTTCGGACTAGTTGAATTTTTGAACTTTATCCTTTTTATTACCAATGTGAATTTTCCAATTTATACTTATAAGCCTGAAAAGGTCAGCAAACCAAGCTGACGAAACGTCGCGAAACAATTGTGGATTTTCATTGATTATTATTAACCCCAATGATCATAAAAAACAAATCTTATTCAAAATAGTTTATTCTGTTATTTACCATAAAATTCAAATGATACTGTCTAAAGTAAAAATATGTCCTGGCTAAGCTCGAATTAATAAAACTGAATTATTTGATAATGGCAAGATTTATTTTAATTAATTGATAGCTGAAAAACTCTATCGCTTCGGTCGTTTTCTGTTTAAATTATTTAGCGATTGAGTACACAATTTCTTAATTAAAAATGTTTTAAGCTTCAAATGAATAATTTTATAATTCAAAAGAGTTCAATTCGAGTGGTTCAATTTGCAGTTCAGTCTTGATTACTTTAAATGAATGAATGTTCAGCCTCAAGAGTTTGAATCCTTCATTTCAATGATAGAGAAAATTTTTAGCGAACAGAGAAATGACCAAGAATTTTTTTCTTCGAATAAAACGGCCACCCCGCTTATAGAAAAGTTGAAGAGATTAAAAAATTTAGATGAAATTTCTAATGATTTTAAAGGATTTCAGAAATTCAAAAGATTCGGAAGATTTCAAACAATTTTACAATATTTGAGCGATTTAAAGGCTCGCAAGTTTGAGCGCGCCTACGGCGCGCACCTGTTGGATCTCGCGCTTCGCGCTCGATAATGTATTCACGTCACGCTACGCGCACGGACACATTTTCCTGGCGCTTTAAGCTCGGTTTCTCTAGGTTTTCGTACTTCGTGTGCTCGTTATTGCGCGCTTCGCAGGCTAATACTCTCTTAGTAAGCTTCATCGTTATGACCTGCTTTTGGTTTAATTATGTCAGTGGGGGGGGGGGGGGGGGGGGGGGGGGGGGGGGGGGGTGATCACCGGTTTCGTCACCATGGTAGATCCGCGCCTGTCCTTATATAATTAATGGAGATTCCCTAACAAGTTTCTCCAAAACAAAAAACAATGTCCTTAATTCAAATTTCGCGGGTAAAATGAATCAACAGAAGACCCCTCTAAAAATGGCGGGAGACAACGTGGCCGCCATAATGTCAGGAGCGAACACCTTCCCGCTCCAGCAAAAAATTCAAAATATAAAATAACCATGTTCCTAAAAAATATTACAAAATATTAATCCCTTGTAACTCTTAAACGGGCCCAATGAGAATCAATTCCATCCAAAACTGAATTTCTCCACACAAAAATTGCGATTCGTCACAACGATGACTCTCAACCTCAGTTCAGAGTAAAAAAAGTTTAAAAAAAAAAAAAAACAGAAACAATAAATCATTTTTAAACGATCTCAGAAAAGATAAAAAAAGAAATCGCCTGCGGTACATATCGAAAATTGTTACCGGCATCCCAAAAACTGAGACGTCCATTATCTCTAAAATTACGATAGAGAGCCGTTCCAAAAAAAAGGAAAAAGTAAAGGCAAAAGTCAAAGTGCACGTGGCAGGTACTTACCAATGCGGGGGATGGCCATGTGCATAAAGTGGGCATGTTCATGATCCTGGGCGCTACCATCGTCTGCCTGTAGTCCCTCAAGGAGTTTACCAAGAATCTCCTGAGGGACTTTACACCCTCATCCTTTTAAATCCGCAAATCGTGTGAGACGGAAGGTTGCGTCCAGGTCATGTGCCACCGGGTCAAATGGCCTCCGCAACGCTAATGCATTTGGATTTCCTGCCAACTCAAGTTGAGCTACGGACAGGGCGTCTTGAGTGACCGGGGTTCCCTGCAGGTCCGCCATCTTGTTCTAGACTGTACTCCACTAAGCCGGCTTGTTCACCGCTCGCCTCGCGATTGCACGAAAGGCCCTCTTTATTTTCAACCCACTGCCTTTGCACCAGGGTTCTCACTTGAATTGCAACGCCGTTGTCTGAGGCGTAAACAACTTGAGCAACAATCACAAACAACGAGGGAAATTGCAACGTGCGCTTTAGGCACCGACGCGAACTCAGAGTAAACGGGAATTATAGTTTTTACACCGGCGTCGACTACGCGGGATCACGATTGCTGGCAAAATGGACGCGAGCAGTTAGAACCTGCCGGAAGAACGCGCATCGCCCTACCCTGGCCTTGTGCGACGCTGATTGGCTGGATTTGAATTTGCGCCTGCGCAGTTGGGCCGCGGGAACAGGGACATGTGGAGGATAACCGGGGCCCTGGGCTTTTCACGTGGAGAAGCGTCGTTTTCACATCTTTGCTCTTCGCCTGTTTCATTGTAGATCGCAGGGACGATGCTTGGTAGAGGTTGGTTCAAAAGTTGTACAGGTGGATTCAAAAGTTGGGGGAAATTTTCTAGAGTGTGAAATTTGATTTATTTAAAAAGTTTAGGAAAATTCGTTATTAGGGGGATTTAATGTGAAAGAGAGCGGTTTTAGAAGAGTTAGGTTTAATTTAACTCAAGGAGGTTTTAATATATGAGGGGTTTTAGGTGGTTTTGAGATTTGTGTTTTGTGGAGAAATTTCATTGCTGCGACATTGCAAGAGAAGTTAGTACATTCAGGTAAGCACGTTCTTTATGAATGAAAATAGATATGAGGTGAGGAAAAGAATTTAAGGAAATTTGAAGTTTTTCGAATTTTTTATTTAGATACATATTTAATTTGTGGAAAATATTTTTTTTAGCAGTTTTATTATATTTTAGGTTGATTTTTGTTTTATACAAAGAACGCAAAGAGAGCGGCCTGTATTATGGTATTCCGTATTTCTCTTGTGATTTATTTCATCTTTCCTTACTTTAGAAATTTAAAATAGAATTAAAAAAGAGTTAAATTAACAAAGTATTTTTTAATAATTATAGTTACAGTTATCCTCTAAATCAATAAATTTTTTTTCGGTATCATATATCGCTTATCAGTTTGTTAATGTTTTTCTTTGTAGAAAAATAAAATTTTTTAAATAGTTTTATAAACTTTTCGAAAGCGGTACACGAGCACAGTATATCGAAAAGAACAAGCGGACAATTATCTAGAACTCTTATTATAGAGTAACCATTTTTATCTCGACCCTTTTTGTATCGCATATGGTTTGGTTCCGAACCAGTCCGAAGTCATCCGAATCATTCCGGAATCTGTATCCGAATCAATCCGAGTTAATTCGAACCAATCCGAAATTTTGTTTACATTTCGTTTGATCCAAATCGGTCAAAAATTAATCAGACTCAATCCGAACTTCCGCAATCGGAATAAATACGAAACAAATTTTCAATCCGAATGAATCCGAACTCGGATTGACCTAAAACGATTTTCAATCCGAATAAATCCAATTCAATCCGAACTCGGATTCATTCGGGTTAATTCGGATTAAAAATTCAGTGTATATCAATCCGAATTCGGACTAATTCGGATTCATTTGCATTGAAAATTTGGTTCGGATTGGTTTGTTTTGGAGATCGGATTGAACCGGATTGAGTCGGATTAATTTTTAAACGATTTGGGTCAAACAAAATGTAGAGCTGTTTTCGGATAGGTTCGAATTGACTCGGATTGGTTCGGATACAGATTCCGGAATGATTGGGATTGGTTCGGAAAGAAAACCTATCCGATACTTTCGCCAGGGAATTTATCTTTTTGGGTTGAGAATTCAACTCATTGATTGAAAGTTAAACTGCTTTCTTAAAAATTAATTTTATTGGTTAAATATTCATAACATTAGTCGAAAATTTGATTGTTATTTGGTTTAAAATTAATTTTTTTGGTCGAAAAATGAAATTTTTAGGTTGAAAATTCAACTGTTTTGAAGGAAATTCGTCTTTTTGCTTGGAAAATTCAACATTTTGGTAAACATTTCAACTGTTTGGTAGAAAATTAATTTTTGTCAAGTGCCTTGTAAAAAATTCCCTTTTCTAAAGCGAACATTATTGTCTTTCAATGAAAATTTAACTTCCATTTTTGTGCAAAAAGTGATCTTTTTTACACTAAGAATTTAACTAATTAAAAATTCATCTTTTTTGATAGAAAATTAATCTTCTTGGTTAAAAATTCAACTATTTGGTATAAAATAATTTTTTTTTATTTTCATATTTTCGTGTTGAAAATATGACTGTTTTGTGAAAAATCCGCTTTTCTATAAATTGAAACATTATGGGTTTTCAATGGAAATTTAGCTGTTCCATTTTTGGTTAAAAACTTATTTTTTTAGACTAAAAATGCAACTATTGTTTTAAAAATTCGCCTGTTTTGGTAGAAAAATAATCTTCTTGGTTAAAAATTTAACTATTAGGTGTACACATAAGTTCTATCCGTTTTGAGCAACTTTTTAAAATTATTTATAACAATATAATAAAATGCAAGTATTAATTTAGTGGCCATTGACTTCTACTACTCTTCGCCAGCGCTCAGGCAATTGATGGATTCAATGACGAAAGAAGGCTTGATCTTTTGACGCTATAAAGTATTCAAGAAGATTAATTTTATACTAAAAAACCGAATTTTTAACCAAAATAGAAGAATTGTTATTCTAAAAAAGATCACTTTTTACCCAAGAAGATCACTTTTAACCCAAAGAGTTGAATTTTTAGTTTAAAAAAGATATATTTTTAACCAAAATTTGAATAGTTAAATTTTCATTAAAACACAATGATGTTTAATTTATAGAAGCAAACTTTTCTGCGAAAAAGTCGAATTTTGATTAAGAAAATATGAATTTTCAACATAAAAAATTTAATTTTCGACCCAATAGTTGAAATTTCTATCAAAAAGATTGTCTATCAAAAAACGTAATAGTTAAATTTTCATTGAAAAACAATAATTTAAAATTTAAAAAAGCGAATTATTTACACACAAAAATCGAATTTTCAACACGAAGATATCAATTTAACAAAAAAAATGTAATTTTCGACCAAATAGTTGAATTTTTTTAACCAAGAAGGTTAATTTTCTACTAAAAAAGATGGATTTTTAACAAAATAGTTGAATTTTTATTCTAAATAAGATCACTTTTTACCCTAAAATGAAATAGTTAAATTTTCATTAAAACCCAATAATTTTCAATTGTAAAAAGCGATTTTTTTACCAAAAAAATGGAATTTTCAACACGAATATATGAATGAAAAAAAAAAATTTTGGACCAAGCACTTAAAATTTCTAACGAATTGTCTCGCAAATTGTTCAATTTTCAAAACAAATAGAGGAATTGTCTACAAAACCATTACATTTTCAACACGAAAATATGAATTTTCAACCAAAAAAATTAATTTTCGACCAAATAGTTGCATTTTTAACCAAGAAGATTGATTTTATACTAAAAAAGACGAATTTTCAACCAAATAGTAAAATTTTCATTATAAAAAAGATCATTGTCAACCAAAAAATGGAATAGTTAAATTTTCATGGGAAAAAAAAAATAATTTAAGTTTCAAACAGCGAATTATTCACAAAAAAAATCGAATTTTCAACACGAAGATATGAATTTTCAACAACAACAACAAAATTCATTTTCGACCAAATAGTTGAATTTTGAACCAAAATAACCTAAACAATTTAAAGTACGATTATGATCATAATAAACGTTAATAAAATCTAATATAGCGAGATTATACAATGTTTTAAATTCTTTAAAATCGTTAAGAATACATTGAATTATTTGAAAACATCTTCAAATCAAGAAGATTTATTTTCTACCAAAAATACGAATTTTTAAACAAATATTTAAATTATTAGTCTAAAAAATGTCACTTTTACCCCAAAAATCCAAGCATTAAAATTTCATTGAAAAAAAGTAATGTTCAATTTAGAAAAGCGATTTTTTTTTACAAAACAGTCGAATTTTCAACAGGAAAATATGAATTTTCAACAAAAAAATTTACTTTTCGACCAAATTATTGAAATTTTTAACCAAGAAGATTAATTTTATACTAAAAAAGACGAATTTTTAACCAAATAGTTAAATTTTCATTATAAAAAAGATCATTGTCTACCAAAAAGTGGAATAGTTAAATTTTCATTGAAAAACAATAATATTCAATTTAAAACAGCGAATTATTTACAAAAAAATCGAATTTTCAACGCGAAGATATGAATTTAATAAAAAAATTTAATTTTCGACCAAATAGTTGAATTTTGTTAACCAACAAGGTTAATTTTCTACTAAAAAAGCTGGATTTTTAACCAAATAGTAGAAATTTTATTCTAAATAAGATCACTTTTTACCCTAAAATGGAATAGTTACATTTTCAATAAAAACCAATAATTTTAAATTGTCAAAAGCGATTTTTTTACCCAAAAAATCGAATTTTCTTCACGAACGTATGAATTAAAAAAATTTTGTTTTGACCAAACAGTTAAAATTTCTATCAAATTGTTTCGCAAATTGTTAAATTTTCAAAACAAGCAGACGAATTGTCTATAAAACAACTAAATTTTCAACTCGAAAATATGAGTTTTTAACAAAAAACTTAATTTTCTAGAAAATATTTGGTGTGCAAATAAGTTCTACCCGTTTTAAGCAACTTTTTTTATTATTCATAAAAATCTAAAAAATGGTGAATGACTTCATAGCGTCAAAAGATCAATCCTTCTTTCGCCGTGGAATCTATTAATTTCCTGAGCGTTGGCGAAGGGAAGTAGAAGCCAATGGCCACTATATTAATTAATACTTGCATTTTCTTAGATTTTTATAAATAAAAAAAAAGTTGCCTAAAAAGGGGTAGAACTTATTTGTACACCTAATATTTGCTAGAAAATTAACTTTTTTGTTAAAAACTCATATTTTCGAGTTGAAAATTTAATTGTTTTTTAGACAATTCGCCTGTTTGTTTTGAAAATTCAACAATTTGCGAGATAATTTGTTAGAAATTTCAACTGTTTGGTAGATAATAATAATTATTTTTTTCTGAAAATTCATATCTTCGTGTTGAAAATTCGATTTTTTTGGGTAAAAAATTCGTTCTTCTAAACTGAAAATTATTATTTTTCAGTGGAAATTTAACTATTCCATTTTTTGGGTAAAAGAGTAGTATTTTTTAGACTAAGAATTTCACTAAGTGGTTAAAAAATCGTCTTTTTTAGTATAAAATTAATCTTCTAGGTTGAAAATTCAACTATTTGGTTGAAAATTAAATTTTTTTTTTTGAAAATTCGATTCTTTTTGTAAAAAATTCGCTTTTTTAAATTGAAAATGATTTTTTTTTAATGAAAATTTAACTGTTCCATTTTTGGGTAGAAAATGATCTTTTTCATAATGAAAATTCCACTGTTTGGTTAAAAATTCGTCTGTTTTATTATAAAATTAATCTTCTTGGTTAAAAATTAAATTATTCTGTCGAAAATTAACTTTTTCATTGAAAAGTCATATTTTCAAGTTGACAAACTCAATTTTTTATAGAAAATTCGTCTTTTTGCTTTGTATATTCAATAATTTGGTAGAAATTTAAAATGTTTGGTCTAAAATTAAATTTCTTTGGTTGAAAGTTCATATTTTCTTGTTCAAAATTCGCCTTTTTCGCAAAAAGTTATCTTTTATAATTTGAACATTATTGTTTTTTAATGTAAATTTAACTATTCCAACTTTGGTTAAAATTATATCTTTTTTAAACTAAAAATTCAACTTTTTGGGTAAAAAGTGATCTTCTTGGGTAAAAAATGGTCTTTTGTAGAATAAAAATTCTTCAATTTGGTTAAAAATTCAACTTTCTGGTAGAAAATTAAATTTTTTTTCAAAATTCATATCTTCGTGTTGAAAATTCGATTTTTTTGTAAATAATTCTTTTTTCAAAATTGAAAATTATTGTTTTTTAATGAAAATTCCCCTATTTGGTTAAAAAATTCGTCTTTCTTAGTATAAAATTAATCTTCTTGGTTAAAAATTCATCTATTTGGTCGAAAATGAACTTTTTTATTGAAAATTTATATTTTCAAGTTGAAAATTCAATTTTTTTGTAGAAAATTCAACTTTTTGCTTTATATATTCAACAATTCATTCAATGAAAATTTAACTATTCCAATTTTTCTTAAAAAAGATATCTTTTTTAGACTAAAAATTCAACTTTTTGGGTAAAAAGTGATCTTCTTGAGTAAAAAGTGATCTGTCTAATATAAAAATTCTTCTGCTTGGTTAAAAATTCGTATTTTTTAGTATAAAATTATTCTTCTTGGTTAAAAATTCAACTATTTGGTCGAAAATTAAACTTTTTTGATGAAAATTTATAATTTCGTGTTGAAAATTCGACTGTTTTGTAAAAAAATTCGCTTTTCTAAATTGAACATAATTTTTTTCAATGAAAATTGAATATTTGGATTTTTGGGTGAAAAGTGATATTTTTTAGACTAAAATTTTAAATATTAGGTTGAAAATTCGTATTTTTTGGTAGAAAATAAATCTTCTTGATTTGAAGATATTTTCAAATAATTCAATGTATTCTTAAAGATTTTGAAGAATTTAAAAGATTGTATAATCTCATTATATTAGATTTTATTAGCGTTTATTATTATCACAATCGTTGTTCAAATTGTTTAGGTTATTTAGGGTCACGGTTAGCTTATAGAAAAATCTAGAAAAATGCATAAACACTATTAAATAAATTAAGATATGTGCTGCTAGTAATTTAAAAAATGTAAAAAATGAAGATTTCGATGAATATTTTTCACCTGAAAATATTTTGAAAAATTACGTAACATAGGCTGGGGGGAGGGGGACTACTTCATTATGAATTGTTGCCTAGGGGAGGGGAGAGGTAAAAAACTGACACAAAATGTATTATGCAATTTATGGATGGTCCGACCTGATGAAAGAACATTTTTTAGATTGCAAATTTATTTTTGAAGTAAACAGAATGTCACATGTATTGTAAAAAGCTAAAATTAAAAGATAATGGTGTTTATAAAAAGCTATTTTTGAAAAAGGAAAATACCCCTCAAATGCGAAGGCGACAAGGGAATTTGAGTTTCGAAGTAGCTTTCAATATAATCGACAATCGACACGTGTGAATTTTTTCATGTTCTGGAATAAATTGATAAGGCACTCCAAATTTTATATTTAACATCTGCAGAAATATATTTCAAAGTTTGTGAATGGTGTAATATGAATAAATATGTTTTCAAATTAAGAAATATTATAAGTGTAAATATATAACATATTTGGGTTTCATCTAAATATTAATTTATGAAATTTATGCTATGTTCCAAATTTTTACTAAAATATGAAAAAAGTGGTTAAAATAGTCTATTTTTCAAAATAAAAATTTGTATGCTGTCATTTAAAAAAAACTTTTACTTACATTTTTTTCCTGTAAGTCTATTTTTGAAGATAATTAACAACACATTTTGACTTATACTCAATTTGTCTTAAATTATTTTTTTCATTATTTCTGGACATAAATATCTTATCAACCATAGAATGACATTTGAGTACAAAGTTAAATAAGCGAGATAGAGAAATGCGTCAAACGACTATTTTTTAGGTCTTTTTAAAAGGAATGATTTTGTTCTTTTGACTGTTGTCGAATCTTGTGTCGTTTTTGTAAAAAAAAGAACGTGGCTTTTCGTGTTTTGGAGAAAAAAGATTAATGTAGGAAAAACAAATTAGATTAAAGAACAAGAAGTTAAATTAAACAACAAGAGTGTAATGTAATCGTCAAAATTCTCGATCTCTAGTTTTTAATGAATCTGTACGTTTCGACACTCACAGAGTCTGAAAATCATAAAATTTTGTCTGCCTTTCAGTATGTCTGTCCGTCTGTCTGTAGGTGTGGTTACACTTTTTTAGGGTCCCAAAATGAAGATCAATTTCGTTAACCAGATATTTTCGTCCAAATTAAAAACATTTAGAGCATTTTGAAAATTTGAAACAAACTTTTTTTAAGAGTTTCAGAAACTGTTGTCAAAGTTTCTGGTACATGACAGACAGACTTGCAACTTATCCTAATGGCATTTTTAATTTTGATGAAAATTAAAAAAGTTGTATGCTTTTTAACATTTTGAAAATTGTTTCAAAATTGTAAAAACTATTTGTCGTCCTCAGACAATAAATAATTAAAAAACAAGGTTAAACAACCACCGCAGGGTCCTTACTGGGAGCAACTGTCATCTATGAAAATGTCACTGGCTCCCAGTAGATCCACGGTAGATCACACCTATGGCCACGTCTTACGACCCTGAGATGGGTGGCCACAGGGTACGACGAAATAATGAGGACAGGCCGGTGAAACCCTCGTGTGTCTTGAGGATACGGAGCGACCCAAGGATGACAGCCTTCTGCATCCATTTCGCAAGTGCCTTGGCATATTATTGGTACGCGGGTATGGCTCTGAGGTTAAGAACCAGTGATAGTTTTGCACCTCAAAGAGCACCGATTTAAGAAAAATTATTTTGACTGTATATTTTGGGCACAGTCGCTGCCTCTTTTCCTTTTCCTTAGCAGTGATGTTGTAGTCGGCCGGAGACGAGAAATCGATGACGAATATAGTTCGTTTCTCGGAGTCCTGGAGAATGATATCAGGTCTCGAGTGTGCAAAGGAGACTGCTGTCCGAAAATCATAGTTCCAGAAAATTGGGCATTTTTAGTTTTGGACAATTGACTTTATCTCCTTCGGAGCGTTCGGCAGGGTAGGATCGTGGGAAACACCGTAAGAGCGACGAAGATGGTAGTAAAGCACTCTTAGGACCACATTATGTCTATTATCTGAGGAAAGAAAAAGTTTGCTCCTTCGACGAAGAATACGCCTGTATCTGCTTCGGAGAGACTCCTTTACTGTTGTTATGTCCTGAATGTGGCTCTGAGGTATGCCTAGGTAAGTGTAGGTCTCTTCATTGTTAATATATCTAATAATACTCATATACACATGCTCAGGGTCCCCGAGAATGTCAGTTCTCCATCCTCGCTTCAGATTAATGTTACAACACTTGTCCAATCCATAGAACTAGAAGGATAGAGCTTCAGGTCATCCATGTAAAATACATGAGTCACCTTATGCTCGTGATGATATTTGTCGTCCCAGATGTACCCTGGAGAATTGCGTAGTGCAAAAGATAGTGGCAGAAGTGTTATGCAAAAGAGTAGAGGACTCATGATGTTGCTTTGAAAGACGCCCCTCTGAAAGGTGGCGCTGTTCAGTGTCACACGATAATTTCCAGATGAGTTGGTAAATATAATTTTTCAAAGGGGCATCAATCTCTATGCATCTCACTATGTATGGATAAACCTTGAAGCTTCCCAACAAACAGATGATAAGTCTATGAGAGGTTGAATCGAAAGCTTTCCGGTAGTCAATCCAGGCCATCGACAGGGCGAGCTGGTGGGTTTCTGCGTCTTCGCAGATGCACCTGTCAATTAGCAGGTTCTCTCGACAGCCTGCTACACCTTTTTCGGAACCTCGTTGTTCGTACATCTCTCTCCACACAGGCCTAATTCTTCGAACAATCTTGTCGTTTAGGATAGCTGTAAATATTTTATACAGCGTGTTCAAATAAGTTATTGGATCATAGTACTCTGGGTTGAACAAGTCGCATTTCTTCGGTAGGAGTATAGCGCGTCCTAACATCAGCCACTGCGTATTGGGCGTCTTCAACTTTAAATATGAGGTGAAGATGCGGGCCAGATGTTGGTGCGTAGCAGTAAACTTCTTCCACCAGAAGTTTTGCATACTATCTGGTCCTTCAGTGGAAAATTCCTGCATGCCTCAAGTTCTTTCATCACCTCTTCAGCAGTGATTGACAGACATTCCTCAGATGTTGTAAGGTTGTCGCAAAACTCCTTAGCGGATGATATTTTTAGTGTTTTCCTTCAATTCTAGTATTTTCGGGATCTTGTACACCTCTTTCCAAAAAGTCTACCTCGTCGGGCTTGGGTAGATTTTTGGCAGAAACAGGGAGGTTGCTGAAGAGGCGCGATGGGTCAACGAGAAGCAGTTGATTCTCCCTGACCCACCCCTCCCTCTTCTGCATTCTGCTCTTTGCATCAGATAACACCCGTATTTTGACAACAATGTGCGGCTTGATTGTCAGCAGCTTTGACTTGCTCAGTGTGTGATGGTAGATCCTCTGTTCGTGGGTGAACTTTCGGACCCTTTCCGTGTACGGTCTACCAGATGTTATGTAGTCGATCACACTCACACACTGGACACGGGATATATATATATATATATATATATATATTCTTCGTCTCAATTTAATAACTCATCTAGGAAAGTTGAATAGTAGCAGCTTTACGGATTGCTGCTCAATACGTCGTCTGACTAAAGCCGGTCGCCACCACTGCAGCGAACGCTGGAGCGAGCGCTCGGCCGTCTAGCGTTAGCGGGTGTTATACTAGGGAGTTTTTGCATATCGTTCCGTAGCTAAAGTCACGTGATGATGTTTCTGCGCATGCTCTGCAGTTAGCGTGATCGTTTAGCGTTACCGTTTTTCGCTATCCGACGTTCGTTAGCGTAACGTTTACCGTGAGTTTTCTAACCTCAAATTTCTTGAGGTCGGACGTCGGTCGAACAACATTTCGGAAATCTCTGCTTTAAACGTCGATTTATGTCGTACGTCGGTCGGACAAAAAACAAGCATGTCGAAAGAAAGACTCTGCTATGTTTGTGAAACGTACCGTACGACCGTACGGGGGGCAAAAACTCAACTTACGTACCTACGCTATCTGCCAATACGGTTTTACAGTCACGTGACCTTAGCGTTTACCGTATGCTACGAAACGATATGCAAAACCTCCCTTCTATAGTTTCCGACACGGGTCGATATCTCTCCACCAACCGCGCTGAGGGTACCTCAGGGACATTGGTCACCAGAAAAAGCAAAGTTATGTCGTTTCGAGATCGCCTATCCGTAGAGTCCATAGCATTAATAAGCAAACACTTTGAGTACCTCATTAAAACCCTTAGTCGTTCCTGAGTGGTAAAACCTGGAATGGATTTTCTTAAAGCTACAACCTCGATAACCGCCAGAAAAAACAGAATTAGATTGCCGTCGTCAACCCAACTCCTGGGGAAAACCAGGTTAGAACGTGAATACCGGCACGTGACTTTGCTACCTCTCCGGTGAAAATCGGATTTGAGGAACGGCTGTTCGCCAGTTTAACTCCCTAACCTTAATTTAGCACGTTATGATTTTAACCAAATGCCGCGGAAGTCTAGGCCGGATTTACGTTAAAGAACGGCTCATCGGGAGGCCTGACTGGAGGATGAACGCTTGGCGGCTCAATTCGAAGATGCTTGACAAGCACTCGAAGACTACGATTAGCCAGAGCCTGATAATTCACCACGACTCCATGTAACCTGATACTAATTAATTAAACGTGGATGAGTTTCATTTGATCTGGAGGTGGTGAATCAGAGGGACTGCATCGCGAGATGTGGCTACTATGGAGAACTGGCAGACTATAGTCTGCGGGACCTAAGCTAAGGAGCGAATCTTCTAGGGGGTAATAGCAGAGCCCCCTGAAATATAGAGGACGCGAGTTGTCATGCTACCAAGCCTTGATGTGAACGCCGTGTCAAGGGCTGAATGGCACCAGGGTTACCAAATCCTTGAACACCCCGACGTGCCCCCCTCAGTCGAGGCAGACACGTCGTAGACACAAAGGAGGTGTCTTAACGGAATCTTTGGGATACCAGATCGAATCCCTTCGTATGTAGACCCTACCCCTGCAAGCAAGGCTCTGTAGGAGTTGTTCTTTATTTCTCTAGCTACGCGTGTGGACAGCATTGCCTAAAAAATAAAACAACCGAAAATATTGAGTGCTCCGACCCGGGGTCCTCATTTAACCCACCACCAAAGGGGACGGCTCCTCAGGGGCCAGCCTACCGGAAGCTACCAAGAGGAAGAAGGACTCCAAGAGACGTCCCGAATTAGACTCTTGATGTCTGAGGCAAGAATGTCAACAATGCAAATAAATTTGCACCACAGCAACAGCGCCCTCGGCAGTTCTAAACAGGATGTATGGCAGTAGTGCAGACAGGCATTGTCCTCATCCATGAACCCTAGTCATATAGGGAAAGGATTAGTGGCTTAGGAGTGTGTGGCTCCATATTTAAGGTGCCACGCAAAACAGCACCAAGCACATAGCCTTCAAGGGTATGGATGCGATTTTGGTTCCTATGCTCTGATCCAGGGACCTCACCGTTATTAAGGTGAGACTCAGGAGCGGAGACGGAGAAAAACTAGACGTGTATATCGCTTTGGCTTATTTCCCGGACTACGCTGAGGGGCCTCTACCTCCTAGAGAGCTCGAGACTCTAATTCAGCTCTGCCAGGAGAATGGGATTCCTCTGCTGTTGGGCTGTGACCCAAAATGCCACCATACAGTGTGGGGGAGCATAAACATCAGCGGCAGAGGAAGAGTGATTTAATTGAATACCTAGCGGGTAATGAGCTGGAGAGCCTTAATCAAGCTGATACGCCCAGTTCCCACATTTCAGATTAAAAACAGGAGTGAGGTTCTTGTATTGACTATATACTCGTAAGCACTGATGAGCATGATAGTGGGCTAAAAATTCTTTGACAAAGAGTATCTCTCGGACAAGAAATATATCTTATTTCAGTTAGCTCTAGGAAAATCAGCTGTTTCAAAGATCAGAAACCCCAGAAATACACTTTGAGACTCATAACTGGGGGACTTGGGAAGGAGGGCTACACTGCTGCTAAAGATTTCTGGCCGATCAGTTTAACGTCCTTCATTCTGAAGACGCTAGAGAAACTGGTCGAGAGATAGAGCAGGGATGAGGTGCTTCTAGCCTCCTCGATGCATAGAGGGTAGCATGCCTTTCAAGAGGGCTGCGTTGTAAAAACTTGATTCCATGCTGCCGTGGCAAAACTGGAGAAGCAGTTTGAACAAGGAGAGTATGCTGTGGGCACCGGCTTGGACATAGATGGTGCCTTCAGCAATACCCCTCCAGAAGTCATCTGTCGAGAGGCTTTAAGGTGTGGAGTACCAAACCAGCTAGTAAGCTGAATAGGAAGCATCCTACGACGGAGGCGACTCGAAGTCAGATGGGACGAGCGCATAGGCAAGGGAGTAGCACCGTGGTGATACTCGGTTGGGGGGGGGGATGTCCTGTAAGATCTCATGTAGTGCATTTTAGCGGAAGGTCTCCTTCGTAAGCTAAGTATGGAAGGGTATCGTCCAGCTCTGGTGCGAAAGCTCAGGACTCCCGGCAAATCAGGAAAAGATCAGCCTGGTAATTTTTACGAGAAAGTACAAAGTGTCAAAATTGGACTGCCCTGCATTCCGTGGTAAGAGGCTGATCTCAAATTCAGTTAAATACCTGGGGGTAGTCCTAGATAGCAAACTGAACTGTGCGAAGCATCTTTAGACTCAATGCAGAAAGTTTGTAATATGTGATTTTCAAAAATTGAAAGATGTTATTAGATTAGGTTTATACAATAAAGATTAATAAAAAAATTGATTGGAAATTTTATATATGTACGTTATTTTCAACAAAAAAGTTGTTTATTTTATGAAACTTTAGATAAGCTCGTTACGAACACGGGAAGTCTAATGATAGTATTCATCTATATGCGTGTAGGTGTAATTACATCACAATCTATTCTATTCATTGATTACCTAATTATACATGGAGGATGAAATTTAAGAGAATAACAATTTTTAATTAAAAACACCTGAGTCATCTCTTTGGAAATCCCTTGTTTGGTAAACTAGAAATTGCATCTAAAGGGCCGTGGATAAATTTTGTAAGACTTTAGGCTAGAGGGCTTGGTGAGGGGGAGGGTCCAGCAAAATGTTACGCCTATGTAAAGTGGCATTACACGCTACAATAGAAAAAGCCCGCTGATATGCTATACTAATTAACTGGTAGTAAATAATAAAACACATCTCTATATTTTCCTTTATTAGATACATCTCCAAATTTTCCTTTATTAGACCCAAAAATGTCCTTATCTGACTTATTATATGATTAAAAGTCAATCAATTTCTTGCAAAAAGGTTTGCTGATGCTCATCGACTTGCGCAATTAATCATATGTGAAAAAACTGTGAGTGTGTGTAAGTGTGAGGTATTCAACAAATGAAAATATGCTAATAAGCATTAATTTACATGTTTATTTATTTTATAAATCTTCTTCCCCCTTTTTCGGGAAAATAGGTATTATGATGAGATGACTGAAAGTAAAAATTTTCACCTCAAAAACATCTAAAATTGTTCTTAAAATCATTTTTTAATAAGACGCATAGTTTTCGTTCTAATCGTGAAAAAAGTTATTGAACTAAAAATTCCATTATTCGGTCAAACTATGCAGAATGCGAAAAAATCTCAGCAAGAAAAATTATTTATCTCGAAATGATACAAAGGTGAACACTATTAATAATTCAAAAACGAATACATTAATGCATGTAATAAAAGTTTTCATTTATTTATAATTTTTTAGTCCCAACTGAAGATTATTATTGGCTCAAGTAACTATTATAATAAACCAAAGACAAAAAACATCAAATAACATTAAAATAAAAAATAAATTTTTGTTGGAAGAACGTCACGAGCTACAATAAAATATATAAAAAAAATTGTTCGCATTTGGATCTAAAAATTTGCTTTTAACCTTTTCTTGATAGGAAGAACACATTTTTAAATATAAAAGCAAGACAATGAAAATACGTCTGTTTCAATTTTAATGCCCATTTTCAGGGTAGCTTCAAATAAATATTAATTTCCAATAAGGATCAAATATTAAAGTAACCATAAAAAATAAAACTTGAGAAATTGAAAAAAAAAAAAAAATTTTTTTTTTTTTAAAGAATTAAAAAAATTTGAGAAATATGAGAATGTGCGTTAAAGCCGAAGGAGCATTAACAAAAAAGAATTCACATTCACAATCTGCGCTTAAATTCTTATTTATAATCAAAGTGCAACGTACGGGTGGAATTTTCTTCAAAATTCACTGTAAATGTCAAAATTTTATATATATATATATATATATATATATATTACATTTATTATTATACCATTCAATATGAATTATTATATCGTTGCAATCTTTGAAATTTATCTGAAATTGTTGTTAAACAATTGAAATCTTTTAAATCTATCCAAAATTTTTGCGAAATATTTGTGAAATTTTTTCAATCTTTGAGAAATCATTGAAATCTTTGTGCACTCTTGGAAATCTTCACGAAATATTTGAAATCTCTGTGAAATCTTGAGGAAATCATTGAAATCTTAGTGAAATCTTTGAAATATTTTCAAAATATTTGATAATATTTGAGAAATATTTGGCAATATTTGTGAAATTATTGAAATCATTGAAGTCTTTGCGAAATCTTTTAAATGTATCCGAAATCTTTGTAAAATAATTGAAGTCTATGTGAAATCTTTTTAATCAATCCGAATTCTCTGTGAAACCATTGGAAAATCATTAAAATCTTGGTAAAATCTTCTAAATCTATCAGAAATATTTGCGAAACCTTCAAAAAATTTTGTAAATTATAAAACTCTCTGTGCAATCTTTGAAATCGGTTGAAATCGGTAATATCTTTAAAAATTCATTCAAAAACAATTGAGTCTTTTAAATCCTCTCGAATCTTACGAAATCAGTTGAAATTCGTTACAAATTTGTAAATCTCTTTAAAATCCTCAACCAATACGATACATAAACGAGTGCACTCCTCTATACCTTCAATATTCCTCAAATTATCAGATTCTGAGAGCTTTGAATTTCGAAGGCAAGCTGTGTCATTAAAATGAGATTACCTTGTTCCAAAGTAAACTAATCTAAGGACCGTAGATTCCAATCAGTCAGATGACTTAATTACTGGTTGCTCTGAAAGTCTCAAAGTCTAGACTTTTCTTGTCGAAAGCGTTGAAAAGAACGACAAGACATGCTTCGTCGAATGTGGCATCAATATTAAATGCGATTCGACGCGTCTGCCCTTTTCAACCCTTTCTACCGAGGCGATGAAACTGTATCAAAAATGGATTTGAAGGCTCCCTCAACATCAACCCTCACATGCGATGTATATCGCAGTTGCATTTGACTGCAGTTTCAAGGAACAAGGGAAAAATGGTATGAATGGGATGGGGATCGCTAATAAGTGCTTTAGGCTTGCCTAACAAATGCTTATAGGGGTGGCTAATAACTGCCTTAAGCTTGGCCATTAGAACTTTTCTAATAAAGTTCTTTCTCAAGATGGAACTTTCTAGGAAACTCTGAACAATATTTTTCTTCACTTCAGTAATAATGATCCAACAAATCTAATAAAATCTAGCATATGAATATAAATTGGATATGAACCGACGGTAGTAGCCTCAGGCTCACTTTAGGGATCAAAAATAGTGTAAATACAGTGAAACCTGGATTTAGCTCCCCTGGATTTTGCCCTCCCGAGAATTGACGCCACGCCGTGGGGATACGTGAGAGGCATTTGCGGGTGAATGTGCGGTGTGCACTCAGGCGTGATAAAACAGAGGGAGAGAGAGAAACAGGAGAGAGATAAAATAGGAGAGAGACAAAATAGTTCCGAGTCTCTGGATTTAACGTCGAGGTCAGCTCCAAAACCGGCGCTAAATCCAGGTTCGGCTGTAGTGTCACCAATTTGTAATATTAGTGTCAAAATAGCGTCATAAAATTTTTCAAGTATTAAAAATGAACTTCAATGTTTATTAAAAGTGCTATTCTTCAATCCATAAATTATCAAAATTCCTATTTATTTATCGCATGCTGAATTAATACAATCCAATACGAAAATCCAACTATTTTTGGTTGAAAGATCATTATTCTCGATTAAAAAGTCGATTATTCAATTTTTCGTTAAGAAATCATCCTTTTTATTTATAAATTTTATTGTTTGGTTCAAAATTGACTTTTTTTTTTCGTTGAAAATTCGTTATTTTGGCTTGATAAATGAAAAATTTGATTGAAATTTTGTTTCTTTCTTGACTAAAAAATTTTATTCTTATTGAAAATTCAACTCCATATTTTGTTCATCTTTTTGGTTTGAAAATTTCTCTCTTTCTATAGAAATTTTTTATCTTTTTGGGTGAAAAATGCGACTGCCCGGTTATAAATTACCTTTTTCGATGAAAATTAACATTTCCGGGTTCAAAATTCAGCTGCTTTGTAGAAAATTCGTATTTCCGGCTTAAAAATTAAACAGTTTGACAGAAAGTTTAACTATTTAGTTGAAAATTTATGTATTTTGTTGCCAATTTGTCTTTCTTGGCTAAATCCAACTATTTTTTACATTAAATAAAATGTTTTTGGTTGAAATATCAACTATTACATTTTTCGCTGAAAATTCATCTTTTTAGATTTAAAATTCAACTCTTTGGTCGAAAGTTGAAATAGTTTCTTAAAAGACTATTTTTTTAATCAAAGATTTGTAATTTTAGTTGAAACTTCATTTTATTGTTCAGAATTATTTTTCTACACTGAAAATTTAATTATTTTGTTGAAAATTCAACTGTTTTGTAGAAAATTCATATTTTTGGCTCGAAAATTAAACAATTTGGTATAAAATTCAACTATCTGGTACAAAATTAAACTGTTTTATAGAAAATTCATTTTTTCAATGAAAATTAATGTTCCTCAACAAAAATTTAACTACACCATTTTTGGTTAAGAGTTGATCTTTTTTAGTTTAAAAATTGAACTATTTAGATAAAACTTAATCAAATAAAATTTAAACTAACATCACATACAGTGTTCAAAATATTTAGTTGAAAATTTTTGTAATTTGTTGAAAATTCGTGTTTTCTAGTAGAAAATTCAACTATTTGGTTAAAAATTTACATTTTTTGTTGAAAATGCCACAGTTTTTTAGAGAATTTCTCTCTTTGGCTTGAAAATTCAACAGTCCTGTAGAAAATTCGTTTTCTTTATATTGAAAATGAATTTTTGAATTGAAAATTCAACTCTTTGTTTGAAAATTCATGTATTTTTTTCAATCGTCTTTTTTATTAGAAAATTCATCCTTTTGTTTGAAATTTAACTATTTGGTAGGAAATATATGTATTCTGTTAACAATTTGTCTTTTTTGATTATATTCAACTGTTTTTTATTTAAAATTAAAATCTTTTTGGTTTAAATATCAACTATCACATTTTATAGTAAAAATTAGTATTTTCCGGTTTAAAATTCAACTGTTTTGTAGAGAATTTATCCGTTTGGTTTCAAAATTCAACAATTTGGTAGAAAATTCAACTTTTTTGTGGAAAATTTATGTAGTTTGTTCATAATTCATCTGTTTCGTCCAAAATTTAACTATTTGGTTGAAAATTCAGTTGTTTTGTTAAAAGCTCATCTTTTTGGTTTGAAAATTCAACATTTTGGACAACCCCTAATTAACCATTGAAACAATACATAAAATAAAAATATTTTTCAATTGAAATATTAACTATTACATATTTTGTTAAAAATTCATATTTTCGGGTTAAAAATTCAACTGCTTTATAGAAAACTCGTCTTGCTGGCTGGAAAATTCAACAATTTAGTAGAAAATTCAACTGTTTTGTGAAAAATTCGTTTTTTTTTGTTGAAAATTGATTTTTCGTTATAAAAATTTAACTATTGTATTTTTGGTTAAAAATTGATTTTTGTTAGTTCAAAAATGCAACTATTTGGTAGAAAATCTATATAATATTTTGAAAATTCGTCTTTTTCAGTAGAAAATGAATCTTCTTTGTTGAAAATGTAACTATTCGGTTAAAAATTCATGAATTTTGTTGAAAATTTATCGTTTTCAATAGAAAATTCATCTTCTTGGTTGAAAATTCTACTATTTGGTTCAAATTTGAATTGATTTATTGAGAATTCGTCTCTTTTAGGACAAATAATCTCCTTTTTTGAAAATTCATCTTTTTTGTTAAGAATTCAACTATTTTGTTGAAACTTGAACTTTTTTGTAAAAAAACTCGACTTTTTGGCGTGATAATTCAACATTTTGGATGCAATTTTTTTCTGTATTGACTGCTCGGTTGGAAATGAATCTATTTTGATTAGGGATTCAACTATTTTGTTAAATATTCAGCCTTTTTAGTTTAGTTAAATTTTTTTAAATTTAAAACGAAAATCTTTTCTTGGTTAAAATGTCTACTATTACATTTATTATTTTATTATTATTATGCCATTAAGCCATAACCCTTTCGGGGTAATCGTGACTCACTCGTTGAGGAAGAGAATTGTACGAGGCGGTATGTGTGTGGGGGGGGGGATATAGATGTTTGGATTAATCAAGAATTCCTTTGTTGTTTATTTAAATAACACGTCCGTTCCGCCACACAGCTACGACCCAGGTCGCTGATCAATCTCTCTAGCATTCACCCCAGGCGAAGAGCTTATATTGAATTGAGAATTCATGATTTATGATTGAAAATTTACCTACTTAGTTAAAAGTTAAACTACTTTGTTAATTCATAAGAAACAGAAATCTTTGAACAACCCAATTACCGGAGAAGTTTAACGATATTTTTCAAGGAAAAATGAAGAAATAGTGGCCCTAGTGGACAATTTTGAGAGTCTCGTTTCGGAAGGACCGCAGTGCGCGAGTACCAAGTCGAGTATATTGCGCAATATTATGCATTCCAATTGGAAACGGTTGAAAGTTGAACTATTTTGTTAAATTAATATTGTACCTATTTTATGCACCGCCCCTTTGTTATTATTGACATTATTTGGTATTAATTATCAACTCAAGTGAGTTCGAGGCCTGGAATTTAATAAACAATGCGGATTAACCACTTTGTCTGAAAGGAGTTGAATTAATTCGAGCGAACCAAGGCGAGTAGATTTGAACAGCATGGTGTATTATTTGTCTTCGTTATACGCTTCATTTCCTGTAAAAACAACTTGTCGACAGCCCGCAGTGAAGGGTCGACGAAACGCATGTTGTTTTCACGTGAAACGAACTGCATAATAAGGCGGTGCCCGGTGGCACTGAGCCGGCCCGTTTCTTTTCACAGTCTTTTCCTTTCTCCATGATACGTGAAAAACGTGCGTCGAGAGTCAAAAGTATACACCCCCTTTCATTACCCTTTTTTTTTTGTTACCTTTTCAAAAAATTCCGCTACCGCGCCGCGCTTTCTTCTCCACTGATGCACAAACGTGCAGTTTTCAGTCCTAGCGGAAGACCATCAATCTTTCTTATCCTAGGAAATTCAGGTCCAATTTTCTCCAAGTGCTCTTGTCGACTTGCATAATGCAGATCCAGGACTCAGGGCCTCCTGAACAGTTTCCAATTGGAATGCATAATATTGCGCAACATACTCGACTGGGTACTCGCGCACTGCGGCCCTTCCGATGCAAAAATCGCAAACGTCGTTTTTAAGCCATGACACCATTTTGCTGCTTTTTTGAAAAAAAATCACACTAAAGACTTAAAAAATATCGTTAAACTTCTCCAGTAATTGGGTTGTTAAAATCTTTCTGTTTCTTAAGAATTAACAAAGTAGTTTAACTTTGAACTAAGTAGTTAAATTTTGAATCATGAATGATGAATTCTCAAATCAAAATAAGCTCTTCGCCTGGGGTAATTGCTAGAGAGATTGATCAGCGACCTGGGTCGGAACAGTGTTGCGGAATGAAAGTGTTATTTAAATAAACAATGGAGGAATTCTTGATTAATCTTAACATTTATACCCCCCCCCTATACCGCCTTAAATTAAGAACAATAAATTGAACTAAACCAAACAGGCTTTCTACAAAATTGTTGAATATTGAACCAAATAGTTACATTTTCAACCAAAAAGATAACTTTTTAATACAGAAGAATAATTTTCTACCAAAAAAGATAAATTCTCAAAAAAATACATAATTTTTTAACCAAACGATGGCATTTTTATAAAAAACAGTTGAGTTTATAACAAAAAAGACGAATTTTCGACAAATTACATACATTTTTAATTGAATAATTTTAATAATGGATGTGATATGTTAATCCAAATTTCATTTGAATAATTTAACTTTATATTTTTTTTTTCTGAACATTTTTAACTTAATACTTGAATTTTTAATCTAAAAAATATTATTTTTTAACCAAATATATAGTTAAATTCTTCTTTTAGAGAATTAGTTTGGAATAAGAAAACGAATTTTCTAGAGAAAAAAAATTAATTTTGAACCAAATATTTGAATTTTCTATCAAATTGTTGAATTTTCTACAAAACAATTTAATTTTCAATCCGATACTATGAGTTTTCAATAAAAAAAGTTAATTTTTAAACAATCAGTGGAGCTTTTAACAAAATAGTTGAATTTTCAGGCGAAACAAATAATTTTTGTTAAAAAAAAAAGATTTTTCCACTAAGCATATGAATATTCAATCAAAAAAATGAAATTTCAAAAAAGTACTTCAACTTTTAACCAAAGAGTTGAATTTTCAACCTAAAAAGATAAATTTTCAACAAAAAATATTATCATCTAAAATTAAAAAAAAACAATTTAATTTAACCCAAAAAAAAACAAATTTTTAACGAAATACTTGAATACTTAACTAAAGCTGATTAATTTTCCACTAAACCGTTGCATTCTTAACAAAAAAATTGATTTTTTACTAAAGCATACCAATTTTTATCAAAAGGCCACTTTTTAACAAAATAGTTCAATTTTTAGGTTGAAAAATTAATTTTTATTAACAAAAATTTGTTCGATTAAAATTACCCCGAAAGGGAAACGGCTTAATGACATAATAATAATAATAATGAATCTTGAACCAAAAAATGAAATTTTTTGAAAGTACTTTAACTTGCGATCAACGAGTTGAACTTTCAACCTAAAAAGCTAAATTTTCAACGAAAAATTTAACAGTTGATATTGCAACAGAAAAATATATTAATGTAAAATAATAATAAAAAACCCTTTGGATTTAACCCACAATAACAAATTTTTAACAAAATATTTGAATCTTCAACTAAAACAGATTAATTTCCCCACAAATTTCATACAAAAATTATTATCTACCAAAAAAGACAAATTAGCAACAAAATATATCAAGTTTCTTCCAAATAGGTAAATTTTCTACCAAACTGTTGAATTTTCGAGACGTAAATAAATTTTTTTTTACAAAACAGTTGAATATTCAACAAAAAATTTCATTTTGAACTGAAACAGATTAATTTTTAAACAGACATTTTTAACGAAAGAGGCAAAATTTCTACAGAAACAGATGAATTTTCGAACAAAAAAGATGAATGTTCAACAAAATAGTTGAATCTTGTAAGATATCTGAAAATCCTTTGAAATTTTAAAAATCTTTAAAGTCCTGGAAAAATCTTTACAAATCCCTTGAAATTCGTAATATCTCTTGAAAATTCTTCAAAAATTTTAAAAACTGAAATCTTCTAAAATCTGATTCAACTTTTTGAAGTCTCTTTAAATTCCTTGAAATCTGTAAAATTATATAAAATCCCTTGGAATCTTTTTTAATACTCTGAAACTTCGAAACCCTATAAAATTATTCCAAATCCCTGAAATCAGATAAAATTTAAAACTTCTTTGGAATCTGTTGAAATCATTAAAATGTCTTGAAGTCTTTAGAAATCCATTTAAATGTTTTGAAAATTTTTCAAATCCCTCGAAAACTTTTTAAAATTTCAATTTTTGAGATGAAACAGAATTAAAACTCTAGTTGTTTCTGCGTGCTGATTCCAGATTCTGATTAAAACCACCTTAATTAATTTAAACTATTAATTTAGGAATGACCGAATTTACCCCACATGTCCGCAATTACCCCGTTTGATGATACTTGCTGAAGAGTCTGTGAATTGGATGAGGTTAATAAAGAAAATGTTTTGATAGGTGAATTTGGAATTGGAATTGGGATTTGAATATTCTGAAATATTCTGAAAGTGAGGAGCTCGTTAAGTAAATATTCCAATGAATTCTAATGCAATAAGCCCCCGTTTGACTTCTAGTACCAAGTTAGTTAGTATACTTGAGCTTCAGTGCGGTGGAGTTTCCCGCTTCCGGGAGATCAAAAAGATTCAAAACGAAAGCCGAAAATGAAGCAGCTAGCCTCGATCGGAGATGCAAATCCCATGAAATTCAAAACCGACACGGTGCGTTCATGGTTGGCTTGTTCGGGGACGAGGGGTTGCGCCTTCCCTGTGCTATGGTCGGGTCGGTTTTAAATATTCATAATCCTGCTTAATAAGGCATTAGGTATTAATAGTCTCTTGCGCAAGCCGGTTTTTCATGATATACATACCAGAATCGTATATCCCGCGAACCCGCTAATGTCTTCGACGCGATTTTAATTATTCCTCAATTCCTTTTTTCTCAATAGTGGCTGGCATATTAATCTTATGCTAATCTCACTATTAATAGCCCAGCGCAATCAATCAGTCATCGATTACTCACATTATATCATCTTATAGTCTAAGAACCAGCGACACTGGATCTTGCGTCTGCGACCTCATAGCAGGAGAGCCAGCGACACTGGACCTTGCGTCATCGCGGATATTGATAACAAATTAGGAATGATAGTTTTCATGTGGGGTAATAACGAACCGCCATTCTGGCCAAGCAAATCCTAAACCCACGTACCTTAATTAATTATTGAAAAATTAAATTTCCCTCGAAATTAGCATGATCGCGGAATTTCAAACAATGCTACTTTTGAGGGGAAATTAATTCTCCAATAATTAACTAAGGTACGTGGGTTCAGGATTGGCTTGGTCAGCATGGCGGTTCGTTATTACCCTACATGCATACTATCATTCCTAATTTTTTTATCGATATTCGCGATGACGCAAGGTCCAGTGTCGCTGGCTCTTAGGCTATTATATTTTCACATTTCGCCCGAGGAAGAATTCTGCGCCAGAATCACCAAAGACGAACATTAGGTTGTTCAAAGAAAAAATAAAATTATCTACTGACACTACTGACACTAATTGACACTGTTTTTGAGTAATGACATTATTTTTCTACTATTTCGAAAGAAAATGACACTAGACGATTTGTGGTTCAACTCTAAACTAAGGAGGTGAAATTTTCAGCCAAAGAAGATAAATTTGCAACCAAAAATGTATAATAGTTGATATTTTAACCAAGAAAAGATTTTCTTTTAAAATTTAAAAAACTTGAATAGATCCAAAAAGGAGGAATTTCCAACAAAATAGTTGAAAACTCAACCAAAAAAGATTAATTTTCAACCAACCAGTTGCATTTTCAACAAAAATATGAGCTTTCCACGAAACAGTAGAATTTTCATCCAAATAGTTGATTTTTTAACCAAAAATAATAATTTTTAATACAGAAGAAACTTTCTACCAAAAAAGATGAATTCAAAACAAAATATATTAAATTTTAAACAAAAAGTTGAATTTTCAAGCAATTATTAATAGTACATTTGAAACAAAAAAATTTTAAACTGAATTGTTTCAAATAGAATGCTTTGAGTCGTCAGAATTTTAATTGTATCATTTTTTTAATTTTGATTTTGTGAGTGAAACTGTTGAGTTTTGATGTATAAATAACGTTTGAATAATTATTCATCACAAAAGACTTAAGGTCAAAATAATTTAACTACTAATTTAAAATGTGTTTAGTGTCAAACAAAATTAAAATTCGTTGAATTTTGTATGTTTCTTACTTAAAATTGCTTCAAAATAATATAATTTTTAACTTTTGGTAATTTCTTAATTCATTCTTTATAATTTAGAAAAAAAAAACTGTTTTCCTGGATATACATAAAAATTTGTCTAAACCAAACAAATTCTCAGTCTACCAAAAGTGGAATATTCAACCAAATAGTTGAATTTTTAACCAAAAAGAATAATTTTCAATACAGAAGAAATTTTATATCAAAAAGATGAATTCAAAACACAATATATACACTTTTAAAGAAAAAGTTAGATTTTCAACCAAGAAGATAATAATTTTTGACCAGAAGAAAAGAATTTTCAACAAAATACATACATTTTTAACTGAATATTTTGAACAATGGATGTGTTTAAATTTTATTTGATTAATTTTTAGTTAATATTCTTTTTCATGCTAAACATTTTTAACTGAATAGCTGAATTTTTAAACTAAAAAAGGTCAATTTTTTATCAAAATCAGAGAAATTCCATTTTCATTTAAGATAAAACTTTTTTTTTTAATTTTGAAACAATTCCAGTGAGTTTTTTGTCACTAAGAGGAAATTATTGAAGGGATATCATTTAGGAAAATTGAAATTTTGCGTAATTTTTTTATTTATAATTTCTGAACGAAGCTTTCTAAAATTTTAAAACTTTACCAAATTGTGCTTTCACATAAGTACTTTACTAAAATATTTTCAAAAAAAATTTATTAATTGATGAATGTGTGGAAACGACTGTGAATGTGTAAATTGAAATGAAATACAATATTATTGGAAGAGATATTTAACTTGCTTCAAGCCATTAATAAGCTTTAAAAATAACTAAATTATTTTAAATATTTTTTTGAAACTATTATTCATTTCGTTAAACGTTTTTTCTCATTGAACTAAATATTGATACTTAATTTCTTTTTTAATTTGGAAAACTTATTTCCTAAATTATATGCAAACGCTTACAGTTTATAATTATTTTTTATAACTTCAGATAAAAAAAAATTGATAAAAAACGAATCGGGCAGTTTTCAGAAATTTAAAAATAAACTTTTGGTAAAAAAATTCAAAAAACATAAAGAAAAGCATAAAAAAATCAAAATACGATAACTTTTCAAAAATAGAATTTTTGAGCAAAATATCTAAGAAATATTTTTCTTCTAATATGTGTACATTGAGAAAAATAGATAATAGCATTTATGATTTTGGATTTAAAAATTGGTGACAACCATCTCTAGATATTAAGATATCAAATCCATTTTCCTTAGTGTACCAAGTTGTGTATGTTTAAAAAAATCGGTGAGATGAATGTTTGTCTTTTCATCATACATGGGTTTCCCATTTTATGTCCTACAATTAGAGGTTTGCAGTGGTTTGTTCTAATTTTCAATACAAAAAGGACGCTTGAAATATTGAATTTTTCCAAATAGAGAAAACTTTAACCATACATGAAACCAGATTAATTTCCTCAGATTATTAAAAATTTGTTAATCAAAATTACTTCTTTTCTGTGGGAGAGAAATGGTCCCAAAAGTCGAGTCGAATTTCGAAGACCGAACCTGACTTGAAATAAATGTAAAAAAATGTCAATAGTGGCATGATTCCGAGCCCTGAAATTCCTAATCATATTCAGTGATTTCGAGTACAATTCTTTGCTTGAAACATACTGTTCTTGGACATTAAATGAAGAAACTACCCCTAATATTAATTAAGCCAGAATAGAGTAATCAAAACATTGAAATATTGACTTCCATTAAATCTCGTTCCTTTATCAATTTTGTACGAAGTCAATTTGCGGGAAACCAGTTTGTTTTAGCCGCACTCTGAGCATGGTTTAAAAATGCAGTTAATACCGAAAAAAGTTAAGCTCTTCCCGTCCCCACATTAAATCCAGCGGTACCTTTATAAATCGTATATTGGCCTCATAAAAAAGTAATACAGAGCCATCCGGCGAGAAACTCGCGTTAATCCTGGGTGATAAACCGAGTGAAGAAAGAGGAGATCGGTCCACTATTACACAGGCTTTACCTATAGAAATAGGATTCCACGCAATTTCGTTTCCTGCCTAGAAAAAAAGTTCTCAGCAGCGACAACCTACGCCTAGATTCCTTTGAGGTAAACTAATCTTTACTGCAACAATTACAAACAATAAATTTCTTTTTCAGAACTCCGTGGGCCGTTATGAATGGTTTGCGGCTCTAAGTTTCCTATAAATTCATTTCCTGCACAATGAACACTCCAGGGGGTGAATGTTCACAGAATACGTTGATAGCAGCAGATTAATGATCAGGTGAAACTTATAATCACGGTTGTTTCAATGTTGCTATCAGAAACCGGACTGACTCTTATTCTTTAATCTTTAATAACAAAAAGAACATCAGAATGCTATGCCAAGACCTTTAGTGTGAGCCATCTTCAGAGTACAAAAATATTTGAAAAAACTTACAGTTTTTCAGCTAGGAGCAAAGCAGCCAGGTCCCCGGGTACTTGTGTGAGTCCACGATCAGAGCACTGAAGTTCCTGTCCCCTGCAGCTGCACGCCCAAGGGCATCTCGCCCCGTTAATATTATCCTCAGCCAGGGTGCCAAGTCCGAAGCTTCCGATTCCCGTGCTGTGGCTTGCGCCACCCAGAACCGAGAGGATCAGCAGGAGTCCCCAGGCGCAAACAACCGAGCCGCAGCTCACGCCCAAGAGTCTCAACGACCACGTGGGGGTCATCGCCTTCGCCATTCCCAAAACTCTCTTATTCACCTCCTTGATAGCCTCGTTAGAGTTCTCCAATATCTTGCTAAATTTGCCGAGGCGCTTCGGCCTGATGATATTACAGCTCTCCTGATAAGGCGGACACCTCACAATCCACTCACCTTGGTTCACCAAAACGGGATCAACACTTGCCACGTTATTCGTCCACACTACACTTGTCCACGGAATGTTACTCCTCAACGAAAGATTATTCGTCCAGGATAAATTATTCGACGGAGGATTACACGAAAGGTTATTTGGAGAGGAGAGATTTTCAGAAACCACTTCACTTGACTCTTCCCGATTCACTGGATGGTGCCCAATTTCTGGGGCTTCTATACTTTCTCTCGCGGGTCTCTCCGTTTTTCTTCGAGAATCATGTACTCGAACTGGGGATCTACTTTTATGAAAACTGTTCGTAGAACTTTTGTCCTTGTGTCTTCTGCAGGAATGACTTCTTCTTTTGTGACAAGCCCCTGTCCCAATTTTGAGGAGATTTCTCTCCCCTTGATGGACCGATTTTAAGGCGGCCCGATCGAGCGAGTTCCTACTATCGGAACTGCTGGCCCGAAATGGAAGCTCGACTAGAGCATCTGCTGGGCCCGTTGGGGGGCCGTAGTTGGGGCCCCCTTTTCGCCAGGGAGGCCCTTGTACGGCGACAGTGGTTTCCACCACTAACGACAGGACCCGTTCCTGCTCATTCTGCGGCAGCGGCGCCACTGACTTTATCTTGATGCTGGGGGCTCTCAGGGGTCTATCGTACCCCCGGGGGTACGAGTCTGCAGCACCGATTCGCGGCTCCGGGAACAGATTCGGGACCGGTCATCTATTTCCAATTCGACACTTGGAAGGATCCTGCTTTCACGATTTCCTTGGAGTCTCGTCCTCGTCGCTTCGTCTTGATAGCCTGATTCAGAGTCAGGCTAGAATTGCATAACTGATTCCTGCTATTTGTTTGATGGGATTTTCTGGTCCTTCAGACAAAGCGGCTGCATTACCTGCAAGAGAGAGAAAAATTAGTTTCTTAGGTGGGAAATTGCTTTCAAGAGTTGAAACAATGGCGAGAATCAATTCTAATTCTTACGTGATTAATTGTAGTTTTAAGGGGGTTTTATAGTGTGAACGATGAAGGAATGTTTTTTGTCTGAATTTTTTGATAGTATTTGGTATGTAGAATTTGTACACAAAATGATTCGTTTGGATTATCATCTTGGATATTTCAGTCTAGCATTTCGGAAGTTTCAGTATGACATAAACATATTTTTACGCCTAATATTTCAGAAATTTCGCAGTAGTATCTTATACTGTAAACATCTACGTTTGAACATTAGGTGGTCCAAAAATGCATTGAAAAATTTTTTTTCTCGGATTTTTATGAATAACGCCCGAAAATTTGTTTAAATCCACACAAAAATGAATCAATAAAAAAAAGTATATTTAGAGGTGGCGCAAGCCCCATGATGTTTAACATGTATTTCCCATAAGAAAAGAAGACATTTTTGTAAATTTTATTCAGAATCCTCAATATTAGCTGAATCGAGTTGAAAATCAACAGTTATCTTCACAATTAGCCATAGAATACGAATAAAACATTATTCTTCAAATATCACCCCCATAAATTTGTTTTATAGGGTCCCAAAAAAACCCAGAGTTGAAACAATGGGTTTTGCGAGTTTTTTGGCGCTAATTATGATTTTTTTGTGGTTTTTTTTTAATGCAAATTGTTTCTGATACATGAAACACTATTAATTACAAATAATTATATATTAACATAAATTTTTTAAACAATTTATTATTGTTTTTAGCAATTTTCTCGCAATTTTCTGTTATAATGAAGATAGAAAGTCGCGGTTTTTAAAGAAAATTTCCACTTTTTCGGAAATTTTCAACTTTTTATTCACTTTTCACTTGGAATGAATTATTATTTAATTTAATGTAGCGAAAATAATTTTTTAAACAAATTATTATAGTCTATGTCTATCTTCTTCTATATTAATACTAGATAGTTGCGGTTTTTTCTGCATTTTTTCATTTTTATCCATTTTGCAATTAGAGTTAAGTAATAATTAATTCAAGTTAACGAACATAATGTTTTGAAACATTTATTATTATTGTTAGTAATATTCTTTTTGCTCAATGGTAGAAAGTTGCGGTTTTCTTCTGAAATTGTTAACTATTTGTCTATTTTTCACTTGGAGTGACTTAATAATTATTTAAGTTGAACAAAAATAATTGTTTGAACAAATCATTATTGTCAATAACTATCTTTATCTATATTAATGACAGATAGTTTCGGTTTTTTCTGCAATTTTTAACTTTTTGCCCACTCTTCACTTAGTGAGGTATTAATTAATGCAATTTGATAAAAATAGTTGTTTAAACAACTTATTGTTGTTTCTAATTTTTTTAAACATAAGGAAAAGAGCAAAAATAATTCACTTAAAAAAGTAAAATACTATTTAAAAAATGATTCTTTTTGAGGTTCACTTATTATTTGTTCGTAAGTAAAAAGTCAAAGCAAAACTAGATTTGAGAAAAAAACACTTTCTAGCATTATTCTAAGAGAATATAGTTATAAATAATAATCAATTGCTTAAACTTGCATTATTTATTACTTTACTAAGTAAAAAGTGGGTAAAAAGTTAAACATTTCAGAAGAAACCGCAACTATATTGCATTAAAAAAGAATATAGTTATAAACAATAATAATTTGTTCAAATAATTATTTTTGTTGAATTGGATTAATTATTAACTCACCCTACGTGAAAAGTAGACAAATAGTTGTAAATTTCAGAAAAAAAAAACCGCAACTTTCTAGCATTACTCAAATTTAATATTATTAATAATAATAAGTTGTTTAAATCAATAATGATTTTAAACTTTAATTAATTATCTAACTCGCTACAAGTGAAAAGTGAACAAAAAGTTGAAAATTTCAGAAAAAAACTCCAATTTTCTAGCATTATTCTAAGAGAATATTATTAACAATAATGATAGATTGTTTACACAATTATGTTTGTTAAAATTAATGAACTGAATCACACCTCTCTCTAATTGAAAACTAGACAAAAAGTGGAAATTTTTTTTTTAAATTGTGACTTTCTATCTCCATTCTAAGAGAAAATTGCTAAAAACAATAATAAGTTGTTTGAATATTTTATTTAAATATCCAATTATTAGTATGAAGTAGTATTTTATGTATTAGAAACAATTTTCATTGAAAAGTCGCAAGAAAATCATAATTAGCACCAAAAACTCGCAAAACCATTTTTTCACTTATGGGGTTTTTTTGAGGCCCTAGAAAACAGACTTATGGGGGTGATATTTAAAAAGTAATTATTAATTTATATTTGATTGCCAATTATGAAGAGAACTTTTGTGTTTCAACTCGTTTCAGCTCATATTGAGGATTCTGAATAAAATTTACAAAAACGTCTTTTTTTCTTATGGGAAATACGTGTTGAACTTCATGGAGATTGTGCCACTTCTAAATATTATTGAAAAAAAAATTGATTTATTTTTGTGTGGATTCGAACGAATTTCCGGGCCTTATTCATAAAAATAAAAAATAAAATTTGGACCACCTTATTGAAAATGTTATATTTTTAAATAATTTTCAATGATTTTTCAATGATTTCTGCCATTCAAGAATTTATTTTTAAAAATTGGTTAATTGTTAATTACTCATTAATTATTAACTTGACAACAAATTTTTATTATTATTTTCAACTCCATTTTTTATGAGGGGTTCAAAAATATGAAAATGTACCTTGAGTACTGGGACACCCTGTATATAAACTAACCGAAAAATAATCTTTGAAGATATATAAGAAAACGCTCAGTGAATCCATGACTTTGAAAGAACCTGACATCCTATTACTAATATTATATTCCGCTAACGACTTCAAATTTCTAATTTTAAACTGAATTATATTATCTCATATCCGGAACGATTCACAAGATCGCTGTTCATAGAATCTATCAATACGCTGACGTACGAGGTAGCCGTATTGATATTCTCTAAGTTTAATACACATTATGGAACATTCAATGAAGGTCATAGCGATTTGAATTAAGTGATTATAACGTTTTTATTCAATAATAACTGCCAGCAGTCAGCGACCTGCTAAACATCCTTACGTATCTAAAGCGGACCTAATAAGAACCTATATATACTTACTGGAAAAGTATGTGTAAAAGCATTCGAGCAGAGATTCAATCTATCTATGGATTTGATCAAACCTAGCATTTCATTACTAATATTATATTACGTTAACGACTCTTAACTGTCTAATTTCAAGCGCAATTATAATATCGCGTATGCGCTACGAATCAAAAGATCGCTGTTAATAGAACCCATCATTATGCTGAGGAAAGAGGAAGCTATATTGATATTCTCGAAGTTCAACAGATGTCATGCAATCTTCATGTAAGGTCATAGCGCCTAAAACTAAGCGATTATATCGTTTTTAAACTATAATAACTGCAGGCAGCGAGCAACCTGCTAAACACCCTTACTTATGTTTTGTGGACCTAATAAGAACCTATGTATAAATACTAAAAAATATGTGTGAAAATATGAGAGCAGATAGTCAATCTGTCTATGGGCTTGGAAATACCTATCATTCCATTAATAATATGGTATTCCGCTAGCACCTTTAAGTTCTAATTTCAATTGTATTTATAAGATGGCGCATTTGAAACAAATCGCAAAATCGCTGTTCATAGAACCCATCAATATGATGACGTACAGTGAATTCGTATTGATAATCTACAAGTTTAATACATGTCATACAAGCTTGAACAAAGATCATAGCGATTCAAATTGAGTGATTATGGCGTTTTATATTAAGAATAACTGCTAGCGACGAGTGGCCTGCTGAGCACCCTTACGTATCTAATGTGGACTCACTAAGAACCTGTATGTATTTACTGAAAAATATGTGTAAATACATTTAAGCAGAAAGTCAATCTGTCTATGGATTTAAAAAGGCCTAACATTGCATGAATAATACGTTATTCCGCTAACGACTTTGAGTCTCTAATTCCAACCATAATACTGAGATCATGTATTTGGAACACATCAAAAGATCGCTGTTCACAGGAACTATCAATATCCTAATATGTGAAGAATCCGTAGTTACATTTTCCAAGTTCAATACATTTCAAGCAATCTTCAAGAAAGATCATAGCGACTCGAATGTAGTGTTTATACCGTTTTTAATTTATAATAACTGCAGTCGGTGGGTGACCTGCTAAACACCCTTACGTATCTAAGAAACCGAAGAATAATGTGTAAAAACATATAAGCAAGCACTCAGTGAATTTATGACTTTGCAAAAACCTGACATCCTATTACTAATATTATATTCTGCTAACGACTTTGAATCTCTAATTTGAAACTGAATTATAGTATCTCATATCCGGAACGATTCACAAGATCGCTGTTCATAGAATGCATCAATACGCTGACGTACGAGGTAGCCATATTGATATTCTCCAAGTTTAATACACATCATGAAACATTCAATAAAGATCATAGCGATTTGAATTAAGTGATTATGGCGTTTTTATCTAATAATAACTGCCAGTGGTCAGCGACCTGCTAAACACGCTTACGTATCTAATGCGGAACTAATGAGAACCTATATGTACTTACTGGAAAAACATGTGCAAAAGTATTCGAGCAGAGATTCAATCTATCTACGGATTTAAAAGAACCTAGCATTTCATTACTAATATTATATTACGCTAACGACTTCTGACTGTCTAATTTCAAGCGTAATTATAATATCGCATATGCGCTACAAATCGAAAGATCGCTGTTAATAAAACCCATCATTATGCTGGCGTACGGGGAAGCTATATTCATCTGCTCCAAGTTCAACAGATATCATGCAGTCTACAAGTAAGGTCATAGCGACTCGAACTAAGCGATTATATCGTTTTCAAACTGTAATAGCTGCAGGCAGCGAAAAGCCTGTTAAACACCCTTACTTATGCATTTCGGAACCACTAAGAACCTATGCATAAATACTGTTGTAAATTGGACATTAATTCACCGTTTTATGAGTTTTTACACTTTTGTTCTTCATTTATTTTCATCGTGTTCCTTTTACATTTATATTTCTTCAATCTATCCTATATTTTATTTTCTTATTGCATGAAATCAAACTTTATGTCTAAGCCGGTCTTATCGTTTTCGTGCTCTCTCTGTCTTACATATAGTCTTGTTGCTCGGTCTCCGAATTTTCTTCTCTCGTCTCGTCAGTCCGTGTTCTTCAAGCAACAAGTTTGGCCTATTGTCATTGTAAAGTTTTTAATTTGTTCTCCATAAAGAGCGCGCTTTCTGGCGTAATACATTGTTAATTAAAAGCTCTATGTTTTTCAATAAATTGACCTAAACATGCTGGTCTTCCTACCAGAGTTGTTCAGTCGTTTTTTAGTGTTCGAACAATTTTTTTTTCTTTTTTTTTTTTGAGAGAGAGAGAGAAGTTTTAGGCTCCGAAAGCTACGATCATGGTTCCTTAAAGCAACCAATCCCGACGCAACTGGAACGTGTACGTCATCCACTTTTGCTCCTTCTGTCCTAGAAGGTAAGCAAGAACGGGAAATTTACGCGAGAAAAGATCGTTCAACACTGTTCCTTGAAGTCAGGTCTCTAGCCGCGGATGACCTTACGCGGCAGACAGGACAGTTGGAGATGAAAATTTCACCTCTGGATACTTTTTTAGAGCCACCAATTTTTGTAGAATGTTATGAGGAACAGTGTTATTGGACCCGATCAAGTGATCCCAGAAGAACATCCATTAGAATGGCAATCGAGTTCCTCCCGAAAATGTTTGACGGTACAAATGTGCTGACTTCAAGTTTTCTGAACGATTGCCTTTCTACCAGAAACGCGATAGCTGCAAAGGAGAAGCACCACTTGTTTTTAATGGTTAGATCTAGGGTAGTAGGGAATGCTTTTCATTTCCTTCAGGACAGGGACTTACATTCGTTAGAGGATTTGTTGGTCCATCTTAAAGTGACCTTTACAGAACATCGAAATTTGAGCCAATTAAATACGGCTCTCGTCACAGTGGCTCAAAGAAACGGAGAAAAGGTTCTAGATTCTGGTAATCGAGTTGGTAAAATTCTTACAAGTCTCATTGAGCTAATTGAGGAAAAGAATTATAGAAATGCAGCTATGATTATGATTAAGTCGAGCAGAGATACGGCTTGTCAGAATTTTCTCATAGGGTTAAAAAGAGACGCATGTGCGAGTAATTTGACCGAATACTTTGCAAGAAGCTATTAATATAGCCAAAACTACTGAGTGGGAAGCTGAATTTGAAAGCGAGCTTAATCGAAAAAATCCTGATAAAATTTTAGGAGGTCGTGCAAGGATAATAATAATAGAGGTAGGGGCCGGGGTGGACCTAATGGCAATAATAGAGGTTAAGGAAATAATAATAGTATTGGATTTTGTACTAAAAACAAGTGTCGCAGATGTGGCGTTTCCAGTCATACAGAACGCGGCTGCTTGCGTCCAAGAACGAATAATAGCATTACTTGTTTTTACTGCAAATAGACTGGAAATATTTCAAGAGATTGTCCTGAAAAATTAGCACGTTAATTTGTTATAATTGTCAGTAATTAGGTCATTTTGCCAGAGAATGCCAAAATCCTTCAAAGAAGCCTGATTCTGAGTTAGTATGCAGATATTGTAAAAAAAAACCTGGGCATGTGATTGAAAATTGCGAAAAAAGTTTAAAAAGTGTCATGGAAAATAGGCAAGAAAAAGAGGAGGCTTTAAACTAATTCTCAGTTCGTCGGAATGGTGCGACGACGAGCTGGTTCGAAAGAGTGCACCCTCTAGGCGGATACTATTGACTTCTACTTTTCTGAGAAAGGAGAAATCACCTTCGATAACTTTACATAGTCAGGAATCAATGCAAGGAAAAGGAAAGTTTTCAGTCGATACTGGAGCCGAATTAAATTTGATAAAGAGGTGTAGAGTAAAATAAAGTATCGAAATAATTTCGAAAATTAAATACCATTTATTCGCGATAGGAACACAAGGAGTCAAACCATATGGTGATGTGTCTTTAAATATACATGGGATTCCCTGCCCCTTTCAAGTAGTACCAAGTAGTCTCGCCATTCCTCAGGATGGAATGATAGGGATGTCATTCTCAAAAAAACTCAGGCATCGACCTTGACGGAAAAAAGATGAAAAAATCCTTTAGGAAATTTTTCTTTTTATCCAGAAGATAAAAGTAGAACTTTTAGGATAACCACTAGAAGAAATTTACCTCGCATTGAAAGGAATATTTTTGGGCAAAGCTTTGGCAAAAGTGAAAAATAACGAAATAAATTTTGTTTTGCAATAATACAACTTCAGGGGATATACTGCTTTGTTTACCACCAGTAACTTTGGAAGAAATTCAATTTTGAAAATCGATCTCAGAAAAACTTTACTCACCTACATCTGCCAATGAATAATGAAAGTAAAGTAAGTAAATAATGAAAGTCAAAGTTGAGAATTTTGAATTTGCGCAACATCTTTCAATCTTCTACGAGAAACTTTCTTTCTCACAAATTCACCTTTAACTTCTAATCGATCTGTCATTTTCGACAAAATGTCACGTTTTCATTTGCAGTCAATGTGCACAACTGTCAAAGCAGACACTATGAAAAATACGACGTTGCCGCGTCTAGGCTTAGGTATTTAGAATTGATTGTTAACTCGTATGTATACATACATTTATGTGTAGCGTACAAACATAGGCAAAAAATTTCTCATAGGTCTGACAGGGAATTAACTAATAAAAAATTATAGCGGCATTATTATCTAATTTTTGACTTTCTTGAACGTAAATGAGCTACATAGTGTACATTTAACGGTTACATAAGGGCTACTAAAACTTATATTACTCAAAAAGTATTATTTTCCGACATAGACTTAGGACTAACTTTTTGCATAGTATGCGCGACCGAACCTCCTTAAAGATAGTCAAACTGAAAGATTGAATAAATTGGTAGACGGGTTTGATTTTCCTTATACGAATTCCAAGGAAAGATCTTCCTTAGTGAAGATTCTAGCCAAATATTTTCTCAGGTTTATCTAAAAGGAGAACGAGTAGGGTGTACGAATATAACTAAACATAGAATAACCACTATAGATAAAATACCTGTTAATAAAAAGCCATTCAGACACCCTCCAATTCACAAAGAAGTATTGAATGAAGGAACAGCAGATTTACTGGAAAATGGATCTATAGTTCCTTCTAAATCACCGTATAATTTCCCAGTTTTCGTTGTGCCGAAAAACCCTGATCACGCAGGTAACAAACGTTGGCGCATGGTAAGTGATTACCGCGCGCTCAACGAAAAAACTGTTGGTGACGCGTATCCGTTACCAAATATAACAGCAATTTCAGATCAATTAGAGGGCGCGAAATATTCTACAATACTAGATTTAGCCTCAGGCTTTCATCAAATCGAAGTTGATCTCCTAGACAGAGATGAAACAGCTTTTTTAACTCAATTTGGGCACTGTGAGTTTACGCGAATGCCATTTGGTTTGAGAAATGCGCCTGCCACGTTCCAGCGATTGATGGACAGAGTTCTAAGGGGATTGCAAGATTTAGAACTATTTTTCTATTTCAAAAACATAGACATCTACAGTAGGTCTTTAAAAGAGCAAAATCAAAAATTAAAAAAATTACTGGAACGTCTCAAAACCGCTAAGCTTGTTCCACAATCGGAATAATGTAAGCTTTTATGCAAAGATACAGTTTATTTAGATCATATCATCACTGAAGAAGGTGTAAAACCAGACCCTAAGAAATAAGTTTCCGTCAGACAATTTCCTCGATAAAAATGTAGAAAAAATATCAAGCAATTTCTGGGGATAGCCGGCTATTATAGATGATTCGTCTCTGGATTTGCTTAAATTGCTAAACCTCTAAACTCTTTATTGAAGAAAAATGTCCCTTTAATTTGGTCTAAAGAAACTCCAACAGCTTTTGACAGCTTCTGAAAAGTTAAAAGATATCCTTTATTTAAAACCCATCCTTCAGTATCCAGACTTCAGCAAACCATTTGTTGTCACAACTGATGCTTCAAATTTCGCAGTAGGTACAATTTCAAGTCAGGGAACGGTGGGAGAATATTTTCCAATTGCTTATGCCTCCACTCGTTTACATTTAGCCGCTTTAAATTATTCGACAATAGAAAAAGAATTATCTGCAGTTATGTTTTCAGTTAAACAATTTCGCCCATATATTTACGGCAGAATATTTTTATTAGTTATTGAACACCGACCATTAGTTTCGCTATGCAATTCAAAAGACCCCACAGTAGGGTCACGACTAGCCAGATGAAAAGTTAAATTGTCACAATATCTGTATGGGATTTATTAAAAAGTGGAAAAGTTAACGCCAATGCCGATGCGCTCTCGCGAAATCCAATCGGTTTCACTGATAAAGAAATTAGGAATGACTTTGTCGAGAGCTGCTCTCAAGATGCTGCGGGAGTGCACACGAATATGCTGGCGGGAAAGCATTTCCTAATCTTTCGGAAGAATTATATGCGATGATTTAGGTCCGGAAGTTGATGATCTTTTTGAAAGCGACACAGAATTGAGCGAAACCGAAATAGAGATAGAAGAGAAATTTAAAGAAAATTGAAAGAAAACTGAATGTCCACAGATTAGTAGTATAGAAAAAGTAGATTCGAACAGTGGAATAAGTCACTACGTACAGAAGCACACCAAGAGAAGGGCAGTTCCTTCGAGCTTGCAAGTAGAGGAAGGCATGGTTACGTCAGACCCAAATAAAAATGGTTAATTTCTTTCTCTGAATATGAATTTGCAAAATGGGACTGTCGGATTTGGGAAAATATTCAGGAATGAATTTATCAATGATAAGATGGTGGCGCCCATTAGTGGGGCTTGGTTTCCAGGAAGTACGTCCTAATCCTTGGAGACATGTCGAAGTGGGAACGAAGATGTATGGAATCAGAAGTGATTAGTACTAAAAGAAGGAAGAGAGATGAGGTCATCTCTGGCGACGCACACAATGGATGGATTGCCGATAATGTGGAGCAATCTTCTATGGCTGCCCTTGTGAAGAAACGTCTGCCCGACGGGTATACCAACAGGAAGTGTGAAAAGTGTTACAGTGGCGTACACGATTGGTGGATTGCTGATAATGAGCAACAATCTTCTATGGCTGCCTTTGTGAACAAACGTGCACCCGAAGCTTATATTTGCAAAATATGTACTTGTGGTCCAATTTCCAGTACGGAACTTATTTATTGTAAACATGAAGATGACGAGCTTTACGTAGACGAGCAAGAAAATAATGTTGGTATTTTTCAAGAATTTAAAATGAATGCCAAAAATGCAGATGATCTTGTGTCACGCAACGTTAGTATGGATTATTTTAAACTATGAAAGCTCACTATACCGGTCATTACAGGATAAACAGAATTTTAGTAGACTATAATGTAGAAATCGAAAAGGAAAACAAAGAATTAAAAATTGCTCACATGAACCGAATAAAGCATGCATATTTTGGTACCTATTTATAAGAAATTTGGAATGCTGAGAACGAAAACATAAAGAGGCTGGTTCAATTTGTTTTCAGAAATTAACTTCAGAACATGAGGAGAACACTAAAAAATTTAGATGATAAGAAAATTTTGGTTTCAGTTAATGTCATCTTACGTTCTTTTTAATTAACTCCAGGAGATTTTAGCGACCCACGAGTGGAATAGAGGCGTGATGCTAAAATATGTATGAAAGATTTCTTGACAGGTTTAATGTACTCTTGCGAGAAACCAGAATTTAACTCTTGATAGCGTTCCAGTTGCGAATGCATTACCAAGAAGGCCCCAAATGAACACTGTCAACGAAATCTATATTGAAAACGGTATATAATTAGAATTTCCATGGGAAATGCTAGAGAGTGGTTGAGAGAGACAGGCTGAGTGCATGGACGAGTTTCATTTTTGTAAAAGAGCGGGGGATATTCTACGCAACTCCGAAAGCTGCAATCAGGGAGACGCACTTCGATCCTAGATCAGGGTGAATCAGAAATGATCTACAGTTTACGCGAACCGATCGTCTTTCTAAAAAGCTGTCAAATAACTATGTAAAATTTCTCTCCGAAGTTTTTACATAGAATATTCGATTCAACTCTTCAAATTCACAAGTTTGATCATTATTATATTTGGTATATTACATAATCCTCATATTTATAATAATTAATTGCAGTTTCGCTGCATCTTTGGGTTGTGGATTCTACCCGGGCGGGGAGAGTTTCTACTTCTTATTGTCAAACGACGTAAAATGACGTTAGCTGACTTCAAGAACTAGGTCTCAGAATCAACAAAAGAACTCTGAACTTTATTCGAGATTTTAAAGTCATCTTTGTTAAAATTCCCTATTCAAATTTGATTGAAATTCACACGTAAAAATGATATAGATCGTTATAACGATCGCACAGAACAGAAAGCAGTAGACAAAATAAGAGAAGACAAGGTTAAAAGCGTGGTTAGGGGGGAGAAGAGTGAAGTTGACTCCAGTGATAGCAGCGGTGAGGATAGGTTTGATACGCCAACCAGGGAGGGAAAGACAGTGAGAAAGGAATCAGGCACGGGCCATAAACATGGGAGATCCTCAAACCTACAGCGTCCCAGAAAGCTATGTAGCGCGGGCTCGAATAGGTGTTTGGACGAATGACGAAAAAAGGTTAGTGCCATCATCAGTGAAAGGGAAGGTAGAAGAAAAAGAGAAGAAGGGGACAAGGAAGAGACTGGAGGATATGAATAGGGATATGAATAGGCAGGGAAATTATGTAAGGGAGGAAGTGAGAAAAGTAAGAGAAAAGTGGGATTATATAAAACATAAGATAGCCGATTTAGACAGCCTTAACGATTCCATTTTATATAAAAGAAGCTCCTGGTTTGCTCTATCGAACGCTTTAGAAAAGTAGAATAATACAACTATTTTGATCTTCTTTTTATCAATTACAAATTTTAAGACCGGTTGTTGTTTTGATAGTAGCTGTTTCCGCGCTGCGCCTAGCCCGGAAACCTGATTACATTGGATCAATCAATTTATTTGTATGAAGGTATGTGACAAATTGCTTATGGACAATCCCTTCAAGAGGTTTAGAAATGTCGCAAAGAATTCAGATGAGACGATAGTCTTTCGGAGAGGATAGCTTTGTTTCTTTAGTGACATGGTGAATTATTGCAATTTTCGAGCAATCGGGGAATATACCTACCTGGAGAAATGTGTGGTAAATATGGAGTAGGATAGGAAGAATACCTGGGAACCCAAGTTTAATCATCTTGATTTATATGCTATCTGCACCTGCGAAGTTGGATTTAATTGCTAAAACCGTTTCCAAGAGTGCTTCAGGAGCTATATCAGAAAAATGAAAGTTAGTATCGGTTAATGTTGAGTTCTGTAAATTAAGAGCAGAAGGCCTTGTAGGGGTGATGGGCGCAAAGTGAAAAATACAGTTAAAAGTTTATTGGGAGGTAAATGATTATTATTAGTAGATTCATGCTTAGGAGGTATGAGATATGAATGCCTAAGTAAATGCCAGATGTTTTCATTTCTATTTCTGTTTGTGATGGAATTGTAATTGTATTTGGTTGATTTGTCCCTAAGTTTGGTTTGTACTAAATTCCTTACTTGGTGAAACTGAGTTTGGAATACAAGATTTTTAGTTCGTTTAGCCAGTCGACGCATGTTATCACGTTCCTTCATGATTTTTAATTTCGTAAGTGATCCAAGGAGCCGGTTTTTTATCTTTATTAGGAATATGTAACGGCGCAAACTGGTCGAATGCTGATATTAAATAGTTATATAAGTAATTAAGTTTATTATTAATATCAACCTCAAGTATCAGTTTCTCCCAGTCGAAGGGCATTATGTGTTCCTGAAATTTAATCTCGTTTACGTTTGATAAATTTCGCGTCTACCTCTTAATCTGACTAATTGGCTGAGCGTAAGAAATTTGATATTTGATATTTATGAGGTCATGGTTAGAAAGAAACGGAATAAGATGCTCGTCATACGAGTCTATTTTATATAAGTCATCAGCTATCATTAAGTCTATACGTGTGCTAGATCGACCAGTATAGTGAGTGGAGTCATGGGGTACTATTTTTATCCCGGATGAGTATAACATAGAAGTTAGGTATTTCGTGTCATAGCTGGCCACATTCAAGTTGGTGTTGAAATCCCGCAAAGACCTATATTATTAAAATCAGTGACATGCGCAAAGATGTCAAGTTCCAGTTCCGTACTGTAGGGAGCAGTCAGAGGTTTATAGATGACCGCAATAAACAAACTGTCGTTATCTACTCCCATAAGGAGAAATTCAACGATAGGGTAGTAATTAACCAAACTAACGGCCACCACTACTCCATTCAAACTATCGTGCACGTATAAGCAGACGCCACCCCCTCTCCGTTCATCTTTTTTCCCCCGAAAGAGCACGTAATTATCAAGGTCAACGACGCTAGATGAATGATTCAAAATAACCCATGTTTTAGAAACTGCAAGTAAATATAGCTCATGTCATTCCATAGCAAGCTGAAAAATTTAAGTTAAGCATAAATGATGATAGTTATCCTTACTTACTTAGTGCTTACAATAGTTATCGTCAGGTTCACATTTAAAGAGCTATAGAGTGACCCCTGAGAAGCAATTAAACTTGAGGTAAAACCGATGAAATATGTATTATGCCGCAATATCTCAAAAAAAAATACGACAAGTATTTTCAGGCTACTAATTGTAGGCGGCATTATTCCACACATTAAACACATTCTTAGCGATAATGTTAGCAGAAAAACTGGAATTGTTAACGTGACAAAGAACATACAAAATTTTTGAATTCCGTAGAATACTATGCGTAAAGATGGTGCTTAGAAATCAGAATAGAATAAATAATAGGTGGAGTAAAACATTTCCCGGCATTGCACTTACTTTCTGAGTTGTCACAGTCGAGAGGCATCAAGATCTTCGAGATGGCAAAGAAAAATTCTTGGCGTTCCATCCTCCTTCCTACAGAGAATTTTGCCCCCAGCGATCCAAAGGTACTTTATTTTCTTGCTTTCTCTCATCTCAAGGGCAGCATTATAGATCTGCCGATTATATTTGGAAAGTGATTCTCTGTTATAAGGAAGTTGCTCATCACTCCAACCAATCGTTTCAGTCGAGAAGCCACGCTTCTTTTTACACTACTCAATTAAGATAGTACAGGTAGGTCATAGATTACTTTTCACCATTACTATTGGTAGCAGTGGGGAGGAGAGAACGTTTTTAATATTGGTTCTCAGCTTTCTGGAATGTGTCAGCCTTGAAAAACAATAATAAAGGATTTCGGCGGGAGTAAGAAAAGTGGTATGTGATTATGATGAGTGAAACCTGGGCGGATGAGAAGGACTGGAAGGGGATGAAAAGGATTTTACCGAAAGGTTATGTGTGGACGATGCAAGAAGTAAGAAAGGAACACGTTAAAGAAAGAGGGATGGGTGACTGGGTCTGAAAGGTGAGAAAAGAATTGGCAGTTAAGGGGAGAAAACAGGGGGATAAGAAAGAAAAAGGTGGAACAATGGTGATAAGGATTTTAATTGGGAAAGTCAAAATAGCGGTGGTTTGTCTATATAGAAGAGGGTAAGAGGAAGGTGGGAGAGCGAACAACGGAGAGGGATTTGGGATGAAGGAAAGGCGGCCTATATAAGGAGATCCAAACATAGGGAGACAAACCGGAAAGGGAGGAAGTTACTAGACATAATAGAAGATACAGGGTGGTTTATATGTAATGACAATAGAAGGAATGGCGAAAGAAAAAATGAGTAATATGATAGGGAGTGTGAAGGTGGGGAATGAGATAGGGCCCGAGCACTTTCCGGTAATAAATACACTAAGAGAGGGCGTTCGTAAGCGCAAAAGGGGGAGAAAGGAACATGAAAATGGGAGTCCTGGAGGGGGGGGGATGAATAAAGAGTTCAAACAAAAATGGAAAAGGAGAATGTTAGGTATGAAAAAGTGGAGAGAGTGGACTCGTTAATTAAAAGGTTGAAAGGTTCGATTGAGAAGGTAAGGGATGAGATAGGTACTAAAGCAGAAAGAGAAGAAGGAAAGAGAGGCTTGTGATACGAGAAATGCAGGGAGAGTAAAGAGCGAATGAAAGAGTGTGTAAGAAAATAGAGGAAAGGAGAAATGAAGAAATTTAGAAGGGGGAGTAAAACCGGAGAAAACGAGAACTTAAGAGAATAATGAAAAGGAAAAGGCAAAGAGAAACAAGAAATATAAGGAAGAGGTAGAAAAAGCGATCAAAGAAGGTAGGGCTTGAGATGTGATTATTAAGGAAAGAGGAGGAAGGAAGTGCGTGAATGAGGAAACGGAAATGGGTGAGTGGACGGATTATTTTAAGGGTCGGTTAGAGGAAGAGCAAAATAGGATCCAGGTGGAAAATAGAAGGGTAGTCCATGGAAAAATGGAGGAACGGAACGGAATGACAAGAGAAGAAGTGGATAAGGCAATAGATAGACTAAAGAGGAACAAGGCTACAGGAGAGGATAGCATGGAGAACGATGCCATAAGGTATGGAGGAGAAGGAGTTATGGTAATAATGTGGAAAATCTGCAACAATATCTGGAAAAGAGAAGGTTGGACGAAGGAGTTGATAACAGAGCTGGTGTTTAAGTACAGAGGCCCATGCCAGTAGGCTATAAAATATATGCAGGAATTCTAAGAAAAAGGTTAGAGATTTAGATAGAATAAGAAAAGTATCCCATACAATCAGGTGGCAGTTAGAAAAGGCATAGGGACTATATATAACATTTACGTACTCAACTACTTGGTTAACAGAAATTTAGAGAGAAAGAGAAGGAAATTAGTCGCATTGTTGGTAGACTTTAAAGCAGCTTTTGACTCAGAAAACAGAAAAGTGCTATGGTAGGCAATGAAAGAGAGGGAAATAGAGGAAAGGTTGGTGGAGAGGATAAAAGAAATGTTTACAGAAACCAGGATTAGCGTGAAGGTAGGAAATAAAAAGGGGAAGTATTCTGCACATAAAGAGGTCTAAGGCGCCCTTTTATTCGACTATTTTTTAATATGCTGCTAGCAGACTTAGAGGAGAAGCAAGAGGAGAAAAGGAAAGGGGGGACGGTTTTGGGTAATAGTAAACTATACTCTCTAGCATACGTGGACGACGTAGTTCTGTTAGCAAATCAAGAGAAGGGAATGATCCTAATAATGAGAATTTTCAATGAGCATGTGGACGCAAAAGACTTGACGGTGAACGTAGAGAAGACCAAGGTGAGGTACTACAGAAAAAGACAGACAATCAGTGGAAATTGTGAAGCAGTTCTGTTACTTAGGTTTTTGGTTTGAGACGCGAGGTGGAAACGAGGTGCAAGTGAGAAAAAGAATCGAATGTGCGAGTAAAGTAATGGGCCAAGTATGAGCTGTCGAAAAGGGAAGTTTTAATGACGATTGAAGGATGCACAGTGGTCCGAAGCAGCTAAAAGGGCGGAAATAAGTCGAATATATGAAAGTCCTTATTAGCGTATAATTGTCTATTTTTTTCAAATGTAAATATACAAGGCATCACACACCAACCACATTTTTATCCTTCGTAACTCTAAATTCCCGTAAAATTCTCCTGACCATGACGTATCCACAGTAGCGTTGCGCACTCTGAAGCCACTGGGACTTTGGGTTGTTAATTCTATCGCGTTTATCTCATTAAGAACCCACAAAGAGCTAATATGTTATGTGCAAAATTAGAGGACACATTACGCTTTAAAAAAGTGATAACCCAAAAGTAGAATGTAGCACACTGACTGCTGCTCCAAAGCGCCTAAATAACACTACGAAATTCTTATGGAAGTCAACAAACGTCAACTTTGCATTGTATTATAAAAACATGTTACGAGATGTCATGGGTGAATCGTAGATAATATGAGTTATTAGTGTGTGTACGTCAGGGAACATTCGGCGTTTATTGCCCGTACGCACCCCCAAGCGGTATTTATTGATAAAAGTCGGGAATCGCGTCGTCCATCGCGCGCACTCACCGCTTCAGCAGACAGGTGCTGCACAATGGGCTGAATCGAGAATTTACTATTCAAAATCAGCTACAGCGTGAAATTCTTAGCCGATTTTCAAATTTTTGTTCAGAAGTGATCAGCAATAGTCGCATAAGAACGTCTATAGATTAGATTTTTTAATTTTTATCACTTTCTATTTTTTATACAAATATACAAAGAGCGAAAATGAGACATTTTTCAATTATTATTTTTTATCTTCAAATAAATAACCTGATTAATACCGTTCCAAATGAAAATAAATGTCGAAGTATCTAAGCATTATAAATAATCAACAGGATATTGAATCTAATTGTTGTAAACAAATTATATTAGGAAAATGTCAAAATCCTGGAAATTTTGCTTGCAAAGTATATTTGTAAGTTGAAATTGCTTGATTTTATCGACAGGATCATATTTGATCATGAAAATTTGTTGTCTGGTGTACTCTGTTTATTTTATAAACAAATTAAATAAACAAATGAATAATTTAGGCATTTATTGGCAGAAAGTAATCGTTTTTCTTTCTTAGTACCTTTACGTTATATTAGTGGCAATATTTAGTGATAAAGATTGGTCTTTCGATATTATTTGTTTATTTTATAAACAAATTTTGTGAACAAATGCATAGTTTGGTCATTTATAGACAGAAAGTAATCGTTCTTCTCTTTCATCGACTTAAAATTACATAAGTACTGATGTTTAGTAAAGAATAATTGTCAATCGATATTATTTGTTTATTTTATAAACAAATTTTGTGAACAAATGCATAGTTTTACCATTTATAGATAGAAAGTAACCGTTTATCTTTATTATTGCCTGTATATTATACAAGTGAATATTCTAGTGTTGAAGACCTGTCATTCGATGTTATTTGTTCATTTTATAAACAAATGCATAGCTTGGCAATTCATGGGCAGAAAGTAATTGTTTTTCATCCTTAACGTCTTCAAATTATGTATGTGGTGGTATTTAGTTATGAATAAATGTCATTCGATATCATTTGTTCATTTTATAAACAAATTTTATGAACAAATTCATAGTTAACTGTTACTTTATTTCATCAGTAATTTCTGTTTTCCCATTATAAGGGATCATATTACACTTCACAGTCAATTTTGATTTCTCCCACGTAAAAACCCATTTCTTTGATAACTTACGATGTTTTCATTTTTTTTAACCCCGATACCCCACTGCATAAAGGCGGCAAACTATATATATATATATATACTATATGAATAATTAAAAACTAAAGGTTAACAACCACCGCAGGGTCCCTCTGGGAGCAACTGTCTTCTAAAAAATGACATCGGCTCCCAGTAGGACCGCAGTAAATCCCATTCATGGCCTTTCTGCATCCATCTCGTAAGTGCCGTGGCATATTTTTGGCAAGCGGGAATGGCTTTAAGGTTACAAACTAGTGATCGTTTCGCACCTCCGAGAGCACCTATCACAATGACAATTAGTCGTACCGAATATTTTGGGTACAGTCGTTGCAGGTCTCTTTTAAGGTATTGATACCTTTCCTCCTTTTCTTTCTCCTTGGCAGTGATGTTGTATTCGGAAGGAGCCGAGAATTCTATATATATATATATATATATATATTTTTTTATTTTTATTTTTTTTTTATTTTACTACTAATCAACCTGTGCGATTAGCAACTTTTTCTTTTACATTGATAATTTGTACATCTGAATACTGTGCACCATTTTTAAGTACATACTACATATAGACATCTCTTCACATTTTGAAGTTTTAGGTCTCTCAGACTCAATTACGTATTTATTAATTGTTTAGTTTCTATCGTAGGTCTTTATTACAGATCCTCCTAAATGTTTAAAGATCGAATTTTGAAAGTACGATGAAAGACGAATAACATTCTATACTTTAACGTACATCCAATCGCTTATGCGGAAAAACGAACGAGGTTTTCAGATTATTTTCAACCAATTCGGGACCCGTTTTTATTCTTCACTTATTCTCAGTCTCAATCAATCCGAAAGATAGTTTTAAACTCTGATACATTCTCCAACTTCAATATATTTTTGATATATTTTTGAACTCTGATATACTTTTGTCCCTAATCAGTTAACGTTAGACGAAGAGTATTTAACACTCCAATACATCATTATCACAACCTTCGAAATTATTCTGAATATCTCTGTACAGTGCAGCGTAATTATCCCTGAAAAATGTGTTTTTCACTTCAACGTCAGATAAGTATTTCAAAAAGTGGAATTCATTTCTGCCCCGATAGAGAGAATACTTCTTATGATTATTCCACTTAATATCAAAGAGAAAACAGCTGTTAAAAGAACTCAGTGGATTCGAAGCAAGAAAAGATTGAATACTTTTTGCCTTTTTGAATCCAAAATCAAATTCAAAATTGATTCTCGCAGAATAAAATGGAAATGAGAGTAGAGAAAATTCGCTAGGGAAGCCTATTTTCTCTTCTGAAATCCCTTCCTTCGTGCTGTTCGCGTTCGCTGTTAGTATAAGTGGTTTGAGATTCAAACTTACTTGAGCATCGATAACTTCCCAGCATCTCTGCATTAAATCCGGCTCTTCGAAGAGTCGAGATTGACTAAGTAGTAGACACGCGTTTTTCGCTGTCAAGCTAGTTTCTAAGTAATTAACGCACGCTCGCGCTAAGTGAGGTACGATGTACTTCTTGGCAACGTACAAAGTTGCTAAGACTGTGTCTGCCTCTAATTGAACTTCATCGCAGTACATGTACCTAGGAAAGGAATAAACGAGAACTTAGTTCTAGTCTCATTTTTTAATTACTCAAGTTGTAAATACTTTCTTTTAAAATAAAGAATGTATAATAATTGCAAATTATGTTAAATTCCTAATTGAATAGAAATCTCCGGCTTATATGGTTCTGCTAGGTTAGGTCCATAATTATTAATACAAATTTAACATATTTCAAGGGCATTACGAAATATTAGATTTTACTCTTGGCATGTTCCTCCTTGACCCACGGAAAATAATGTTCAAGATTGGTGATGATGAAACAATTTTAAACTCACCTAAGAAGGGCTAGAAATGCAGCTGGCTCAACGTCAGGCACTTCTATGTCCATTTTATTTTCTGCTAGGCCACCGTAGAACATTGCGTAGAATACAGAACTTCCCGTTGCTAGTACGTATTTATGAGCAGGTATAGATTGTGTGTGACCTGCAAGTTTCACTATTGTTTAAGTTGGTCTTAATTTTTACTTTTATGCTATTTCGAACTGTGCTATTGTCGAATTTATTTCGCTGGGCTTCACTGCTTTTAAAGGCTTCGATTTCGAAATTCCAAATATAAAAGCATTTAAATTTGAAGTAGTCTAACTGAAAGCTTCTAATTTATCTAGTTTAAAGAGTAATTATGAACGAATTTAATTTATTCAGAACTTCAAGCGCATGAATTTTGAATCATCCAAGAAAAAGTGACTACTCCCATTTTTTTTTTTCAAATGATCAAATAGTATTTCAATATGAGATTATTAAATTCAGGATTGCAATATGCAATCAAATTGTAGAATCTTGAAGGATTCAGTGCTCAAGTGTTTAATATTTCAAACGGTATTATTTTTAAATTTTCTGTTTGATAAGCTTTTAATCAGACATTTTCTATTTTTGAACGATCTAAATTTGAAACCATGTGATTGTTTTCAATTGAAAATGATTGTTAGTTTACTCATGTATCAACTTAGGATTCAGAAAATGATTTCTCTTATCTCTTTTCAAAAATATAATTAATTCTCGTTTAAAAGACTTCTATTGAGTCGAGAGCTTTAAAAAATATCGCACAGTCCCAAAAACATAGATTGTCTTGAGCAAATTACAATTGTTGAGAAAATTTGCTGCTGAATTTTACCTGGACTGCCAACAATGAACTGAATATCAGCCATTAGATGATTATTGAACATGGCAGCATTCCGTTCTCGAACGGTGGGTTTTGTGGCTTGCCAGTTAGGGTCTTGTGTACAATCTTCCGTTGATAAGAGGTTTAACTGTGCTACTGGTGAGGAGAGCGACGATAAAGGGGAAGCAGGTGTGCTCAAGGGTTGATTTATCGCACCCTCCCTTTGTAAGATTACCGATGACGGGATTGGGCTTACTGATGGCGGAGATCCTGACACATTGCTAGGAGATTCCGCTAAATTACAAGAAAAAATTCTTATTCTTCCAACTAAAAAACCCTTTACAAACGATCATTTACGAAGCAGGAGAAAATTAATTTTCATTCTTATCTTCACCAAAACCTTCAAACCTCATTTTTTTAAACGCAAAGAAATTCGCTGAGATTTACACTGATGTAAAAAATGTTGGAATAAAAAACAAGTTAGTTATGAACTTTAATTAATTAATAGTAATTGTTTCATTTGGACTTTCTGTTTGAATTTTTCCTATGCATAAAGCACATTTTGATTTTTTTTTAGGAATGAAGGAAGATATTATATTTTTCTCGAATATCCATGGTTTTTCAAAAACTTTACATTTTTATAATTTTAAATTATGATAGGGTAATTAAAAATCAGACTAAGGGGTAGGTGTGATATCTGTTTTTCTTTTTCACTGAGAGATACGAAAAGCTGTTAACAGTTCAAGGTTAGTTAGATAGGTTAATGAATCTCAATTTTGGAATAGAAATGTAAGTAAATAATAATAATTGTTAAATAAAATTTTAATATATACATTTACATAGACAAATATTTTGTAATTCACTTTAGAAAACATACAATTTAAAATTAGGTATTTTCACTTTAACAACCAGCTAACCTCACTTCATAGAGTGCCGAGGGGAAAACAATGGACCAAATGCATGGGACAAAACTTTATTTTTTTAATATCTTTGTAATGAATAATAATTATTGTCATTTTATTATTTCATTAAATAGATCTTAAAAAATAAAAATTATCTTTCAAATACACTTATATAAAAAAAAATTAGTTTTTACGGAGATATTAGCAAAATAGTGCAAAAATGGACCGGATTCCATGCATTTGGTCCATTGTTTTCCCCCTCAGCACTCAACGAAGTGACGTTAGCTGGTGATTGAAGTGAAAATACCTAAGATAAGTATTTAAATATCACTGAACGTTCATTCCAAATTCAAATTTTTTTATTTTATTTTCAAAATTATTCTTATAAATAAGAGGAAAAAAATGAAAGCAAGTATACATTACAAGAATCAGTGGATGTTTAATTTATAGTTACGAAAGTACAGTCTTGTGAAATTTAGATTTTAGCGTTTTTTTACACGTATCAGACTTACTCGTAATGATGGAAAATCTGAAATCGTCGACACTCTACCAAAGAAAATAAAAAAATATTTCTTCATATTAAAATTAGAAAGTCCAAAGGTAATTTTGGCCAAATTTTAAACAAAAATCTTCTTAAATATTTGAAATATTATTAATCAGTCTATAATTTTATAATTTCGTATCACACCCCTATCTATCGACCCTAATGTAATTTTCATACTTTTTACAGCATGCTAATGCAATCTTAAGATGCAGATCTTTAATCACCCCCAAGAAATGTTAATAAAATGGAATCAAATTTATTCCTAAGAAATACTGAATAAATTAAAACTTGAAGGATTGGTCAAAATAAAAATGATAAAAATATAAGTAAATAGAGGTTATGTCGGTTTCGTGTCATCAATTGACCTGGATTTGTTTTTTATTTTTTTTTAATGTAGTACGCACGAGATAAATTTTTCGATTTTTCGAAGAAAATGGGCTAAATCCTGAAATTGGTGTGATAAATATTTCAGTTGACATGACTGTCCGTGGTCTGAGTTGAGTAAGCCGAGTAAACCATTTTGGAGCATCTTCGTTATAGCTATAGGTTAGTAAATGAAGGTTTACCGTCAGTGAACATGGACATGTTGGTTATCGCCTGGGCGAAACACTTGGCACTTTTTAGCGTAACATTTTTTGGTCTTTGTTTATGAAGTTGAAAATAAAATCACGAATTCATAAAGTCTCTATTTTTCACGAACATCACGGAACAACATGCTTTTTCACCTTTTTCACATTCACACTGTTTGATCTTCTGAGTTCTGACCGTTCACGCCTGCGCGTCAGTATTTTGCCTTTTGATTGGACCTTTTGCTCACATATGAACACTACCACATGTGATTTATGCTCTGGCTCCTACGAGTTAACTTGTTTTCCGGTATAGAATGAGGGAAAAAATAAAAAAAAAGTATAAAAAAAAAGGTTCCTTGATTGAGTCGTTTGGGCTTTTTGTTTTTTTTTTTCTCATCCTCATTCCTGTTCGAATGTTTTAGCTATTGTGGTTATTCGCAATTATTTTATAGATTTAAACCAAGAATAAGATGAAAATTATTATTGATATTATTTATACCTATATAATGTATATACATTATTTTATTCTTATTTTTTCTTAGAATACCAGTGATTTATGGAGTAGTATTTTATTCGCTCTTAAAACTGTATTAACTTTCTTAGTAAAGAATGTTTAAATTGTAGATTATATTCATTTGGATCTTATTCAGTCCAAATTATGAAATTGCAAACGCCTTAAAATAAATTTTCCGATTTTGAATGTTTCAATCTAAAATTTTCGATTTAGAACGATTCCAAATTGAAATTGTTTCTTTTTGAACGCGCATTCATACACTTTATCAACTATTAAGACTTACAATTTGCAAGTTTGAATCATGTCCAGAGTGATATAGTGAAATTGTAAATTAAAATTACTGTTTTAAACTTATAACTTTTTAAATTACAAAAAGTCCTTAACGTTCCAAAACCACATATTAATTATAATACTTTTGAAACCGTAGAATACATATTTTATAAAAAGTTTACATTGATTTTTTTATTTCGATTTCCTCTCACATAATGCAAGGCATTCCTATAATATACAGAACCTGAAATATATTCAACAGCCAAACCGGGAATTCGATATTAAAAATGTACTAAGCTTTAATTCATTTTTGTGAATTAATTAAAATTAATTTTTTCACAGAATAATAATGCATACGCCTATCGCACAATTCTAACCGATTCTAAATTGATCAAATGATATTCCTAATTAAATTAATTTGAGGAACCCGAATTAATTGAATTATTTGATCAAAAAGACCTAATTAATAATTTTCTCTGGCCATTTGATTAGAAAAGAATGTAATTCATTGATGTATTAGGAAGATTTTTTCTTGATGGGTAAAATAAAATAATTGACTTTCTCACCATTCACCCAGGCATTTGTTTGAGTCACAGCAATGTTGTCTTGAAATCGTTTCACTGGTTTGGTACCAATTTTGGAATATAGATTCGACATGGCAAGCGCCTTAATGGACACTCGTTATTCGTTTGAATTTAGCGCAAACTGGCTGCGAATTCGACTACACGATCTCCATTTTGAACGAGTTCTGGCAGCAGTTCGTCGGTCGATAGGAGGAAATAACGCAGAACGCGCGTGTCCAAAAGATTCTTGCCAATTTATCTGCTGGTCTGCTCTGCTAGATAGGCTGTACCACTACTATTTCAGCTTCAAATCATCTCTGTACCTACGCATCTCCCTGGGTATCCCAGGCTTCTCAGAATTCCGCATAGTAGGCGATTTTTTAATCTAGCCGAAAAAAAATCAGACTGCGATTTTATTTATTTTCATGAAAAACTCAAGAAAACATATTTCAAGGATCACAGCGCAAAAGGAGCTCAAAAAAGGGGAAATAGGGCAATTTTTTCACGAAAAAGGGGAAAGATTAAACCATCTCTGATTAAACATAACGCTGCGAAGTACTGTGGATGTATTTACTATGGGTGTATTTATTTGTGCTCATTTTTTGAGTATTTTCCTTCCTCATAGAGGAAGGTTTTTCTCTAACAAAAGAAAAAAATAGATACATTCAATATTTTACAAGCTTAGGTTTCTGTCTTATCAAAAATCTTATTTTCAGAAAATCAGGGAGCCCATCCAAATGTGAATCGATGTGTTATGTTACAATGAACAATTTTTTAACTTACGGTAGTGTTATATTCTAAATTAAAACAAAAGTTTTCTTCATAGAAACAATGTAACTTTTTTAAACTTTCTAAGTCGCTATTGATTAATCAAGAATGGTCCTCGAAAGTTCGTCAATGGATCAATCTACGCATCTCGAAGACGCTAACAATTACATCAAATATTCCCAATAAAAAAAATCCTTTTATAAAAATGGTAAATAATGTTGTTACAAAATTTAAAAAGGATATAAATAGGTTATTGTAGGAGTAGATCATGAAAGGTTCTTTAATTGGGCGTCTCGAAGACGCGAACAAATATATCGTATACATTACTGTTGTATTCCCAATATTAACAAAGTTTTCCTCATATCAAGAAAATAAACAATATATTTTGTTAATTTATAAATCAAAATTGCTACATCATAAGAGGTCATGGAAGGTACATCAATGGATCATTCGATGTGTCTCGAAGACGCGTACAAGTACACTAGATATAGTATTGTTGTATTTTGAATATTAAACATGTTTTTCTCATATAAACAGAATAAACAATTATTTTGAAATTTCATAAATCGGTTCTGGTGAGTCATAAAAGATTTAACAATAGGTCGATCGATGCATCTCGAAGATAAGAACAAATAAACTACATATAGTACTGTTGTATTTTGAATATCAAAAAAGTTTTTCTCATATAAACAGAATAACCAATTTTTTTAAACTTCATAAATCGGTACTGTCAGGTCATGTAAGTTTCAACAATAAGTAGATCGATTTGTTTCGAAAAAGCGAAAAATTACACTGATATCGTGTCGTTGTATTTTGAACATCAAAACAGTTTTTCTCATGTAAACAATGTAAATTTGTTTGAATCTCTAAACTAAAAAAAACTCCTTTCGAATGGCCGATCTAGCTCATAATCCTATGAGACCTTGATGTCAATCAGAGCTGCAATTTGCACGAATTTTATGATCATACCTCTTTCACTTTTCGAGATATGGCGAACAGAAAAAAGTTACACACACGCGGATATTTAAAAAAAATTGTATTTTCGAGCTCCTGGGGTTGAATTGTAACGAAATATGTCAAAAAAGTAGATTTGAAAATGTAGGTCATTACAAACCTCCCTCTATGAGGAAGCAATTTATTCTTAAATGTAGAAAAGCAGAAGCAATCTTTTGATAAGAAATGTTATATTTTTAAATAATGTTAAAAATTAGATGTACTTAGTTCCTTGGAAATCCCTTCACGGCGATACAAAGAAGGTCCGAAAAAAAATTTGTCGAATAAACAATTTGTATATGTAATCGTGATACTTCTAAGTATATAATTAAATATTTGATTCCTAGATTTGTTATTTCGTCCGTACTATAATTTAATACTTTGAATGTAAATTCAAAACTACACGCTTCAATGCTCTCAAACTCAAATTGAAAGTAGTTCAAGTTTAAGCGCCTACAATTTTTAATTAGTATAGATTCAGCGAAAAATATTTTACCTTTAAAATTTAATGCAAATCCTAAATAGTTTAGTTTTAAATCGGTCAAATAAAAATTTGGACATTTTTTCCGTAAGAATCAAAAATAAACTTTTAGACTGCTCAACACTCCTATACAAATTCAAAATTCAAATGGCTCAATAACGTTTGACTGTAAATTGTTTAAGTTGGAACATTTAGATTTGCGGTTGATCAACTTGGAATATTTTATTTTCTAATTATTTTAATTATTTATTTAAACTTCTATATATTTTTTAACTGTTCCAATTTTATATTGGATATCAACTTCTGTCTCCGGTTTTCACATTTTCAACATCAATTTTGTTCAAAAAAGGGATGCAAAATTTTATTATAATTGAATTTGTTGCAAAGTTTAGAAAAAAACTATTTTTTCCAGCTATTTCGTGAACAAAGTTAGCTTTATACAATTATCAATTAGTCAAAAAATATAGTGACCTTTTAAATGCAAAATACTCGTCTCATATTTATTAAATAACTCATATCATCCATAATATGCCACAATTTTAAGGGGATGTTGAGAAAGAAAATCTTTTAAACAAATACAGTCGAATTAGTTGCAAAATTTAGAAAAAACTTTTTTCGGCTATTTTCTGACGGACCATCTCCAATAATAAAATTCCTGACAGTTTATAATATTACCGAATTTGGAAATTCCCGATACATGATAGATAATTTCTGCAATAACATTGCCGAAATCATAGGAAAATTGCCGAATTATAAAATTCCCATTATTGAACAATTTTGTAATTGTTTATATTCGTAAATTTTCCAGTGTCAGATATTTTATAGTCGTGAATTTTCTATTTCGAATATTTTCTTTTTAGGTAATTTTCCAGTGTCGGGAATTTTATTTTTTGGGATTTTTCAGTCGTCGCTTTTTAATAAATAAATAATATTTATTAAGAAATTATGTTTTTGATTGTTTTAATTAGGGTATTATCTGTATTGTATTTTATGATTCGACAATTTTGTTTCGGGAATTTAATTTAATTTTAATTTAGCAAGACCTACAAATTTGTACTATTTCAAATTTTGTAGGCTGTTTAAATTGTACTTTTTAATTTATAAGCGTCGAAAGTGTAAAGTTTTACAAATTTACAACTACAAATAATTTGAAAGTGTTTACTATTTATAGGTACTCGAATGAATTAGATCCCATGAAGTTGAAGGTTTTAATTTTCGAAAACTACCGTGGTAGTTACTTTTAAATTAATGTGATTATATTTGTTTACACAATTTAAAATTTGGAAGTTTATCACATTTAAATTATGACTTAAATATTAGGCATTATTTCTATCCTTAGAATATTAATAAAAGTGAAATAGGTTTAAAATTTTAATTGAATAGCCTCGGAATTTAGATATTTCTAATTTTAGACTTTTGAAACTTTGACACTCTGAAAATCTTAAATATCTATTATTATGTTAAATCTCAACAATGTATATCGTTTCAAATTCCAAAGACGTTTGGATTTATATAATTTTACGAGTATAAACATTAAGGCTAAAGTGTTGGTATTCCTATCTTTGGAAGAAATATTGCAATTTCGTACCACAAATTGAATTAACATTTTCTCCTATTTTACAAAAATGCTTATTTGTATTTCAGATCCATGTATATACGTAATGAGATTTGTAGGAAAGCTCGAATTTGGAAAAAAGTCTATCGAAGTGGAAACAACAGCAAACAGATTGCTTGCCAGAATGAAAAGAGATAGTATTCATAGTGGCCGAAGACCTTCTGGAGTTATTGGTGCAGGTAGACAAAAATTTGCTTCCAACTTGCACCGAAAGTATGTCTTTTGTGCGTGTGAAGTGTGCGTAAAGTGGCTTTTTCCCGTTTGGATACGAAGCAGGGCGCAAAAAGCTACTTTGTGCCCGCTTCTGCAAACTTTCGATGCAGGTTATGAACAAAAAGCACTGTGTCCATCATGGGCGGAAGGCGATAAACGTTTGTGCGAGTTGCGCCAGTCGCCTTCTTTCCGCCCTTGATACACAATTTACTATTATACTTTATAAATATATACAAAAAGAATATACGGTTATCTCAGAAAATACATGGCCAGTTCAATTGATTCATTTTAAAACCGTTGACATATTGATTTTTTTTTATTAATAAATTGTATTTCCTAACAGCTCTTTTGATAGCAGCAAGATTGCATGACTTCAATCGATCTCCAGCAGATATTGTAAAAATTGTCAAAGTTCACGAATCTACTTTACGTAAAAGGTATCTATTATATTTTTGTCATCTATCAATTAACCAATTTTTTCAATAACCATATTTAGTAAGAACTATTCAAATACGTTTTTTTTTTATTCTACATTTATTTTAATGTGATCTTTTTTTAACAGGTTAATAGAATTCGGAGAAACTCCATCTAGTGCCCTGACTTTAGAAGAATTCATGAATGTTGACCTAGAAGAAGAACAAGATCCACCTTCTTTTAAAATGGCGCGGAAAAAGGATAAAGAACGGTTGAAAAAGGTAGGAATCTCTTACAAACTTTTTGAAAATAAGATTCAATAATATTGAAATAACAAATAAATATATCTTGTATTTTAGTTGGAGAACGTTGAACAGGAATTGGACGAACTTCAAAAAGCAATTATGAAGCAATTGGAGAAAAGACCCACGAAATCTATGCGGCATATCTGTAAGATTTTTTCCAATTTTAATTCGATCAAATTATCTATTAATAAAGTTTTAGAGGAAATACTTTATGGAAATGTATCTGCTTCTTCTATAGAATAATTTAATTTATAATCAAATGAGCGTGCAAAGTTTTAAATAGTAATAGTAGTTTTAAATTATAAGAACATTTTTTTTCACAGTCGCTGAAGAAACTGACGCTGACAAATTTATTAGAGAAAGCAATATTAACATAATTCAGGATTGTCTCGCGGAAAATCCTGACGACGCTCATACTCGAGATGTGGAGGAACCTGTTGTTGAACTAGGTTTGTACGCTTGTATTTGCTGTAATTTTTATTTATTTTTTTTTTAATAAATCCGAATCGGAGTGACTAATTTGATAAAAATGCAGGTCCGGATATTGCATCTATGGGGTTGTCTACCTCTTTTTATGGAAAGGAAAACACCGCCAAAGAGAAACGTTCTCTGCCGTTTGAAAATGTAAGCACTTACATTTAAATCTATATTTCATTTATATATTTTTTACCTTTGATTAATGTAATTTACTTGTATTCTAGATATCGGGAGAACTCGATTTAACAGGTTTGGATGATGAAGAGCTCGATTCATATATTATGTCCGAGAAAGAGTCTCTAGGTAAAGTCACTCTGTGGAATGACGTTAATGCTCAATACTTAAAGGAGCAACAAGGTACGTTCAAAAATCGTGACTTAAAAATTATAAAAATTAATTATAACCGGAAGGTAATGAGTATAATAAATACGTTTTTATCGCAGAAAAGGAAGAGAAACGACTAAAAGAACTGGAGGAAGGAAAGCCAGAGAAAAAGAGAAGAAGAACGAACAACCGAAAAAAGAACAATCAAACTCCCGCAAACAGCGCAGGTAAACATATTTTCGTAATAAAAAGAACTAAGAAAATTTTACATTTTAAATATAAAACTTGATTATGTTAAGAGTTTTAACTGTCTAAATTATTATTTGTTTTTGTTTCAGGTGAAGCCATTGAGAAGATGTTACAGGAGAAGCGTATATCAAATAAGATTAATTACGAAGTCTTAAAGAGCTTGGATGTAGGATTGAATCATTCGAATCCGTCAGCTCCTGATTCTATTTCTGCTCCTGATCCTGCCCCTGCTCCTGAATCGCCCTTCCTTTCACCAGTGAAAGTGGAAAGGTTTAATTATCCCTCTTCCCCTGCAAAGTAAGAATATTTTGCAGATATAAAAAAAATTTCATTACTTTTTTTACGCAAAATGATAATATTGATGTAATTTTATATTTTTCTCAGGCCGAAGTCAAGATTCGAAAGACTGAACATAGATGCAACGCCGAAATTCCAAATTCCAAGAGAGGGCGTTTTGAGAAATAGGAAAAATTCAAATGTGGATTCAGGACCTAGTGAACCTGCCGAAGAATCAATGGAGTCTGACAATGTTCCAGATATTGGTCCGTATACATTTTTTATGATTTTAATAAATTAATTAATCTAATTATGATAGACTAATTAAAAAATATCCATTTCATATAAATCATTACAATTTTAATTCAAAACAAGTCTAACAATAAGTTTCAAAAGATGACCAATTTTTATGTGTTTAAATAAAAAACTGGAAGCGATGTAATATATTGGAAATATTTAATTGAGAATTAATATCAATACGTAACACGATTGCTATGATAACAATATGAAGTTGCACAATTTTAAGCCCTTGGCATTAAAAGCAATTCAATTTTGAAAGCGTGATTATAACATGGTTTTATTGTTAATGCGTGCATTTGAAAAAATAATATCTTAATTTTTCCTTCTTTAAATTGGAAAGTTACCAATGTTACTTTTTAAAGCTTTTTCTGTTTGCATAATTGTTAAATTTTGAAGACTTCCAACTTTAAGTTTATCTTTGGCGAAACAGGTTTTAAAACAAATTTAATTAATTAATTCTTGCATGATCATGGATCCATATTAATTAGTTACAATATGATAAAATTAAATATTCTTAAAAATAACATAAGCTTATAATTATAAAGTATAATTTTGTCTATTTAGGTTTTTTATTCCGAAATTTTTTAATTTTTACTTCCAAAAATTGAGAACAATTCATTTTGTTGCAGGTTTGAACTTTATTAGAATACATCAATGTTTTCATTTAGAGTACAATTTTTCAAGTTTAATTTTGAATGTCTCAAATTTTGATTGCGCTTTTTAACATGGAGATACTTTGACGGAAAACCTCTAGAAATTTTTTGAAATCTTTGAAATCTTATAAAATATGTTATCATTTTTATTAGTATTAAACATGTCAACAATGGCGAATCTATTCACGTGTCAAGAATGCTAAGTTTCTATTTAAAACTGTATTTTTACAGCTTTTTAATCACAATTATTAACAAATACCTATATGAAATGATTTATTTTTAGATTTATTAAACTCTGAACTCTGAATGAAATAGGAATTTTGTCCACTGGATTAATCCTTCCTTATGAACTTAGACTGCAAAATATGCATAATTATAATAAGCAACTGAATATTTTACAAAACTAAACATAATTTTATAAAATTATGTTTAGTTCTTATATAAGAATTTCAAATTCTAACATAAATATAATATCAAAGTATTACATCTTGAGTGAGTGTTACGTATACCTTCATGTATATTTTACAGAAAATATGTAAAATCCTTTTTATATATTTTTTAATTGTTGTATAATTTTTAACGAATATAGTTTTATAATGTAGTGTCGAATGTAGGTTTCTCTTGAAATCTTTGAAATATCTTGAAGTCTTTAAAAATCTTAAGAAATCTTTGAGATCTTTTGAAATCTGTGTGAAATTTTGAAATCATTGTGAAATCTTTTGAAATCTTTGTGAAATCTGTTGAAATCTTGAAATCCGGCGTATACTCAATAGTTGAATGATCAACCCCTTGGATTGTCCTATAAAATTTTTCCATTTTGAAAATACCAACTTTACATTTTTTTAAGGGTTCGATAACCTGAATTTTTATTAATTTTACAATATTCAAAACTTCAAATTTAATGTTGAAAATGCTTCTATTTTGAACACTTGAGTTTAGAAGTGTTCAATTTTCAATTGTACTGAAATTAAAGTTGCTTATTTTTGTACAAACTTCGAAAACATTTAATATTAAAAAATGCTTAATATTTATAATTGCAGTCGATGATGCGGATGACTACGACGACGAGGAAGAGGAGCCGGAACCAGCAGAAGTGGGAATAAAGGACTTGCTCGGAGGTAACAATGACGAAGATGATTTCGACGATTACGATGAAGAGGAATATTAAGCGATTTGTTAAAAAACTATTTATATTTATTTTGCACTGGTCGTTATGTGAGAAAGAGAGAGTGAATATTTTACGAAAGTGAGGAATGATTGTTACACCTGTCGCGATGGGATAGGCACTTTGTAGAGTTTACTTTTTTATTATTTTTACATTGTTTTCAGACTTTACTCACGTAATGCGTCTGCGTTTAATCGCAATCACTGCATAATACATCAAATTTAATCGCTCTCTTTTTCTCCTCACTTATCATTGAAAAATGGAATTTAGTAACCTGGCGTTACTCAATTATTGGTATGAATCAATGTAGATTTTTATAAATGTACGAAATTAGCAAAATTTTAGGATTGATATAATCATAAATCAATCACTGAGTGATTCATCAATCTGATTAATTCAAATGAAATTAAGAATACTTAATTTATTGCAGTGATTTATTTAGAATTTTTCATTTAATCTTTAACCTTTCCAAATTCTTTTCTATTCGAAGAATTAAAGAAAGGAAAGAACCACTGAGTGAAAAGTGAAATGCGTGAATGGAAAACCAAAGTATTTAAGATACGCGAAATGATCGACAAGAACAGCTAAGCATAATTATTAGGAATCATTTTTAGGTTGTAAAAATGTTGTGATAATCTAAATGATATAGAACTGTAAGCCCAAGCGATGCAAGACTGATCATACAATTCTCACAGCACGAAAGAGTGAAATTATACTTCTCCCGAAGGAATTTAAAAAACCATTATGTCGCGCTTGTGAGCTTTGGGAAATATTGATAAACATCACAAAATAATGCTATTGTCTTTTTGCGATAAACTGATCAATTTTAGATTAGGTTATACGTCATATATCCCAAAGTTTCTCCATGAGTTCACCTGTGCAGAATACACCATATACTAAAGCATTTAAAGAAAATATGAAATTAGATTTGATAAGAATCCTTGGAATTGTGTTTCATGTTTTTAAATTCAAGTATTATTTATTGAATTGTATCGATTTCTTTTATTTCAATCAGGTATTTTCACTTTAACCACCAACTAACTTCACTTCGTTGAGTGCTGAGAGGAAAAAAATGGACCAAGTGCATGGGATTCCGTAAAATTTTGCCCTATTTTGCTAATATCTTCGTAAAAACTAATTTTTCTATGTAAGTGTCTTTCAAAAATAGTTTTTATTTTATACGAAATATTTAATGAAATAATAAAATGAGAATAATTATTATTCATTACGAAGATATTACAAAAATAAAGCTTTGTCCCATGCATTTGGTCCATTGTTTTCCCCTCAGCACTCAACGAAGTGAAGTTAGCTGGTGGTTGAAGTAAAAATACCTAATATTTTCGCTTAATCAAGCAGTTTTGTCAGTTGTTTTCTTTAAAAACAAAGTCGCTTGATTGTTAAAAAAATTGCGTGATATGTTGGGTGTCCGTAGAATTATTTTGGAAGAACGGATTGCGTATCATTTATTATTGTAATTTCTTCCTCTGTGCATTGATGAAGAATTGTTTGTTACTCTTATTATTATCAATATTATGCCCTGCTGTAATGATATAATATGAATCTTCTAATTTATTCTTTGAAATAAAAATAAAGTATCGACTTGCTTTTAATGTTGCTTGTGGTTTCTCAACTAAAAATATATTAATATAAAGAAATAGTTATAAAAAAAGTATTTTTTAGGGATTTTACTTTGAACAGTAAGTTATTTATTTATGACTTTTTAAATAAAAAATTGACATCTTAAAATTAGTAGGGAATTTATGTACATATTTAAATTCTTCGAATCTGATACATTTTTATTATTTTAATTTTAATTATTATTCATGTAAGATTAGATTAAATAAAAAAATAATAATTTAGTAAAAGAAAATAGTGCATCATTTTTAGAAAAACTTAATTTTTTTTAGTTTTGATAATATAGCTAAAATAATTATTTGGATGTAGAATTATTATTATTATTATATCATTAAAACGTTTCCCTTTCGGGGTAGGCGTGAATTGCTCGGTTGGAAAGTAGTGATGTGTGGATGGGTATATAGGTTAAGGGTAGATAGGTATATAGGTTTAATGTATAGATATTGTAGATTGATCTAGAATTCTCGTGTTACTCATTTAAATAACACGTTCATTCCGCAACACTGCTCCGAAATCGAGTGCGAAGCACGAGATGCGTGATAAGAATATGTTCGTTAAAGCCGAAGGAGCTTTAACAAAAGAGAATTCACTATCATCAAATTACAGTTGTTAACGCTTTGACCTTTAATTTGAAAGAGTCTGTCCACAAATGTGTGAAAAACTTTAAGACCGAGCGCGTAGCGCGAGATAAATATATTATCGAGCGAGAAGCGTGAGAAAAATATATTCTCGAGCGCGAAGCGCGAGAACCAACAGTCGCGCGCCCTAGGCGCGCTCAAACAGGCGAACGAAGCGAGTCGCGCGCGTAGCGCGCAATGAGAATGTGCCCGCGCAGCGGGCATATTTTTTGAATAAGTATCAGTCTTCTTTTGTCAACATTTCAAAAAAAATTGTTATCGCTTCCAGTGAATTTTTCAATTTTAAAAGTGTTCAATTTTCCGATTAAAGTATGCGGACATTACTTAATTGCATTTACAACTTTACCGCGTCGGTTATGTTTTCCACGGCTTTTGAATTTAAATACAATATAAATTTGTGATGTGAAAATCTGAGCTTCTATAATAATTATGTAAGTTACAAATTACTTGCAGCAATAAATAAACCTCCATTGAAATTGATTTCATATTTAAATTTTGTCAAATATTTCTTGTAAAGCATACAGCAGCTTATCGGGTCCAGATTAATCTCTGTTCAAACTTGGAAAGTCACACTAAGTCTTCAGTTTGTCGAGTCGAAAGTTCGAGGTAAAGTGTTTCAGTTAGAAAGTGTATGGCAGATAGAAAGTCTCACAAATCGGCTGGTAATGTGTCTTTGAGAGTCTCTTCCCTATATGAAAATAAGTCTTAAGTTAGAAACTTCATCATAAGAGAGGTAGTCGGATGTTATCTTGCCCTCACGAGACTTTTGTACTCTTTTCATTTCACTCTGCCTAACTTCCACCCTGCCTTCTACGGTCTCGAACTCTATGAAACGCGATACAGATCATAGCTGATCAAAGTGATCCTTCTTGGTAACTTGGATTTCTTTGTTATCACTATCGCTGCAGGGCGAATTTCTTGAATTTCAGTTGGGGCCATTCTTCAGTGAGTTCAGAATAATAATACAGCAGCGAGGCAAAAAGTAAGTCTGCATTCATCTTTATGACTTTGGAGGCAACAAATAATTTAAGTCATTTGCAAAATGAGACTACTCTCATTTCTCAAACTAAAAGACATTTTTTCGCTATTGAAGGCAATTATTCGTCTTCAAATGAGAGATAAAATTCATAATTAAGATATGGACAACTGTAATTTTTTTTTTAATTTTATAGAAAATTCTACAATGTAAATACTAAGTTTTCATATTCGGATTTAGCGAATGAAAAATTACGGGAAACTATTCTTTATTATCAAGTATCAACTGCAAAAAGTTTTAAAAAATGCAAACCTGTGTTATGCATGCATATTATAGTTCACGATAGTAACAATAAATTTGAAAATCTAAATTTCTCGAAATGAGTTTTGCATCTGGTAATATCCCTTAGCACAATATTTAAATATGGAATCTACATTACAGGTAAGAATAATTCAAATCGGGTTTCCCAAGTCCGTAACCTTCCCTGTTGGGAACTAATTTCGTTTGCCATGTTTCGAAAAAGCATCACCTAACTCGGTGACGGAAAGGCATGCGCCTAACTGGTATTTTTATGAAAATTTAGATAATATCAGTTTTCGATACATTGTGTAATGGTCTTTAAAGTCCCTAAACTACCAAACAATTTAATAAAATGCATACACCGAAAAATTGAAATAAAATAACAGCTTTCCAGTGGGCACCGGGACATCTTAAAGACGTATTTAAAATGTAGCCCTATGTCATGTGACTTGACGTCTTTAAGGCATACTTTGGATCTTTTCATGTCTTTTAAAGGTGCTCAGGACGTCCGCCAAACGACGTATATAGGACAACTTTAGGACTTATTGTATGCCCACTGGGTTATTTATATTTCTATCAATGAGAGACGGGTTATGTTTACGTTTTGACAGAAGTCAAATAATATACAACGTAATTTATCTCGAAATGATGACAGGTGTGATAAGGTAAGCCTTTCTGCCTTTCCCTCGCAGAACTGTTCTAATTGTGAGTAGTTTAATTTTAATTATTGATTGTTTGCAATAATGCTGAGTGTTAAAAAGATCAAATAACTTGAACGTTCACTTCAGTTTGCGAATAGTTATTTGAGTTAGATTGTTTTTTGAATTTTACTGCATTGCGAATATTCTTTAGTTTAAATCTGAATAACGATTGTCATTAAGTTACACACTTTTTCTAAAATTTTAAAAAGTAGCAAAAATAATTTTCGTAACAAATTAAGAAGCCTAATCCAAAATTTCAGTCGATATTAAATATAATTAGAAATGAACCCCCTGAAATTTGTTGATTAGACCAAAATTCAAGCAAGAATTACAAAGTTTACAACAGATCTTGATGACATTTTTCGATTGAACACAAATACAACAAGTCCTAGAATTTAAATAATTTTCAAAAACTATAAAATACCAGGTTTTGACCGTTCGATATATTTAAGAGCAGTTTTTAGTATATGCTAAATTTTTGTTCTTCAAGTATGAATTTCATATAATAGTTAATTAATGTAAAGATTTATTAAAATTTAAGCGAACTTCTTTCTCTTACTTTTTTTTTAAAATGAAGAAACGTAACATTTTTTTGAGACAAAGATAAAACCAAAAAATTGTCTTTTTTATTTATCAATTAAAACAATTTTCAATTGTTAATAGCTTTATCGCTTGGGGTTTAATTTGAAAATGTTCATAGTTAGGTCTTTTAGTTTTACTTCGTACATTTAAAAAATTTTTAATAGATACTTTAAATAGTGCTTAGACAATTTCAAATTAATAGCGTTTGATATTAATCAATTTAGATTTTGTAATATTAGACAATTTCTTGAAGGTATAAAATCAATCATTTCTAAATGATCAATTGTAGGGGAGAGTGGGGTATGGTGTCGGTGCGGGGCATGATGACTATTACAAATAACGCCCGTATTTTTTTATATTTATATTAGTTGTTCACGTAAAATAGTTTTCTCTATTTAGAAAAATACTGATTTGATGCAATTTCTCTTTTAAAATTCGCGTCAAAAGAGTAATTATGAAAAAACAGTTTTGGGGGAAACCGATGAAAAAGTCTTTTACTGAAATTAAGCATTTACAGCATCTTTTGAAATACCTAAAGCATGAAAAAGTTATATTTTAATAGGTAAAGTATTTTATTATACTTCTGGTATCATGATTTGTTCCTATAAACGTTTTAAATATATTACAATTAATTAAATCTTGGGCCGTCACATATGGGGCATGACGCTGCGCCGCGGCGTGCCCATGTATTTCAGCAGGGACTAAGAGGTTATAACTGCTTTCACTACATACTTTACTTTTATTGATAATAAAACATTAAATTAGTGTTGAAAATGCCTGGAGTAATTTTTTTAGTTACATTACATTTTCTAGAATTATTATATCATATCATTTTTATTTTACAATGTTCATATTGTTTAAATAAACGGCAGTGATATGACGGTCTCCATACCCCAGTGTATGGGGTACGCTGACTGAAGTGCAACATCCATCAATTAATAAAATATCAAATAATGAAGTAATTAAAAAGCGGTTCGGTGTAATAAAATATGTTCCCTTGTAATGTAAGCTTCACCTTAAACAATACACACATCAAAATCATATTTCTATCATAATTTATAGGGCATTTAAGTCAAAGCGAGACACCATACCCCACTCTCCCCTACTTGCCTTAAACTGGATAATCTGAGCCAAACAGCAACGCTGGGAGTTGATTCTGTTGTCTGGATGCTTTCTTAAACGCTTAGCGTTGAAGTTAAAGTGAGACCGTTAGAACGAGATAAGAATTTCTTATAAGATATTTTAGACTGCTTGATTAAAACTGGTGAATCAAAGCCAAACAGCAACGACGGAGTTTATTTTGATGTCTGAGTGCTTTTATTAAACGCTTAGCGTTGAATGTAAGATGGAAGCGTTGGCACAAAAGGAGAATTTTGTAAAAGGTGCTTTAAGTGCTTGGCATAAACTGGTTGATCAGTGCCAAATTGCAACGCTGGGTATCGATTCTTTTGTCTGGCCATTCAACTTAAACGCTTTGCTACGAACTTAGGGTGCAATCTTTCACACGAAAGTACCGTTTGTCATGCCTTTGTGAATTAGCTATTTGTATCACGAAATCAGATAACCAAACGCCTCTTGATAATAGAAATCGAATTTCGCGTTTGAAGCTCGATAACATGCAATTATATGAACGTTTTGTGCGTTACCTAAGCGCTTAGCGCATCGCCCGAACGCTGAGCGCTTGTAACTTCCAACGTGATTACATCACATTGTTCGTCCGTGCAATTATTTTTATATATATACTTGCACGAGAGTAATGCAAAGGGTGGGAAAAAAGTCTGTGATATATCCCACTCCGCACAGATAAAAATATGTACCCAAATCTGACTTTTAAATCGTTGTAGCGCAAAAACCGTTCATAATTTGAGTTTTTGCCATTAGGATTTTGTGATAATGTGAGCATAAACTAAAAAATATCAAAAACTTTGAAAATTCCACTGGGACCTTTTTTACCATGTATTTGGCGCGGGGTCCTTTAACTTAAAAGAAAATCATGTTTTCGGATTGAAAGTTCAACTCTTTCGTAGATAATTCATCTTTTTTGGTAAGACGTTAATCTTCTTGGTGAAAAATTTATCTTTTAGGTTGAAAGATCAACTAGTTGGTTAAAATCTATCTTTTTTTGTTGACAATTAAATTACCTTGTTAAAATTTGAACTACTTTGTTAAAAATTTAAATTTTGTTTGTTAAAAATTTATTTATTTTTTCTGAAAATTTAACTATTTTATGTTTAGTTGCGAACTCATTCTTTATAAATTGAAAATTCAACTATCTGGTAGAAAATTCATGTTTTTTGTTGAAAGTTCAACTATTTGGTTTAAAATTCATCATTCTTGATTGAAAATTCATCTTTTTGGTCGAGGATTCAACTATTTTGAAAATGCATTTTTTTAAATTCCACTGGTTGAAAATTCGCCTTTTGGTAGAAAATTAATTTTTTATAGTAGAAGAATTGTGATATAAAAATAGCGACTCTTAAATCAAAGAAAGCCAGCAAGTTTTATGTATGACGGACGATTTCTCGTGAGAAACTTGGTTCCGTTCTAGTCACTCACGTACCTACATAGTTGCAGGGGGACAGGAAGTTGGTTGGAGTCATAAACTTTTCAACTCCGACGAACCACTTCCGTCCGATGAGCCGCGTCGGTTTAGTGGAGTTTTAATGGTGACCCCATATTCTTAAGAGTTCCCGGTCTGCATTGCAATCTAAACTCGTTCTGAGACTTGGCTCAGCTTTCTACTTAACTTATTCTCCTAAAGTGGCGCTAGTTACAGCACACTGCTTGGGAATGTGGTACCAGTGCCAGTGGAAGGTACCAACATACCTACCCTACTTGGAACAACTGTCCCGACAATGCCGAACTCGAATGTATCACAGTCGCGAGTTTGTCACTTGCCATAGTCTCCGAGTATTTATTCAGCGCCTTATCAGTTCTTTAAAGTCTCCCCGAGTCATACCTTAGACTTATTACTCCTAAACTAAGCAATCCCTTTTAAATTGTTTTGCAAAGTGGAGTTCTTCAATGAGGCTCTATATTTCTCTGTTTTCCAGAGTGCACTAGATCATAGAATCTGGTTAGAAAGTCAAAGTTAGGAACAGTTTGGAAAAGTTACTGCGCTGATCATTAATTTGGTTTCCGAACATTTGCAAAAACGATGATAAATCTAAGATGAAAGATATTTAAAAAAAATTTTGGAATGTTTTAAGTCGATTCAAGATAAAAAAAACTGTACTAAGGTGTATAATAATTAATACTGACATACTAATATCGAAATTTTGAACACCACTTTATAATAATTTGCTCAGAAGCTTTAAACATTACAATCAAAATATGATTGTTTTCGAAGAGACTTATCGATACGCGAAATTGTTTTCGCAGATCGTCAAGCAACCTTCACAACTGAAAGGGTGAAATGGAATGACTGTGAGAACTTGTAAAGCTCGTAAGGCGATTTTTTGGTCAGACGATTTCTTCTGAAATTGAACATATATAATATAAAAAATAAAATAAAAAAAGATAATTGATCAGCCTCGTCTAGAATAGCATTGTATGCATTGGTATTTTATTATTTCATGTATCTGGAGTTCCTTCTCTCCAATAAATTTTTTAAATTGAAGATCCATCGATGCAGAATTCGAAATATTCCCCATTGTGTCGAAAGAATTCATTCGTGACAAATAGTCTGCAACAAAAAGAACGGAACGTGCCCACTTTTAATCTATCAGGATTCAGCAGAATTTGTAAAATACGCGAGACGTGCGATTTGCCGAAAAATATCGGATTGTCTTCCTACCATGTGGAACTGCATGGTTCCTCGAGTACGAATAAAACGATTCGAGTGCTAGAGTAAGAAGACGGTTTCCGAAGGCAACCTTGTGGAAAGCGTCGAAGCAACGTCTCGAAATATTGCGATTCCGGTCACAGGTCGACTTCATGGCTAGAAGCTAGTAAAAAGGAGGAAAAAGTATTGAGAAGGAGAATTCCAGAAGGAAAGGAACAATTGCCGTATGAGCCTTAACAACACCGAGAGGATGTGCATTTTTGTCATCCTAAATTTATCCTCTAGTTAACACCTAATACCTATGCATATACCTACCATTTATTTTTTCAAAGATAATAGTACTAATAATAGTAATAGCAGGTGATAATAGTGTAGGGGGTGATATGATAAGATTCCAAAACATTCCGAAATATTTTAGAGTATTCAGTGGTAGGGTGAGAGGAAGGGGAAGTGGTACTATGATCAATTGAAAGAGGGTGATGAAGGGATAGAGGGGAGGGAGTGATGATTAGGTTAGGGGGTTATGGATTAGGCACAAGATTTTTATAAGAGAAAGTGATGGAATGAAGGGTGTGTTGGTAGGTTCGATTGTAAAGGTTGATGGTGGTGAGAGACTTAGGGGGAGGGATGTGGGGAGGAGTAGAGGAGTTGTTTGGGTCAAGGTGAGCGTGATGGGATGAGGCTTGGGATGAGGAGGGAAAAATGAAGAGGGTCAACTGGGGTTAGGTGGTATGAGTGTCAAAAGGGGACAAGTGTGAGAGAATGGATGACGTTATAATATTCCAAAACATTTCAAAGAGATAAGTTGGGAAAGAGAAAATACAGGAGCCGAGAAGGGGGCATAATGAATAGATGATGGGGCGAAGGAGAGGGTAAGAGGAAATGAAATTTCAGGGTGGTGTGAGAGAGAAAAAGTAAGCAATTTAATATTGGATAAAAGGAGGAGATGGGAAGAAGATGAGAATATGGGTGAATGAGGGGAGTTGGTGTTATGATTATAACATTCGGTGACACGACAAGGGGTTATGATTTTGATTAGGAGAAGGAGATGGAGATGGAGAGGAGATGACGGACACATGATTTTGACTGTATACATACAGGTGAGGAGGGAAGGAGAATTTGGAGGGGAATGAGGACAGGATAAGGTGTTATAATGTTGATCATAAAGATGGGAGAGATATGTGTAGTAGAGGTGAAGGAGAACGTGATAAGAGGTGATGATGTTGATTAAGGAGAGTAGGGTGAGAAAAAGGAGGGCCTTACCTATATCGGGTTCAATGATTTTTGTTTATAGAGAGGAAGATGAAGAGTAGAAGGCAGGTGGATAATGTTGATAATAGAGAGTGGGATGGGGAGAAGAACTAGGGGAGATTATTTTTATCATGAACTGAGGGATAAGGAGAAGGAGAGGATAATGGGCAATGACATTGATTATGGAGGGAATGACGAGGAAGAGGAGAAGGAGAACATGATAAGTAGTAATGATATTGAATAAGTAGAGGGGAAAAGTATGCGTGATGGATGAGGAGAATATGATAAGGGGTGATAATGTTGATTATAGAGAGGGAGATGATGAGGAAGAGAAGATTGAAAAGATAAGGGGTGTTGGATGATGTCGATTATGGGGAGCGAGGAGGGGAGCAGAAGGGAGAGAGATAATTCTGATTATAGATAGAGGGGTAAGGTGCAGGAGAGGATAAGGGGAGATGATGTTGATTTTGGAAAGGATTATCAGCAAGAGGAGAAGGAGGACATGATAACAGATGATGATGTTGAATAAGGAAAAGTGAAAAGTATTCTTGATGGACGAGGAGAATATAATAAGGTGTAATGAAATTTATTTGAGAGCTGAAGATGATGTGAAGGAGAAGGTTGAAAGGCTAAGGGGTGTTAAATGATGTTGATTAAGGAGAGCGGGATAGGGAGGAGAGATTATTTTGATTGTAGATAGAGTTATGTGGATAAGGAGAGGATAAAGGGCTATGTGGTTGGTTTTGGAGAGGATGAAGAGGAAGAGGAGAAGGAGTATATGAGAAGCGGTGATGATATTGAATGAGAAGAGGGAGATGAAAAGGATGTTAAGCAGGACATAATAAGGTATGTTTATGTTGATTGTGGAGAGGATGAGGAGGAGGAGCAGGAGAAGGAGGACAATACTAAGAATGAGGATGTTGCTTGTGGTGAGAGGAAAGATATAAAATATGGACGGAATGAGGACGATGATAAGGGGAGCCGGAGGAAAACATCAGAGAAAAATAATTCTTGTAGAGTACTCAGCGAGGTTTAGCTAACGCATTTTAATTTGGCAATGTTTCCTGTACTAAGAAAGAAACGAGGCTGAAAAAGAGAGAGGGGTGTGAGGGGGAGAAAAAAGAGAGGAATGTTCCCGCGTACTTAGCTTGGAATTTCGTTGATGGATGAAATTCACGGCGAGTAAGTATAATGGGAATGAAGTTGGGCCTCGCTGTGCCTACTGTTGTTGAATAGAGGCTTCGTTAGGCTTTGTGCGAGTCTAGTGCAGCTTTGCTCCTACCTACTTGAATTATTCTGTGGTCGCGGCTGACTACAGCCACGCCGTTACTACTGCGGACTGGCAACAGTGGCGGCGCGGGCGGCAACCGTGAGTAGCCAGCCTGTTCTATTGTGGTGTATTCGTACTCGTACTTGGTTTCGTGCTGCCCTCTCATTCCTTCACTTTCTCTCTGCCACTCCGTTTGTGTTACTCCCAGCTCCATTGATTGTCTGGATACTTACTCATTACAAATATACCCTCAAAGGATCGAAATCGAATAATCTCAAAAGGAACTGTATGCATATATAACAGAGATAATTTTCTTTGAATTATAGACGCTATTAATTAACCTCCTTTCGCTTCCTAATAAATTTGTGAAACTGTGTGTATTTAAAAAAATTTGAATTGTGCAATACAAATTTTCTAAATGATCAGCTATAGTATTTTGATGGTCAGTGAAAAAATTCAATTACAATCTTTTAGATTTAAATGCTCTAAAGTTTGAAGATCTGAATTTGGAACATGCGTTATAGAAATAGTTGAAATGTTGAATATTTTTAAATTAGAATATCTCAGATTTCGTAAGACTTTGAACAAATTCTATTTTCATTTTTATAAGACATTATTAAAGTTTGTATGTGAAAGATCCATAAAAAATTATAGGTAATGAAAATCATGCTTGCGATTGAGAGAATTTTTATGAGACAGGGGTATGCCTTCAATCTCCATAAAAATTCAGACAAACTAGATAAGGGTATTGAAACGAATAGAGAGCAGAAAAAAGTAAAATCGAGGTATGAGAAAGAGGGTACGTTGGAATCCTGTCGTGGGAATGGAAAGGGTGGACTGGACAGTGGATACTGGACATACTTGGCTTGTCGCAGCCTGAAAATTTATGGGTGGCACGTCCAGCAGTGTGACCACTGGTGTGGTCCCTCTTAACTTTCGTCTTGCGTTCACAGACTGAAATGAACATCTTGCAGGAGCACACCTTACTTTCTCAACAAGAAATAATCGATAGACATCTCCAAATTGAAGACCGTATAAGAAAAGGGTTAATTTAGAGCGAGGGCAAAACGCTTGCCCTAAGAATGGAACACACTCTGATCTGAGATAATGAAATTACTAATGCATTATTCATGAAATAATGCATTAAAAATATATAAAAGATTGGATTATGATTTTTAAGTAAACTAGATATTGACATTTCTTTATAAATTAATATGACTATATATTCAATCATTTAAAAAACTACTGTCCATAAGTTATAGTATTTTTACCTCAGTAATTTAAAAATGCATTTGAAAATGTGTGAAAATCTTCCAATAAAAAAGTAAAAATCTTCTTCCTTTTCTTGCCACTTTTCAAAGTGAATAATGGACTATAAATTATTATAGCATGTAAACAGTTTAAAGCAAAAGTGCAGAACGGGATAGGAATATTTAAAGGTTGATTTAAGTGTCGATTAATTCGTCTCGAGGCGCCATTTAATTCTAATATAACGTCTTTAGGCGCATTTGCACGCTTACAAAGGACGTCACGTAGTCCCATTATTCTTCATTCACGTTTCACGACGCGTCTTCTTCTGCACGAATAACGACCATCAGAAAGTAGAGTCAGAAAAAATGAACAAAATAATAAAAATAAAAGGTTTCTGATGTCTTAAATTTATTTTCGGACTGTTATACTGTCTATCAACCTTTAATTAAAACACAGTACTTTTAATAAAAAATTCTGAAACGGCTGAAATTATTACCTCTAAGTAAACATTAATTTAGAGTCTAATTAAACCTGAAGTGCGTGACGTTTCAAAATTATAGGAACTTTACGACATTCCTTTTACCTTAAATGAAAGTCGTGGCTACGGTGAGTTGACGTTAAAGGGTAGCAATACTGCTGAGATTTTATGATAGGTTTAAGTGCGACTTTAATTGGATGTTTAGGTCTTGCACCAATCACTTCTTACCAGAATTGAACTTATCTTAAATTGACGACATTGTTTCCAACAGCGGATATTTTCAAAGTGACTCTCGCTGAAAAAATATTGAAATGATCGTTATAACTGAACGTAGTCTTTTTATTTTACAGTTTGAGTTGGATTACTTTTATTATGCTTGATTTTTGGTTACATGCCGTCGAATTTTTTGGAGTAATAACAATATGGCGATAAAATTGGACTGGAGTTTGAATTAACTAAAAAAGTAATTGAAACGGAAGATGGAAAGTCAATCTCCATGATGTGGAACATGCATCATTTCAATATAACCTGTAAAATACTCAGAACAATAGAAATTATTGTCTACGCAACGGTATTTAATTATTCAAATTGATACGGAAATTACCTTTGTCCGTTCTCTTTTGGCCTCTGACCTTTAATTACTGACATATGAGATATCATCTCTGACCTCTTATATTCTAACTTTGACTCGCGACCTTTGACCGTTGACGTTTACAGATGTTTGAATGTTGATTAACAGTTATGAGTAACAATATATTTCAGTCGTGTTTATCATCTTTCGTTATTTATTGAATCAATCATAAGTAACATAGAAAATGTTAAAATAATTTTCCATTTGGCAAAATGTTTGTTATAAGTTTATTAAGTAATAGACTGGGAGGAGAAACTAATTTGAATTCTAGTCGCAAGCGTGATTTTAACTGTTTTGTATATATGCATGTCAACTGGGAAGCAGTACAAAATTTATGCTACTGTTCTACCCCCTTATTTCCATGTTAATAAACGTTTAATACGTTCCTCGGTGGTCTGGCTTATATACGAACATACACATGTCCGTGGTTTCACAAGCATGGAAACGTCAAAAGCTATTCGGCTCTCTCATTTCAGAACCAGGTGTTTGAAAACGCGGAAGCATAATTCGAGTTCTATTGGCAGAACATTCAGCGACGTGCATGCAGTTAAACTTGGAGTTCTGAATGATGAATGAGAAAACAAAGTTGTATTGTACCACTTGATTGCGTGTGGAGTGTTAAAAAACTTTTTATCCAATTTTAAAGAGAGGAAGTGCTTGTATTGCTTATAGGAGATTTAATAAACTCCGCATTTATGATGCTTTGTGTAAAGAAAAATTTTCGTAATAATTTTACTGGCCGTAAAATTGTATTTAGTTAAGTGATGAAGCATTGCTGTAATTAATATTAAATTGAAGACATGAGAATGACAACTGTATAAGGACCATATGAAGTTGGCAATTGTAAGTGTGCACATAGCGTGATTATTTGAAAATGTTAGCGAAATGTTGATAAGAGAGATTTTTTTTTTTCTGAGTGGAAAAGAATGCAACGCAATAGATTATAAATTACTGACGAACCGCAATGTACCTGAATTACTTCACGTTCCAGTCTCATGCGAAACACAGTAGTAAAAATGCAAATGGAACTATTACAGTTGTGTTTTTAGTGTTGGAAGCGCAGAACAATGTTTGTTTTATCTTCAATGCACCTATAGGTTTAATACTCTCGTTTTTCTGAATAACTAATTGTCCATTCCCAAAAATATTGAGTTCTAAAATTTCGTTATTACATGAATCGTAAAGTTTTATGTTGTATGGTTTATTAGAAATAGAGGCCACTTTCCGTTCAAAAAGGAATAGAATGTTTCAATGTTTATGATTCAAAAGAGTATTTTATTTAAGATAACAGTTTTGATAGTTGCTGGAATGTCATAACATGAAGTTCGATTCTTGTAGCTCGAGTTTTTTAACTGTGGATTTGTACATGAAGGCATACAAGACATAAAATGTCCACGCGCTACCGCATAGGATGCGTTACGACGACATTGTAACATCCTGTCGCTACGTATTTTTATATTTCTCCACAACGCACCTTAGCATCGTGTTTCGCATAATATTTCTGGATTAATGCATTCCGGTAATCCAATGTTTATGTGCTATGTTCCTGCAATGCGTTGCCACTCGCATCTTTTTTTACTGTCCACAATGTAATAGAAGTTGAGAGAATTTCTCTTTATGCTACAAAAACTCTTTGTTTGTATTTTTTACCACGACATTATATTTGCTTATTAAGTATGCATTTAATTTGGTTTATGTGACCTTGAACGATTCTGTGTTAAAAAATAACTATATTGTTAGAACTAATTAGAACTAATTAGAAACTAATCATGTTTTCGAATCTTCCCAAAAAGAAAACTCAATTTTTTCTCCTTTCAAATTTGTAAACGTCTAATTTTAAAATGAAACATTTTCAATTTTAATGGTCAAGTACACATTTTATAAGATCTTAAGCGATACTAGAGGTTTGAATAGGAAGCATGTACCATAAACATTTGTAGATGTAACAAGTTTCAAATTTCTCGCTTAGATCAATAACGATAAATACGACCATATATCTTCCTCGTCAAACTTTACGTTCGCTGCGGATTTAATGGCCATTAGATGCAAAACGTGTTTATGATGTTTACACAAGACTCGAGCACACCGGGTGTGTGAGGATTTAGAGCGTTAAGAACAAAACTGACAGTAACAAAAGCTTCGATTTTCCTGTTGGCACAAGCCCTTTGATTTTATCTTTCAATTTCAACATACAGGAAATTTTTCTTCCCTTCTTTAGCAAATAGACGAGATTCCTTTTACAGAACACAACGTTGGAAAATGTCGATTCTTTTGATCGATTTTATTTTTTATTTTTAGCGAATTTTTCCTACCAACAAAGCAAGGATGTCGGGATTCACTGATGTTTCTAAGTTGAAAATATGTTAGATTTTGTGTCTTTTTTGCTAAAAATAGTTAGGCTTTAGTTATTTGGGCTTTCCTTTTTTTATGAAAAAAAATTAATTTCGTGATATTAAATTATCTAGTCCTTTAAAATCTGCAGAATAGCTTTCTCAAGTAGAATATTACCTTTTTTTATCTCATTCAATCCATGAAGAGTAACGTTCTTATAAAGTTGTCTGCCAATTTATTTTACCACTGTTAACCAATCATTCTTAAATTTTATAATTGTTGAAGAAATACTTATTTTTTAGAAGGAAATAAAAATCAAAGAGATTTCAAGTCTTCGTAGCAATCAATTTAAATTATTTTTTGGTTCGTAGGCGAAATTCTTATGTCACTCGAACGTATGTTCGTCAATATAAAAAAAACGCCAAAGAAACTTTATAAGGTGATTTTTCGTTTGTCAGGCTATTTTAGGTCTCTGATCCGAATGTCGATTGAATCTGGAATGGGAAGCTTTAAAGATAACGACGGAACGGATCTAGGAATATCTTACAGTGATCCCGGAGATCTCATTACAGTCCTGAATGGTTCGAAGGTTTCAGTCTCCCTCTGGCTGTCAGCCGTCGAGGTGTCTCAGTCCCCATCTGTTTCCTCTCCTCCTCTTTTATCTTTTAAAACAGACATTGCATTGCAAGGGTAAGCGAGAGATCGACTAGGACTAATGCTCCAATCACGCTCCAATTACAAGGATTCCGAGCAGAGTACCAGCTCGGCTTGTAGGATCGAAACGGGCCATTCTTTTATTCTGGGATCTCCTCGGAAGGCAACAAAACAGCCTGTTATTCCAACTCAGTGAGCTAGGCAAATGTAACCTGGAGTATCGGATGCATTGAGTCAAGAAGACGCTTTTCCTTTTTCTCAATTTGTATTCTTCGTCCTGCTTTTTTTTGCTATTTTTACTTCTTCGCATTTTTCTGTATTTTTCGAACTTTCTTTAGCTAGTCTATTTTTGGTCAACGGTTTTTCTATGTTTTATTACAAGGGGGGGGGGGCGATGAAAAATATTTCTTAAATAATATATTTTGTTGAAAATTGAACAATTTTGTTACACAGCACTTTAAGGGGTGCCCATCTTAGGAGAGGGCACATCATAGGCACCTTTCCCCTATTCGAATGTATTTGTGATCAAATTCATACTCTTAATCTCGTTCTTCTATAAAATATAATAATCGACATTGTTTTCACATCAGATGCAAGTGCAGTTAAATGTGAGATTCCTGGGTTTTTATTATTAAATTAAATAGGTTTTTGGTTGCAAATTCAAGTATTTTGATAAAAATTCGTCTTCTTGGCTTAGAAATTCAACAATTTGATTGACATTTTTGTTCTTGCATGATTAAAAAATTTTAGTTTGCTTGAAAGTTCCACAATTTTGCGGAACATTTATCTTTTTTGGTTTGAAGATTCGACAATTTGGTGGAAAATTATACTATTTGGTCAAAAATTAAACTACTTTGGTGAAAAATGCCACTGTTTGGTTAAAATTTAATCTGTTTCAGTTGAACATTAACTTTTTTGCTGAAAATTCAAATTTTTTGTAAAAAATTCATACTTTTGACTCGAATATTCCACAATATGGTAAAAAATTCAACCATATGTTCGAAAGTTAAACAACTTTGTGGAAAATTAATTTGTTTTAGTTGAAGATTTACCATTTTAGTTAAAAATTCATTTCTTCGTTTTTTTTTTAGTACAAAATTCAACTATTTATTTAAAAATTCATGTATTTTGATAAAAATTAATATTATCTGGTAAAAAATTAATCCACTTACGTGATTTGTCAAAAATTCATCTATTTTATTAGAAAATAATTTTTTTGTTGAATAATTCAACTACTTAGTTGAAAATTAACCTGTTTTAGTTTAAGGTTTTTTATTGAAAATTCTTGATTTTTAAATCAAATCCAACTGTTATTTAATGAAAATTAAAATATTTTCGGTTTCAATTTCATCTTTTCCATTTTTGGTTAAAAGATTTTCTTTTTACATTCTCATCCAGAGAAGGTATTAGATTTGTGTAAAATTTGCCCCCCCGGTTTTTGTCAAATGTCCAAGTTTTGAGACCCCCTGAACCCAAAAAACAGATTTTTACGAATGTGTCTGTCTGTCTGTCTGTATGTATGTATGTATGTATGTATGTATGTATGTATGTCTGTGAGCACGTTAACTTTCGAAAGAATTGACCTATTAGATCGGCCTTTAGCATACTCTTTTAGTCTCGCAAACGAAAGGTCAAGTTTGTTAGCCAGCCATTTTGGATGAAAATTCAAAAAGTGAGCGCATATATATATATATATATATATATGTAAACTGTGGCATCGTTTTGCACACAGTGAAAACAAAGTGTGAATTAATCACTCATTTTAGGGTACGATGTACCTGCAACAAGAATTTCCCGTAGTAGTGTTTCCAATCAATAATCCCTTCAATTTTTCTCACAAACGACAGATACGAAAAAATTTTGAAATAAAAGTCTGCACTTCTAAAAAAGTTCTATTGAAATCACCCCTCGTTATTTTGCGAAATCTTGCATCGTTTGTGAGAAAAATTCAAAAATTATATTTTTAGGTAAAAAAAATGCTGCTGGCCTCAAAAATGATTGAGCGTGTATGAAGCTGATAGGATGCCTTTCTTCTGTTAGCATAAAATGTTCAAAAATATTGGGAAAAATAAAAAAGATGGGGTTTGCTAGAAATTTTTTTATATTTTTCTCATCAAATTTTGAGAGCATGAAAAAAATATTTTCGGGAAAAGCCCACCTTTTTTATTCTTCTCAATATTTTTGAGAAGCTTCTGCTAATAGCAGAAAGGCATTCTATCAGTTTCATACGGGCTAAATCATTTTTGAGGCCGGAAGAATTTTTTTCTCGAAAATATATAAATTTTACACTTTTCTCGCAAACGATGCAAGATTTCGCAAAAGTGCGAGGGATAATTTTCATAAAACTTTTATCTCAAAATTGTTGCGTACCTGTTGCTGTTTGCGAGAAAAATAAGAACATTTTATTTTATGAAACAAAAACCCTGCTCAAGAAATTGTGCAGTTTTAATGAACTTTTTTAAACACAATAATACCCAATTACACTGTACCCTTAATGGTCGTCAGTAATACTAATTATTGACAAAATACAAATTATCTTATTTAAAATCTTATGATTCTCCGTAGAGATTATGTTTTATAGGCCGTAAGAATAGAAAAAGTATATGGTATCCGGCGAGAATGAATATACTCAGCCATTTTAAAAAGTACAATTTTAAGGCATTTTAATTTGTAATTTAAAAACATAAACTTGCACTGAGAGAGTGAACGGCTCAAAATTACAGATATAACCTCTCTAGCCAAGAGGGCGTCATTTGACGTAAACAGCGAACTCACCATTCAATTGAAACCTGGATTAATTTACGCAGCTGCTGTTAGGCACTTGAGGTCCTGATGTACCTTTTTAGAATTTAATTTACGAGGCAGATGATTGCAGTATTTTGTAACAATTTTATTGCAAAGATAATTCGCTCATCAGCCACAACTCTCATGACCACAGCCACCATGCTTTGTCCGCTTCGAACGTGATCGAGAAGCGAGGAGTGCACAGTTGCTAACTGCGCACTTCTTTCGGTCACGATAACTTATTTTTCTGTTATCATTCAGGAGTTTTAGGAAACTATTTGTAATTTTCAGACACCATTTCTGAATGTTAATAAAAATTGGGTCAATTTAATAATAATAGTAATCTCGCCAAGATTTTATTTTTCCTCTTTTAATAAATCCTTGAAATTTCTGTGATTTTATGAATTTTACCAATACAAAAATGTATATATATTTTAGAAGTGTTTGGCAAACTTTTATTTCACAAAATATGTTGTTTGTACTGATAACTTTTTACTTGGCGAAATGTTTTGCATCGTAGAAGTTTTTCGTGAAATTATACGTCTTTTTTAATAAAAATATTCAATGAATAATAAACTCTTTTTAAAATAATAAAAATATTTAATTCTCAACACAATATTATACAAAGATCTCGCTGCCGCCGCCGCTCCTGTTTCAGAAATCGAGGATGTTTTTAGAAAAGATGGTATAGTTTTATACGAAATATACTGACCTAACCAAAAACAAAGAGCCAATTTGTATATTTTTTTGGAAAATATAGTACAATATTGTACTAAACATACTACCTTAACCAAAAATTGTAGACGCTATGTGCCACATTACCCTATGTCCACATTACCAAGTGTGCAATGCTACCCCGTGTTCCATAATACCCCAAATATACTGCCCTAACTAAAAGCATGGACCCGATGTACAATATTGCCCCATGTGCCATATTACCTCATGTGACATATTGCCCTACATGCCACATTTCCCTTATGTTATAATATAACTTTTTTTGCCCCAAATTACCCAAAATATACTACCATAAGTAAAAACATAGACCCGATGTGTCACATTACCTCATGTGCCATATTACCTTATGTGACATGTGGCCCTATGGGAGCTTTCATAAAGGATGTCACAGTTTTTTGGCGAATTTTTGCCCCCCCCCCCGTTGTCACATTGTGTCAATGGGGTCTCAATGTCCTCTGATACAGACTGTCACAATTCGGCTTACCCCCCTCCCCCCCTAAAGCTGTGACATCCTTTATGGAAGCTCCCTATGTGCCATATGGCCCCATAGTCGTGTGCCATATTACCCTATGTCATATTACCGCATATTTTGTTGCTGTACTAAAAACGTACACCCAAATTTGTGATATAGCTATTAATATAGGATACAGATTTATCTTTAGATATTCAACTAACAAACATATGTTCAAATTTTTTGCAAATCTGTTTAATAGTGTAAGCTCTAGGTCGTCTGAATTACTAAAAAATCTAATTTATTTAATTAGAAGCGCAAAATTTTAAAATTTAATTGGTGAATCAAAATTTCCAAAATATATCTTTGGGCCTCTTATGCAAGAAGCATATAGACTAAATTGCTGAAAAATCGAATTTTGGGCATAAAAACTGAAATAATTACTAAATCAAAATTTCCCCAAAAAGACCCCTGGATCTTCATCTGTTCATTTCATCGTAAACTTTTTAGACGAATTCGGTTTTTAATTGTAGGCTATAGGTTGATTCAAAAGCTAAAAATGACAGATTTTTTTAGGTTTTCTGAATCTGTTGTGTTCAGTTGCTCAAAAAACTAAAATATCTCTAGAAATAATTGATGAATTAAAATTTCCTGGAAAAATGGTACTAGATCTTTATCTAGTCAATAAATCTTGAAATTTTCAGACTAATTGGTGAAATAATTGTAGGCTATAGGTCAAATGAAATGCTAAAAAATTGAATTTTGGGCAAAAAAACTAAAATATCTCTAGAAATAATTATTAGATCAAACTTTCCTGAAAGAGGTCCCGAGATCTTCATCGATTTAAAGAATTTTGAAATTTTTTGGTGAACCAGTTAAAAAATTGTAGGCCATAGGTCGACAGTTTTGCTAAAAAAACAAATTTTGGGCATAAAACTGAAATATCTCTAGAAGGAATGAATAGATCAATATTTCCTGAAAAAATCCCCTGGATCTTCATCTATTTCATTTGTCCTGAAACTTTTAGATTAATTCAATAATTCAAAACTGAAATATCTCTAGGAATAATTAAAAAAGTAAAATTTCCTAAAAGAAGAGCTGGATCTTCATCTAGTCAATTAATCTCGACATTTTTAGACGAATCCGTTAAAAGATTGTAGGCTATAGGTCGACTGAACTGCTAAAAAGTCGAATTTTGTGCATAAAAACTAAAATATCTCTAAAAATAATTAATGAATCAAGTTTTTCTAAAAAATTACACGGAAGCTTTATCTATTCAATTTATCCTAAAGTTCTTAAATGAATTGGTTTCAAATTGTAGATTACAGGTCCACTGAAATGCTGAAAAATCGTGAATATAAAAACTGAAATAACTCTAGAAATAATTGATGAATTAAAATTTCCTGAAAAAATCCCCTGGATCTTCATCTATTCAATTAAGCCTGAAATTATTAGACAAATCGGTTTAGTATTGTAGGCTGCAGATTAATTAATATGCTGAAAATTATAAATTTGTCATGTTCTCTCAATCTGCTGTATCCAATTGCTAAAAAATGTACAATGATTATGAGCAAACAATTATTTTGTGTGTGATTTTTTATTGATTCCAAAAGGTACAATTCGTTGGAAAATTGGCTGAAGTATAAAACACATGTACGATAACTAGCGTTTTTTTAGAAAAGATATTCGCGTGTTTTTTTTTTACTTGACGGCGATTTGGAAGATTCAGAAATTTTTTGTTTTCTTTGTATCAAGCTGGGATTTCAGCATGGGGAAAATTTTTTGATGCAGTTGGTTATTTTTTACTTTGACTGCTACTGGGTGTGTACATTTGCAAATAGGTAATTACGAGTTTACTCGTCATTGGACGAAGTTGTGAGCGATGACAAGTAGTTCCATTCCCAGCAGGAGGCCTCGACAATAAGGCTGAGTCTCTACCTGGATTCCAAGATGAGGTTTCAAATAAAAATATATGACATACAAATATTTAATTCATACAATATACATAATAACGCTATATATAATTATAAGTTATGAGCATTAATTGCTCGAATTTGAATTAAACTTTTTTATCATACTATGATAGGAAATTATCTAGACGGCTAGCACAAATGGTACTAAAAATCACTGATGTCTTTGACACACGATAACTCAGTTGCACAAAAAATCTGAAATTTACATGACGCAATATTTGAAATCTTATCTTTAATTTAAGCAAATGAAACTTGAAAAATCTTCACGCGTTCCCGAGATATGACTAAAAATGTCCAAGCCTGTCGGTGTCGAGTTTCAGTCGGCGACCACTGCTGCACGGTGGGATGGATCTTGTATTTACTATTCGAAATAGTCAGCAGGTCGCATTTCTGAACGGATTTAGAAGTTTTTTTTTTTTTTTTAATGATCACCTTCAAATTTCTAAGAAAATTACCAGTAAAACTTAAAAAAAATTCACGGGTTGCCGAGATAGGACTAAAAATGACCAAGCGTATTTGTGTCGAGTTTCAGTCGACGATTACTGCTGCACAGTGGGACGGATCTAGTATTTACTGTTCAAAATAGTTCACATTTCGCAATGCTAAAAGAATTAAAATTTTTTTAGCAATAATCATTATTACATTTCTAAGAAAATTGTTGACGCTGATTTTTAAATTCTTATTTTTTCAATACTTTGTCATTTGACGCAAAGTGTGGCAAAAAGGTTAATTTTGAAAATTTGATTTTTTTCCCCTGAAAAAAATCGCTATATATCATATTTAATGCAGATATACTTAGGGAACATCAATAATCAGTTTAATTTTAAATTTAAATTGTATAAACGATATTGGTAAAAACAAATAGTCAACCGAGTCATTTTCTGTGTTTGCTTTATAAAAACGCTTCATAATCAACAATTATTATTGTAATTTAAAATTATAACCACAAATATTCAATTTCATAAACAAAACACCTATTTTGACATTTTTCTCACTGAAAAATTTGTTTTCAGTAAACATTGCCATTAAATTATTTAATATTGATTGCTAAAGAGATCAAATTTATGAAAGAATAATGACAACAGCTATTAACAAATTTATAAAAAAATATCCATTTCAGGCATTTTTTAGTCTAATTTTTATTTTTCAGTAACATTTTACATTTTATCATTCATCAAAGAAAGTTTTATATAACTATGTTTAATAATTTTGCAAGAAATAAATTAACAATAAACAATTATTATTATCATTTTTATCGTTTTTGTAGTGGTTACAATTTCCGAATTGCTTATAAAAACCAAGCGTTAGTGGTTATAATAATTATAAATAATTTGATCAATAAATCGGCGATCACCGCTGTCGGCCGCGAGAACGGTGATCGCCGAAAATTTTTCGGATTTTGTACCTCACCGTCAACTCGTGCTACGACTTGGGAAAGTTGTGGAAAATATCTAGAATTCAAATGGAGGGAAACTTCAAGTTTTATCTTCAAGTTAAAATCATTATTAGTTCCCGAAAGATGACAAAAAATGTCCAAGCGTCTCTTTGTCGAGTTTCAGTTCGCGATCACCGCTTTCTGTTTGGAAAGGATCTAAAATTTAAAAGTCTAAATTTCTAATCACTAACCTTCAGCTCAATATAATTAAGCTCGAAAAATCTTTATTGGTTGCCGAAATATGACTAAAAATGTCCAAGCGTCTCTGTGTCGAGTTTCAGTCAGCGATTACCGCTGTTGGCCGCGGGAATTTCTCGGATTTTGTACCTCAGCTTAAACTCGTGCTATGACTTAGGGAAGTTTTAGAAAAGATTTGAAATTTACAGGTAGTAATTTTCAAAGTATGATCTTTGATTGAAGTGAATAGAATTTAAAATATCTTTACGGGTTTACAAGATATGAATAAAAATGTCCAAGCATCTTTGTGTCGAGTTTCAGTTGGCAATCAACGCTGTCCCGACTGAAACTCGACGTAGAGACGCTTGGATATTTTTAGGCATATCTCGGAAACCCGTGAAGATTTTTGAAGTTTTACTATCTTAAATCAAAGCAAAGATCTCAATGATTACATTCTATAAATTTCAGTTTTTTTCTATAACTATCCTAGATTTTCGACCAAGTTATCGTGTTTCAAAGTCATCAGTGATTTTGAATGCCGCTTGCGCTAGCTGTGTAGATAATTTCCGGCGGTAGTATACGTCAATCTGAATTTCTGTAAAAAAAATTGTCAGTTGGAAAAATTTTCCTAAAAATAAAAATAAAGGATGGAACTCACTATAGTAAATTTTTAAAACTCAGATACAAAGAATAAAAAGAAAGGTTTCATTCAGTCTATTTTTATTTATATGAATTAATCGTGCGAACTTACATAACTAAAATTCACCTGGATTGTCAGCCACTGCGAATGGCTCTTTGTCATGGAAGTGAGAGACCTCCTTGTAGGTGGTCCTGCTGTCAGGCGCAACGATTTTAAATTAAAATTAAAGTCAAGACTTCTTACAGGCCGTTGCCCAAGATCGCAACCACCCCGCGTAATAATGTTAATGACCTCTCTCAAAAATTACAATTTTTTTCATTTTAGTTGGTTTGAAGTTTCTTATTTTTTGGAGGTTTCCAATTTCATGATTTTTCAGTTTTAAATTCAAATATTGAGAACGTCAGGAAAATTTTTCTAAATTGCTTGATTGGTTTCAATTTTATACGAACAAAATTGTCTGGTTTTTGACAAGGTAGACAATAGACGGTTAGCAAACTTTACACGAATTTTCCATTTTCCCCTTTTGTAAATTTTAATTTTGCAATTAAAATTAAAATAGTTGAATTTTGAAAAGTAAAACTAAAATTTGAAAAAATCTGTAACTCTTAAACTATTTGCATTGACTTCAAAAAAATTTTTTTTTAGGGTTTGAGTATGAATATATTTTGATATTACAATTCATAGTGACTAAATTTTTTTCTGTTTCAATTGAAATTCGGATTCGTTTAATTTGAAACGTTCCGTAGTAGAAATTTTATTCATCAGTAATATTTTCCATTTCAAATTACTTTTTATTTTAAATGTTACTTTTTTAAATAAATTAATTTTGAAGGTTTATAATTGAATACTTTCTCATTTTGAACGGTAAAAAAATGGTGAATTTATTGCTTGATCTTAGAAAAATTTGTCTAATCAATTTTAATCTCAAATTATAATTTCTTTGTGTAAATAAATTTAAAAATCTAGACTTTCGGAAGCTTTGACTTCGAAACATTCAATTTCGTTTTCAATTTCAAATTTTCACATTTCAAGCGCTTTGAATCAAAAATTATTTACATTCAAAAGTTTAAAATCTCCAATTATCCACTTTTGAACGCTTTAATTAGAAATAATACGATTTCAATTACTTTAGGTTGAAAATGATCCCATTTCTTAAATTTCAAATTGAAAATATTTCAATTATTTGCGTTTTGGATTTTTCCAATTTTCAAAATTTTAATTAGAAATTTTTAAATTTTGAGAGTTTCTGATTTAAATTATTTTGTTGAAAATGTAACTATTTTGTTGATACCTTATCTTTTCTTTTGTCAAAAATTTAACAACTTGGTTAAAAGTTGTACTGCTTTGTTACAAATTTATCTTTTTTGTTGAAGATTCATCTCTTTGGTGGAAAATTTAACTATTTCGTTGAAAATTCGTTTCTTTTTGGTTGAAAATTAACTTTTTTCATTGAGAATTTAACTATTATATTTGTAGTTCAAAATTCATCTTTTTTTGGTTGAAAATGTAACTATTTTTGAAAGTTCGCGTTTATAGTAGAAAATTAATCTTCTTAATTAAAAATTCATCTTTTTAGTTGAAAATTCTTCTATTTGGTTTAAATTTTATCTACTTTGTAGAATATTCATATTTTTTATTGCATTCAACTGTTTCTGATTTAGATAAAAATCTTTTTGGTTAAAATATCATCAATTGCACTTTTCGTTGAGAATTCATCTTTTTTGTTTGAAAAATCAACTACCTGGTTGAAAGTTGAACTACTTTTTTGAAATCAATTTTTTGGTGAAGATTTATCATTTTAGTTGATAATTCATCTTTGGGGTGAAAAATTTATCCAGTTCTTTAAACGTCTTTTTGGCTTCAAAACTCAGGAATTTGGCAGAAAATTAAAGTATATAGTTGAAAATTCAATTGTTTTTTTTCTAGATAAGACGTTCTTTTGTTTGAAAATTGATATCTTCATATATACCATCCTTTTTGGTAAAAAGTGCAGCTATTTAGTTGAAAATTAACCTTTTTTGTGAAAATTCAACTATATGGTTAAAAATTGAACTATTTATTTAAAAACTTAACTACTTGATAGGAAATTTCCTTTTTTTGTTGAAAATGCATATTTTCGGTTTAAAAATTTAAATGTTTTATGAAAAATTAATCTATTTTGTTGAAAATTCCTTTTTTTGGGTAGAAAATTAATCTTCTTTTTCGAAAAGTCATCTTTTTGGCTGTGGATTCAACTATTTTGTTAATAATTCGTCTTTTTTAGTTCAATTTAACTGGTGGAAAATTCGTGTTTTTATTTTTGAAATTCTATTTTTTAATATGAAATTGTAACTATTCATTTTTTGGTTAAACACTTCTTATTTTGATTTGAAAATTCAACTATTTTGGTAGAAAATTCTACTATTTGCTGTTGAGTGGAAAATTCAACTGTTTTGTGAAAAATTCATGTATTTTGTTGGAAATTCCTCTTTTTGAGTAGAAAATTAATCTTCTTTTTGTTTAAAAGCATAATTTTGGTTGAGAATTTAGCTATTTTGTTAAAAATTTGTGTTTCTTAGTTGAATTAAACAAAATAAAAAAAAGTTCGGGGTCGTTAACTAGCTATTTTGGATGGAAAATTCAAAAAATTAGAGCATTTTAAAAATTTTTGAGACCATCTTTTTTAAGATTTACAAATTCTATGTATGGCTATTCCTAATACTCGAAAAGTCGAACAATTCATTCTTGTAACTTTCTTCGATAAAAAGAAGTAGTATTTTATGTATTAAAAACAATTTGCATAAAAAAACTGCAAATAAATCATAATGAGGGACAAAAACTCCCAAATCCCATTTTTTCATTCATGGGTGTTTTTGGGACTTTATAAAATAAACTGGCGAGTGTGATATTTAAAAAGTAATATTTTATTCATATTCTGTGGCAAATTATGAAGAGCTTGAGTTTCAACTCGATTTAGCTAATATTGACGATTCTGAATAAAATGTTCAAACACGTCTTTTTTACTTATGAGAAATACGTGTTAAACTTCATGGGGCTAAATATAATTTTTTTCAAGATAAAAAAAATTGACATTTTTTGTGTGAATTTGAACAAATTTCCGGGCAATAAGCATGAAAATTCGAAAAAAAGTTCGAATGCATTTTTGGACCACCATAATGATCCCATAATGCAGTATGTAGAAAGGGCATAGAAGGAAATAAGTGTGCAGAGCCCGTAATTCTAATAATTTTAGGTCTAGCGTGGAATTAGTGTAGGAAAATTAAATTCTGCCTATAATGCATACATTTAAGGAGAATTATTATTATGTGAATAATTTCCAAAGGTTGGTTTTGGCAGACTTTGGTTTGAACGTGAGGGAAATTCACATGCCCGTTAAATGTATGGACCTCCCTCTCGCCAATTACACCGTGACTAATGCCTTATGGCCACAGGCACTTTTCGAAATTCATCAAAATAAACTCAGTCGACCGCCTCGAAGATAATTTATTTCACTGTGGAAAACTTTCAAATTCTTCTCTCGAAATATTAGCACATTGTGCGCGCCATGCGCGCACTAATTTCACTTTTTTTTTTAAAAAAAAAACTGTGTCCATTTTTCAAAATTTTGTTATAGATTTTACAAAAAATCTTACATGATTTGAAAACGTTGTATATGATTCACAGGAGTTTCTTTATTATAGGTAGGAAACTCCAGTGTATTAAATATGAATGACACCATTTTTTTTTCATTTATTTACAATTCTTTAAAATTAGCAGAGTATTTTTCTCATTAACAAAATATGTCCCAGAGACTTGATTTTTGGCACGACAACTATCTTAACTTCCAGCTATTTTGGCGAAAATTTTAGCAAAATAGCTTGGGGACAATTTCTTAAAATTTGGAGAACTTTTCCCAAATATCTTAGGGAAGATTCCGAAATAATGATATGGAATTTTTCCTAAAAATTGAGGAAATTAGCGCCAGTTTTAGGGATTTTTTTAAAAAATATTTGGAGAAAGTTTTCCAAATAAAAAAAAATATTTTCCAAGATATTTTCATGAAATATTCTACAAAGTATCTTGGGCATAATTAATAATGATTTGATTTTTCAAGTTTTTCAGTTTTTTATTTTTCACTACAACTTTTAAATACTTAGAAGGCGTCTTTTGTTTTCATTACAAAATGTAAGGTCCTCTCCCTTAACCCCAACATATTTTCGGGAAAATTTCATCAAAATATCTTGGGGACAATTTCTTAAAATTTTGAAAACTTTCCCGGAATATTGTAGGGAAATTTCTAACATAATGATGCGGAATATTTCCTAAAAATTGGAGAGATTTATCCAAATATGCAGAATAAAAAATGTTTGAAAAAGTTTCACAAGTTTTAAGGGATTTCTCCGAAAATATTTTGGGGACATTTTTCGAAAATATCTTGGAGAAAATTCCCAAATTTTGATGTAATTCTCATTACCGCGATTTTGTTGAAAATTCCCCAAAATTTGATTTACAAGGTAAAAATGTTATCGAAAATGCGTGCCAAAAAAAAAATCGTACTCCTGCATACCTTCGTGACTGCACGCCAGGAATTCGGTGGTCGATGTACTTAAATACAGAAATTAATCAAGTTTATCACATTAATTGGCAATTAGGGAACGCCAGGTCCTCATTGCGACGCACAGTGGGGCGAAAAATATGCCCGTGGACAAATCAATTTTTAGCCAACGATTCTCAACCGATTTGTGATTTTTTTAAAATAAAAGTCTATGAAATTATGTACTGTTGCAAAGCTAGACCTTTCCAAACATTTTTTTTTACAAAAATTTGGATTAAACAAATAAAATGAACCAAAAATGTTGATCTTTTCATGACAGCCAGTTTGTTTAAAAAAATGTATGACCTGACTAAAAATGGTCAGAGTTGAGGCAGAAAGTCTTTAAAAATATCGTTCGGCAGTATTAGGCACATAAAAAGTTTTTCCGGCTTGTTATAAACAAATTAGTCAATCAAAGTTATATCTTCTCTATTAGCAATAATGGAGTACTTTTGACTTATATTATTTTAAAGAAATATAAATGAAGGAATTTTTAATTCAAGTTAGAAGAATCTAAACATGAATGATTGATTGTTTATAAAAATTTAATAAACAAATTCCTAATCAGGCCATTTGTCAATCAAAATATTACGTTTTTTTCAGCAGATCAAAGTTCTGGTATCTTGCCAATGGTCTTCCGCTGTAATAATGTGCTATTAAACAACAACTGTGTATTATTTAAACAAATTTAATAAACAAATGCATCATTCAGCGATTTTTCAGAAGATAAAATTCGTTTCTTAATCAAAATCAACTATATATATTTCACTAGTGGTCATTTACCATACATATTGTAATTTTCAGTAATAAGCATGTATTATTCAAACAAATTTAATAAACAAATGGATAATTTCGCAATTTTTAGGTAGATAAGTTTCATTTCTTTAGCAGAATCAACTATAAGCCTTCCCCAATGGTCTTCTGCTATAAATATTATACTTTTAATTATTATTTGTTTATTATTTAAACGAAATTAATTTAAAAATTGCCTAATTCCGTCATTTTTCAGTAGATAAGTTTTTTTTCTTCAACAAAATCAACTACAAATCTCTCCTCAAAGGTCTTTCATCATGGATACTGTACTTTTAAATAATAATTGTTCATTATTTGAATAAATTCAATAAAAAAATGGATAATTTCGAAATTTTTCAGTAAATAAGTTTTGTTTCCTTAGCCAAATCAACTACAAATCTTTTTACAATGGTCTTTTGCTACGGATATTATACTTGTTGATAACAATTGTTCATTATTTAAACGAATTTAATAAATAATAGCCTACTTTCGTCATTTTTGAGTAGATAAGTTTTGTTACTTCAACAAAATCAACCATGAATCTCTCCCCAATGTTCTTCTGCTATGAATTTTGTGATTTTCAATAACAATTGTTTACTATTTTAATAAATTTTATAACAAAATACGTCATTTTATAAGTTTCCAGTATATCGATGTCGTTTTTTTTTTGTTAAAAATAACTATAAATCTGTCATTGCCGGTCATCTACTAAGATTATTTTGCTTATAAATAACAAGCATGACCAGGCACTCCTCCTTGACCATAAGAAGTTGATTATAATAAAAATAAAATTTATTTACTGAAAACTGGGCAAATTGTCAATTTATTCATTAATTTTGTTTAAATAATTAACAATTGTTATTGAAAAGTACAATATCCACTATAGGGTGGTACCAAAATGCATTGGAATTTTTTTTTCTGAATTTTTATCGGGACACCCCCTAAATTTGTTTGAATCCACCCAAAAATAAATACATTTTTTTTGTTTTGAAAAAAATTATATCGATCGAGTTGAAACTCAACATTTCTCTTCACAATCAGCCATTGAATACAAATGGAATTTTACTTTGGGAATATCAACCCCATAAGTCTGTTTCATAGGGTCCCAAAGAAACCCCATAAGTGAAAAAATAGGTTTTGCGAGTTTTTGGCGCTAATTATAATTTTGTTGCGGTTTGTTTGATACGAATTGTTTCTTATACATAAAATATTACTTTATGCTAAAAATGAGATATTTTCATAAATTGTTTAAGCAATTTATTATTGTTTTTAGCAATTTTCTCATAGAATGGAGTGAGAAAGACGCGGGTTTTTCACAAATTTTCTATTTGTTGTCCAATTCTCAATGAGAGGAAAGTGATAGTTCATTAATGTTAATAATGGTGATTGTTTAATTAATGTATTTTAATTAGTTATAATATCATATTTGAATAATGCTAGAAAGGTGCGGTTTTTTTTAGATTTCTGGCATTTTGTCCAATTTTCATTTGGAGTGAAGTAATAATAAATTCAAGTAAACAAAATAATTGTTGGAAGAATTTATTATAATTATTAATAATATTATATTTGAAAAATGGTAGAAAGATGCGGTTTTTGTTGTGGAAATTTCTAGCTTTTTGTCCAATTTTCATTTGGAGTGAAGTAATAATGAATTTAAATTGATGAAATAATTTTTTGAACAATTTATTATAATCATTAATAATATTATATTTGAATAATGCTAGAAACATGCGTTTTATTTTTATTTCTGGCTTTTTGTCCAATTTTCATTCAGAGTGAAGTGATAATGAATTCGAGTTAACAAAATAATTGTTTAAACAATTTATTATCATTTTTAATAATATTCGCTTTGCTTAATTTATATAATGTTGCGGTTTTTTTTCTGAAATTTTCAATTGTTTGTTTATCATTTATTAGGCGTGACCTAATAACTAATTAGATTGCGCAAAAATAATTTTTCAAACAAATTATTATTGTTAATGACTATTTTCATCTATATCGATTGCCCCTGAAAGTTGCGGTTTTTCCGGAAATTTTTACCTTTCTGTCCTTTCTTCACTTAGTCTGGTAATAATTAATTGAAGTTAACAAAGAAGTTCTTCAAACAATATAATATTGTTTATAACTATCTTTTCTTGGATAAGTGCTAGAACGTGGCGGTTTTTTCTAAAATCATTCACTTTGCTCCGCCTAATTAATTACTAACGAGTAATAAATAAACATTAGAGAAAACTATATTTAGAATAATCTCTTTTATTTCTGTAAATATATATTCTGATAATTTAATATCCTGAAATAAAACAGATATTTAAAATACGCTTCAAATTTTCTACACGGATCATATGAATACAATTTTCCCTTGGATAAGTTACTGAGATACTTCTGTGAGGTGTCACAAATGCAGCAATTGTTATTGTTATTCTATTTTTTATTTTTGCCTCTTTTGTAAAATACCTTTTTTTTCTGCAAATTATTTTTTTAAGCATTGGGAAAAGAGCAAAAATAATTAACTTAAACCAACCATATCAGTCGAAAAATCAATTTTGTTGTGGTTAACTTTAATTAATCATTACCTCATCAATAGAAAACAGGACAGAAAGGTAAAAATTGCCGATAAACCGCAACTATCAGGCACAATCAATATAGATGAGGATAGTTGAAAATAATACAAATTTGTTAAAACAATTATTTTTACTAAATCTAATTGATTATCAAGTCACGCCTGATAAAAAACAGACAAACAGTTGAAAATTTCAGAAAAAAGCAACATTCTACCAATTAAGCAAAGAGAATATTATCAACAATGATAATTAATTGTTTAAACAATTATTTTGTTAACTTTAATTTATTATCACTTCATTCCAAATGAAAATTTGACAAAAAGCCAGAAATTTCAACAACAAAACATCGCGTCTTTGTAGCATTATTCAAATATAATATTATTACTAATTATAACACATTGTTTAAACAATCTCTATCATTAACACTAATGAACTGTCACTTTCATCTAATTGAAAATTGGACAACAAATGGAAAATTTGTGAAAAAACGGCATCATTCTAACTCCATTCTATGAGAAAATTGCTAAAGACAATAATAAATTGTTTAAACAATTGAAACAAATATATAATTTTCAGTATAAAGTAATATTTTATGTATTAGAAACAATTCGCATCAAAGAAGCCGCAAAAAAATCATAATTAGCGCCAAAATTTCGCGAAACCCATTTTTTCACTTATGGGGTTTCTTTGGAACCCTATAAAATAGACTTATGGGGGTGATATTAGAAAAGGTACATTTTATTCGTATTCTATGGCTAATTGTAAAAAGAAATGTTGAGTTTCAATTCGATTGAGATAATATTGAGGATTCTGAATAAGATTTACGAAAAACGTCTTTTTTTCCTATGGGAAATGCATGTTAACTTCATGGTGCTTGTGGCACCCCTATATATAATTTTTTTTTCAAAACGGAATAAGTGATTTATTTTTGGGTGGATTCGAACAAATTTGGAGGGTGTCCCTATAAAAATTCGAAAAAAAATTTTTGCACCACCCTAATGTGAATACTTTAATTTCACCTTATTAGTTTACGAATACGGTGCACAGTGGGCTGAATCGGGAATTTACTATTCGAAATCATCTACAGCCCACAATTCTCAACCGATTTTCAATTTTTTTGCTCAGAAGTGATCAGCGATAGTTGCAGAAGGGCGTCGATAGATTTGATTTTTCAATTTGTGTCATTTTCTATTTTTTATATAAATAAACAATGAGCGAAAATGAGAGATTTTTTAATTATTACTTCTTATCTTCAAATCAATAACGTAATTAAGCCCATTTTTTACGAAAATGAATTACAAAGTATCCAAAGAATATAAATAATTCACAAGATATCGTATCTGATTGTTATAAACAAATTATTTGAACAAAATGTCAACACATTGGAAATTTTACTTCCATGTATATTTGTTAGTTAAAATTGGTTCATTTTATCAACAAGATCACGTATGATAATGGAAATTTGTTGTATGGTATAATTTGTTTATTTTATAAACAAACTATGTAAACAAGTGCATAGCTTAGGCCTTTATTGGCAAAAAGTAATCATTTTTCTTCCTTAGTACCTTTAAATCTAAGTTGGAAACATTCCGAAGAGATTTTGTCTAAAGTAGATAAATAAACATTTCTCATATTGGGTGCAAGAATTTTTGATCAACTGTTAATCGTACTTATATTTGTGTGATTTTCAATGTGGAAGAATGACGAAAATATAAATTTCTGCAATTTGGGAGACATTAAAAAAAATTAAATGTTGCAGAACCATCCGAACTGTCAAGCAATCAAAACAATAATAATCGGAAGCGCAAGGCTTCTAGTTCAACTAAATCAGAATTAAGTAGATGACAATCCTAAGATCAGAGTAAATGTTAGTTGTGTTGATACCTACCACCTTAGCCGGAAACATTTCAAAAATAAATCATATCAAAAGAAGATGAATAAACATGTCTCGCATTGGGTACAAACATTTCGAATTGACTGTTTATCATTCCTATATTGGGATACCTTCTAATGTGGGACAATGTTAAAAATATTATTATCTGCAATTTGAAAACATTGAAAAAAAGTAATGTTGCAGAACTATCCGAAATGGCATACAATGAAAAGAATATTAATCAAAAGTACATGGTTTCTATTTCAAATCAATCCAAACTAAGTAGAATACAAATCCTAAGATTAGTTTAAATCTTAGTTGAGACCTATCATATAAGCCGTAAACATTCCGAAAAGAGATCAGATCTAAAGAAGATGAACATGTATAGTACTGGGTGAAAAAATTTTTAATCAACTGTGTATCGTACCTATATTTGGATAATTTCCAATGTGGAACAATGACAAAAATACTCATTTCTGCTATTTGGGAAACATTAAAAAAAGTTTAATGTTGCAGAAGCATCCGAAATGACAAACAATAAAAACAATAATAATCAAGTTTACATGGTTTCTATTTCAAATAAATCAGAACTAAGTAGAATACAAATCCTCAAATCAAATAAAAGGTTAGTTGATACCTATCATCTGAGCTGGAAACATTCCGAAAAGAGATCATATCTAAAGATGGGAAATAAACATGTCTTGTATTGGGTGCAAAAGTCTTTAATTTACTGTTTATTGTTCCCATACTTGGATGATTCCCAATGTGGAACAATGACGAAAATACTCATTTCTGCAATTTGGGAAACAATAAAAAAGTTGAATTTTGCAGAACAATCCGAACTGACGAGCAATCAAAACAATAATCGAACGTACATAGTTTCTAGTTCAAATAAATCAGAACTAAGTAGAATACATATCCTCAGATCAGAGTAAATGTTAGTTGATGCCTATCATCTAAGCCGGAAAGATTCCGAAAAGAGGTCATGTTTAGAAAAGATAAGCATGTATAGTATTGGGTGCAAAACTTTCTAATCAAGTGTTCATCGTACATGTATTTGTATAGGTACCAATCTGTAACAATGACAAAAATACTAATTTCTGCAATTTGGGAAACATTAAAAAAGGTTGTATGTTGCAGAACCATCCAAACTGACAAGCAGACAAAAAACAATAATAATCTGAAGGACATAGTTTCTAATTCAACTAAATTAAAATTAAGTAGATGACAATCCTAAGATTAGACTAAATTTTAGTTGATACCTATCATCTAAACCGGAAACATTCTGTAAAGAGATCATACATAATGAAGATAAATAAACATGTGCTCTATTATGTGCAAAAATGTTAAATTCACTGATTATTGTTCCTATATTTGGATAATATCCAGTGTGGAACAATGACCAAAATACTCATTTCTGCAATTTGGGAAACATTAAAAAAAAGTTTAATGTAGCAGAACCATCCGAAATGACAATCAATGAAAACAATAATAATCAAAAGTACATGGTTTCTAGTTCAAACAAATCAGAAATAAGTAGAATACAAATCCTAAAATAAAATCAAATGTTAGTTGATACCTATCATCTAAGCCGGAAACGTTCCGAAAAGAGATCATATCTAAAGAAGATGAATAAACATTTCTTGTGTTGGGTGCAAACGTTTTTGATTGAATGTTTATTTTTTCTATATTGGGACAGTTTCCAATGTGAACCAATAACCAGAATATTAATTTCTGCAATTTGAGAAATATATAAAAAAGTTTAATGTTGCAGAACTATCCGAAATGGCAATCAATGAACACAATAATAATCAAAAGTACATGGTTTCTTGTTCAAATAAATCAGAACTAAGTTAGATGCAAATCCTAAAATCAGATTAAATGTTAGCTGATACCTATCATCTAAGCAGGAAACATTCCGAAAAGTGATCATATTTAGGGATGATAAACATATCTAGTATTGGGTGCAAACATTTTTAATCAAATTTTTATCGTACCTATATTTGGATAATATCAAATGGAAAACAATGACAAAAATACTGATTTCTGCAATTTGGGAAACATTAAAGAAAGTTTAATGTTGCAGAACCATCCGAAATGACAAGCAACGAAAACAACAATATTCAAAAGTACATGATTTCCAGTTCAACTAAATTATAATTAAGTAGATGACAATCCTCAGATCAGGGTAAATGTTAGTTGATAGTGTTGATACCTATCATCTAAGCCGAAAACATTCCAAAAAGAGATCATATCTAAAGAAGATAAATAAACATGGCTTATTGGATGCAAAAGTTTTTTATTTACTATTTATTGTTCCTATACTTGGATGATTCCCAATGTGGAACGATGAAGAAAATATTAATTTCTGCAATTTGGGAAACATTGAAAACCAGTTTAATGTTGCTGAACCATCCGAACTAATAAGCAATGAAAACAATAGTAATCGAAAGTACTTAGTTTCTAGTTCACACAAATCAGAACTAAGTAGAATGTGAATCCTAAAATCAGATTAAATGTTAGCTGATATCTATCATATAAGCCGGAAACATTCCGAAAAGAGATCAGATCTAAAGAAGATAAATAAACATGGCTTGTGTTGGGTGCAAATGTTTTTTATTTACTGTTTATTGTTCCTATACTTTGATGATTCCCAATGTGAAACGATGACGAAAATAATAATTTCTGCAATTTGGGAAACATTGAAAACCAATTTAATGTTGCTGAACCATCCGAACTAATAAGCAATGGAAACAATAGTAATCGAAAGAACTTAGTTTTTAGTTCACACAAATCAGAACTAAGTAGAATGTGAATCCTAAAATCAGATTAAATGTTAGTTGATATCTATCATATAAGCCGGAAACATTTCGAAAAGAGATCAGATCTAAAGAAGATGAATAAACATGACTTGTGTTGGGTGCAAACGTTTTTTATTTACTGTTTATTGTTCCTATACTTGGATGATTCCCAATGTGGAACGATGACGAAAATATTAATTTCTGCAATTTGGGAAACATTGAAAACCAGTTTAATGTTGCTGAACCATCCGAAATGATAAGCAATGAAAACAAAAGTAATCGAAAGTACTTAGTTTCTAGTTCAAACAAATCAGAACTAAGTAGAATGTGAATCCTAAAATCAGATTAAATGTTAGCTGATACCTATCATCTAAGGTAACATTGAAAAATGTTTAATGTTTTAGAACCATTAGAACTGATAAGCAATGAAAACAATAATAAGCGAAAGTACATGGTTTCGAATTCAAATAAATCAGAACTAAGTAGAATGCAAATCCTGATATCAAATAAAATGTTAGTTGTTATCTATCATCTAAGCCGGAAATATTCTCAAAAGAAATCATATATAAAGAAGGTTAATAAACATGTCTTTTATTGGATGCAAAAGTTTTTAATTTACTGTTTATTGTTCCTATACTTGGATGATTTCGAATGTAAAATGACGAAAGTATTAATTTCTACAATTTGGGAAACATTAAAAAAAGTTTAATGTTGCAGAAACATCCGAAATGACAACGAATGAAAACAATATTAATCAAAAGCACATGGTTTCTAGTTCAAGCAAATCAGAATTAAGCAGATGAAAAGCCTAAAATCAGATTAAATTTTAGTTGGTACCAACCATCTACATCTGAAGCATTCCAATAAGAAATAATTTCTATTTCTTGCATTCAAATATTAAGCATTATTGCCAAAATAAGTACCCAGAGCAAACAACATAAAGTTTTATATAAAAAATCCTTTTTTTAAATTGGAACATAAATTTCTCATCGTGATTTCTTCCAGGTTCATTTTGCGATACCATGTTTGTCAGGAATGTGAGGTCCTGCCTGATAAGGTAGACTATGGTCGAATCGCCCTCCGGAAGCCAGAAGCTATAGACCTCAGATATACCAATACAGAGGAATACATGCATAAACACTCTCTACGAGATGTTCGATCATGGTCTTCCGTTTGCGGTACCGAATTCCCCAGAATCCCTTGAAATTGGCACTCAAGTCAAGTAAATTCTGAAGAATGGAGTATTCAGAGCCGATTGAGGTTCTATTTGTAAGAGAGGTTACTTATCATCAGTCAGGCTCGATATTCGGCAGGTTTTTCAACTTGTGGATATTTAAAAAAAATATAGAAGAAAAAAACATTTTCTTGGTCATCTTGGGATGGTCTCGGAACATATAAATGTAGAAGTTTTATTTCGAAAATAAATAAAAGTGTCCATACAATCAGATGTTTCCAAACGGCCTTATGTCTTCTCCGAGGCTAAAATCAGAAAAATTGTATATGCTAACGATTGTTGTATTAAAATGTGATCATTGTTGATGTATTTTGAATATGCTAGTAGCTTGAAACATTGTAAATAATAATTAGGATTGAGATTATCTCAAAAAATTATCTGGTAACAACATTTCTTAGTGATTATGATGATTACATTTTCAATTATTTGCGATTCAAAAATTTTTATCAAGCCAATAGAATCAAGAATGGTAATTGCAATGATACTAGGTTTACAAATCAACAAAAAACTTTCAAGATAATTTCCCGAACTTTTCAAATTTATTTTGAAAATATGATTTTATCACATATGTTAGGTTATATTATAATATTGAGAAGACCTCATCGAGAATATGATTAAATATTACATTTTTGAAATTATGTCTCAAAGAATGCAGTTTTTGGGCCATAAAAATTTCTAATTTTCAGGAAAGAAAACAGATTGTTATTGAAATGTGTAGATATGATGAATTCAAAAGTATCTTTTCTTAATTACAAATAATTGTAAAAGTAGGGAAAATAAATTTTTGCTAAAATCACAAGTAACTTTTCAGTTACTTCAATTAAGTCTGAGGTCCGACCATAAAGGAAAGTTTCAATTTATTAAATAAAAATTAAATTTGTGTACAAATATACATGGTATGGGTGCTGAAATTTTTTATTTTCATTCTTAACTGTTGAAAATTCGGTTTTTAATCATCTTCAGTCTTCATCAATTTTCAACAGTTATTAATTGAATTATTTAATTATCTTTTATTTTTATTAGTAGAATTTTCTACATTTGACAGTTCAATTATCAATTTTCTTACATTTTAAATAGTTAAAACATTAGTTCTCAATTTTCATCAACTTTTTTCATTTGAATTTCAATCTGTCGAAAGTTCAATTTTCCTTAATTTTCAACAGTTGGAAATTCTATTTTAACTTTGGTTTAATTTTCAACAATTGCAATTTTTATCAAACTCAAAGAATTGGATTTTCATCTGAAAAACTCAATTTTCAATTATTTTTAAGTTTTAACAGTTGAAAATTAACTGTTCAATTTTCTGCAAATTCCAAGAGTTAAAAATCTAGCTGTTGAAAATTGAAGAAAATTGATAATTGAATCTTGAACTGCTAAAAGTTGACAAAAATTCAATTATCAATTTTCTTTGATTTTCAACAGCTACAAATTCAACTTTCCATTTTATTTTATTTTCGAAAATTAAATTTTCTTCAAGTTTAAAAAATTGAAAATTTAACTGTTAAAAATGTAACTGTTGAAAATTCAACTGTTAAAAATTTGACTCTTGAAAATTTAAGAAAATTGGTGAACAAATTTTCGACTCTTAAATATTAAACTATTGAAAATTAAAGAAAAATCAACTATTGTAGATTCAAGAGTTGAAAACCTCATGCTCAATTTTCTTCAATTTTCTACAGTTGAGAATTTAATTTTTGAAAGTTAAAAATTCAATTTTTAATTTTCTTCTTTTACAAAAATTGAATTTTCAACTGTTGAAAATGCAATGCTTACTTTTCTTCAATTTTCAGCAATTTTCTACTATTTTGAGAAGTTTATAATATAAATTTGCATTCTCTTCAATTTTTAATAATTGAATTTTCTAATGTTGAAAGTTCATTTATCAATTTTCTTCAATTTTGGACAGTTAAAAATTGAATTTTCAACCTTGTTCAATTTAAAAAAATTGAATTTTCAACCTCTTTCAATTTCCAAAAATTGAATTTTGATCTTTTGAAAATGCAATTTCAATCATCTTTAAGTTTAAACAATCAAAAATTCAAGTTTCATGAAGTTTCAATGGTTTGAATTTTAATTTTCAATTTTCTTATATTGTCAGCAGTTAAAAATTAAATTTGGAACGTTTTTGAATTTTCAACAATTGAATTCTAAATGGTTGGAAATTGAATAAAATTGCTCGTAAAATTGATAATTGAATTTTCGAATCTTATAAATTCAACTGGTGAAAATGGAGGAAAATTCAGATCTCAATTTTCTTCAATTTTCCACAGTTGAAAATTTAATTTTCAATTTTGTTCAATTTTCAATAATACAATTTTCGTGCGTTCACAGAATTTTCAACTGATAAATATTGAAATATTAAAATTGGAAGAAAAGGAATATTTGGATTTTTAACTGTTAAAAATTTCGCCGAAAAAAATTTAATATATATATATATAATTGAATTTTCAACTGTCAAAAATTGAACTGTGAAAATTAACGAAAATTCAATCAGTAATTTTATTTGATGTTCAACAGTCAAAAATTGAAATTTTGTTTCATTTTCAAAAATTGAATTTTATTCAAATTTAACAATTGAAAATTGAATTTTCAACAGTTAAAAATTCAAATGTTGCAAATTTTTTTAGAAGAGGAATTATTGATGATATAATTTTCGGCTTTTGAATATTCAACTGTTGAAAATTGAATAAAATTCAATGATCAATTTTCTTCAATTTTCAATAGATAAAAATTCAATTTCGTTTCATTTTTAACAATTGAATTTTTTTCAGGTTTGAACAATTGAAAATTGAATTTTTAACAGGGTTTCAACTTCAAATTCAAATTCAAATTCAACTATTGAAAATTGAAGAAAACCAATGATTTAATTTTCAACAATAGAAAATTCATCTGTTGAAAATTTAAGATAATTCAATTATCAATTTTTTTCAATTTTCAAAAGCCAAGAATTCAATTTTCAACAATTGAATTTTATTTAAGTTGCAACAATTGGAAAATAACCTTTCAACTGTTCAAAAATGATTAAAATTGATAATTTAATTTTCGGCTTTTGCAAATTCAACTGTTGAAAATTGAAAAAAATGCATTGATCACTTTTCTTCAATTTTCAATAGTTTAAAATTCAGTTGTCAATTTCGTTTAATTTTCAACTATTGAATATTATTCAAGCTTAAACAATTGAAAATTCATCTGTTGAAAATGGAGGATAATTCAATAATCAATTTTCTTCAAATTTCAAAAGTTAAAAATTCAATTTTGTTTGATTTACCACAATTGAATGTTATTTAAGTTTCAACAATTGAATAGTGAATTTCTGTCAACCTATACAAATTCATTTGCGTTTAAATATTCAACAGTTGAAAATTGAAGAAAATTCAATGATACATTTTTTTCAATTTTGAATAGTTAAAAATTCAATTTTGGTTAATTTTTCACAATTAAATATTATTCAAGTTTCAAGTATTGAAAATTTATCTGATAAAAATTTAAGATATTCCAATTATCAATTTTCTTCAATTTTCAAAAGTTAAAAATTCAATTTTGTTTAATTTTCAACAGTTGAATTTTATTTAAGTTTAAACAATTCAAAATTAAATTTTTCAATTATTAAAAATTCATCTGCTTTCAAATTTTTAAATATTAAAAATTGAAGAAAATTCAATTATCAATTTTCTTCAATTTTCAATATTTAATCATTCAATTTTTAATTTTGCTCAAATTTAAAAAATTTAATATTTATCAAGTTTCAACAATCGAAACTTGGATTCTTAACTGTTTAATTTTCTCTAGTTCAACTTTATTTTAGTTCCAACAATTAAAAATTGAATTTTCAACTGTTAAAAATTTAAATGTTGAGAATTGAAGAAAATTAATAATTTTATTTTCGGCTTTTAAATATTCAACTTTTGAAAATTAAAGGAAATTCAATGATCAACTTTCTTCTATTTTTTATTTTATTTAATTTTTAACACTTGAATTTTATTCAAGTTTCAACAATCGAAAATTGAATTTTTAACTGTTAAAAATTCAACTGTGGAAATTTAAAAAAATTAGAATTGAATTTTCAACAATTGAAAATTTATCTGTTACATATTTGGTATAATTCAACTATTAATTTTCTTCAAATTTCAGAAGTTAGAAATTCAATTTTGAATTGAGTTTAATTTTCAAAAATTTTATTTTATGAAGGTTTCTACAATTGAAAATTGAATTTTCGATTCCCAAAAATTCAACTGTTGAAAAGTGAAGAATATTGATTATTGAATTTCCAACAATTGAAAATTCATCTGATGAAAATTAAAGATAATTAAATTATCAACATTTTTCAATTTTCAAAAGTTGAAAACTCAATTGTGAATTTTGTTTAATTTCCTACAATTGAAAATTCATCTGTTGAAAATATCAGATAATTCAATGGTCAATTTTCTTCAATTTGAAACAGTTAACAATTCATTTTTCAATTTCATTTAATATTCAACAACTGAATTTTATTCAAGCTTGAACAATTGAGAATTGAATTTCTAACTGTTAAAACATCTGTTGAGAATTTAGGATAATTCAATTGTCAATTTTCTTAAAATTTTAAGAAGTTAACAATTCAAATTTCAATTGTTTTTCAAATTTTCAATAATTGAATTTTATTTAAGTTTAAAGTGTTGAAAAATCGAAAAAATTAATAATTGAATTTTCAACAATTGAAAATTCATCTGTTGAAAATTTAAGATAATTCAATTATCAATTTTCTTGAAATTTTCAAAAGTTAACAATTCAAATTTCAATTTTGTTTAATTTTCAATAATTGAATTTTATTTAAGTTTCAAATGTTGAAAAATCGAAAAAATTGATAATTGAATTTTCAAAAATTGAAAATTCATCTGTTGAAAATTTAAGTTAATTCAATTATCAATTTTCTTAGAATTTTCAAAAGTTAACTATTCAAATTTCAATTTTGTTCAATTTTGAATAATTGAATTTTATTTAAGTTTCAACTGTTGAAAAATCGAAAAAATTAATAATTGAATTTTCAACAATTGAAAATTCATCTGTTGAAAATTTGAGATAATTCAATTATCAATTTTCTTGAAATTTTCAAAAGTTAACAATTCAAATTTCAATTTGGCTTAATTTTCAATCATTGAATTTTATTTAAGTTTCAACTGTTGAAAAATCGAAAAAATTGATAATTGAATTTTCAACAATTGAAAATTCATCTGTTGAAAATTTAAGATAATTCAATTATCAATTTCCTTGAAATTTTCAAAAGTGAACAATTCAAATTTCAATTTTCTTTCATTTTCAATCATTGAATTTTATTTAAGTTTCAACTGTTGAAAAATCGAAAAAATTGATAATTGAATTTTCAGTAATTGAAAATTCATCTGTTGAAAATTTGAGATAATTCAATTATCAATTTTCGTGAAATTTTCAAATGTGAACAATTCAAATTTCAATTTTGTTTCATTTTCAATCATTGAATTTTATTTAAGTTTCAACTGTTGAAAAATCGAAAAAATCGATTATTGAATTTTCAACAATTGAAAATTCATCTGTTGAAAATTTAAGATAATTCAATTATCAATTTCCTTAAAATTTTCAAAAAGTGGGCTGGGATGCAATGTAAAGTAGGCTAGCTTACAAGAAACAAAATTTTGATGCAATAACTCTGCAAGCAAATTGTTGTGTAAAAGCTGTGTAGTGTTATTTTTGAGAAAATCGTTAAAATGAATGTGTCTTCTGTGAATCTAGTCTATAAGGGCGAATTAGGCTAGGTGATGGGGTAAAGTGGGCTAGGGTACAAAGAAAAGTAGGCTAGGGTTTCGGGTAAAGTAAGCTAGAGTACCAGGTAAAGTCGACTATGGAATTGGTTAAAGTAGCCTAGAACAAGAGGAACGTGGGCTTGGGTACAAGGTAAAGTGGGCTTGGGTAGGAAGCCAATAATACGCTAGGGTAGGGGTAAAGTCGTCTGAGTTATTGGGTAAAGTAGCCTAGAACATAAGTAAAGTGGTCTTAAGTACACTGTAAAGTGGACTGGAACATAATGTAAAGTAGGCTAGGTTACAAGGTAAAGAAGGAAAAGTTACTTTGTAAATTAATTTGATATAATATTAAATATCAAAAAAAATTTTGATGCAATAACTCTGCAAAAAAATTGTTGTGGAAAAGCTGTGTAATGTGAGTTTTGAGAAAATCGTTAAAGTGAATGTGTCTTCTGCGAATCTAGTCTACGGGGTGAAGTGGGCTAGGGAACTGGGTGAAGTGGGCTAGAATACAGAGGAGAGTGGGCTAGAGTGTCGGGTAAAATTAGCTAGGGTACGAGGTAAAGTCGACTAGAGTACTGTCTGGAGTAGCCTAGAACAAAAGGAAAGTGGACTTGGGTACGAGGTAAGGTGGGCTAGGGTAAAATTCAAAGTGGGCTAGGGTAAAATACACAGTGGGCTAGGGTAAATGGTGAGAGGCATAGTGGGCTAGGGTAAAGGGTAAAAGGAAAAGTGGGCTAGAGTACGGGGTAAAGTGGACTTGGGTATTGGGTAGAGTAGCCTAGAACATGAGGAAAGTAGGCTCAATCACGGGGTAATATAGGACAATTTACGGTGCAAACTAATTTTATTATATATTAACAAGCAACAAAAAAATGCAGCAATTCTACAAAATAATTGTTTTCGAACAAAACACCGGAGATTTATTTTTAGTATCATATGTGTAACAAGCTGTCTAACTTGAAAAAAATCGTTAAAATGAATGTTTGTCTTTTGTGAATCCAGCATGGAGTTCTCCAGGTATAAGGGAAAAAGAGAGAGGGGAAAGAGCTTGCGGCGGTCCTTGCCCCGAGTACGTGCTCCGAGTACCAAAAGCTTCCAGTCCGACGTGGAAACACCAGGACGGTGGCGCACCAAGGTCCTTTGCGATCGATAGTTTCACTTTAACAGAAACACTGGATCTGCTCAGATCAGACAAGGTGTCCTAAAATTTTCATTATTTGATACACGATACATTTCTTTTATCTCCGTTCAATGACCTACCTACCAGGTCACATGAATAACTCCTGAGGTTTTTGACTTCTCCAATTGCAACCGAAATAAAAGTCTGGCGTCTTTCATTTTTAATTCATAAGTCCAGGTTACAGCAAAGCTGTCACTTCGAGAAAATATTGGAAAGAGAATCAAGAATGAAATCCTAATGCTGATTGTACAAGTCATTTTAATTTATCTCTATCTCAATCTAAAATTGTTACTTGTATAAATTGTTGCTTAAATACACTGGATTTGTGACTAGATCAAACGAGCAGGGTACGGGATAAATTAGGCTGAGATAAAAGATAAAGTGGGCTGGGGTAAGGGTATAGTGGGCTTATGGTATAAGGGAATGTAGGCTAGGATACAAGGCAAAGTAGACTAGGATGTGGGATACAGTAGGCTAGGGTACAAGGTAAAGTAGGCTAGGGTACGTACGGCGTATAGTGGGCTTATGGTATAAGGGAAAGTAGGGTAGAATACAAGGAACAGCATGCTAGGATACGAGGCAAATTAGGGCAGGGTGTGGCATACAGTAGACTAGGGTACAAGGTAGAGTAGGCTGTGGTACAGGGTATAGTGGCCTAATGGTATAAGGGAATGTAGTCTAGGGTACAAGGACAGCAGGCTAAGCTACAAGGTAAAGTAGGCTAGGGTACAGGGTATAATGGGCTTATGATATAAAAAAAAGTAGGCTAGGATACAGGGAACAGCAGACTAAGGTACAAGGTAAAGTATGCTAAAGTACAGAGTATAGTGGGCTTATGATATAAAGAAAAGTAGGCTAGGATACAGGGAACATCAGCCAAGGGTACGGGGCAAAGTAGGCCAGGGTGTGGCATACAGTAGGCTAGGTTACGAAGTAAAGTGGGCTGGGGTAGGGGTATAGTGGGCTTATGGTATGAGGGAATGTAGGCTAGGATACAACGGCAGTAGGCAGAGTAGGCTGGGATGTGGGATACAGTAGGTTTAAGTGCAAGATAAAGTAGGCTGGGTTACGAAGTATAGTGGGCTTATGGTATAAGAGCATGTAGGCTAGAATACAAGGGCAGCAGGCAAGGGTACGAGCCAAAGTAGGCTAGTGTGTGGGATACAGTAGGCTAGGGTACAAGGTAAAGTAGGCTACAGTATGAGGTAAAGTCGGCTATGGTGAAAAGTAGAATTGGCTAGGGTACGGGATAAAGTCGGATAGGATACGGCATAATATTTTCCAGAAATTTTTCTTTTTCTCCCACAATTTCAAATAACAAACAAAAAATCAGCTTCATATTTCTCATTTTTCTTATTCGTGAACCACTAATATAAAAAAAAAATTAAAATGTAACGTAATTTTCTAAAAATGTTATTTTTAATTAGGAAACAAGTTTATCCTCAGGTTCCCTCCATTTTTATACTATGTTACTCTTAACTACTTTCGTTCAACCATTTTCTTTAAAATTACCTCTTTTATTGAAAATTTATATTTTGCGTTGAAAATTCAATTTTTTTGTTGAAATATGTTTTTCTCCTAAAAACGCAAATGTTTAGCTAAAAATTAAGCTGTTGTGGTGGAGGATTAAACAATTGTTTCGAAATATTGTCTTCATTTTTAATTAAAATTTATTTGTTGAAATATCAACTATTACATTTCGGGTTTACATTATTTAAATTTATTATAATGAATCATCCCGAAAGCATTAAATCTATCATATTTTTGTTTGAAAATTATTCTTTATAGATTGAAACTTTTTTGGTTGAATGTTTAACTACTTTCTTGTAAATTCGTTTTTTTTTAATCGAAAACTTGAAAATCGGGTTTTTAAACTATAAATCTCACTATTCTCTTTTTGGTTAAAAATTGATAATTTTCAGTTCAAAATTCATATATTTGAAAAAAATTACCATTTTTGTTGAAAATTCATATTGCGGGGTTAAATATTCAAATATTTTCAATAATTCGTCAGTTTTGCTTGAAATTTAACTGTTTTGTTGAAAAATGTTCTTTTTGTGTTAACAATTGAAAATTTTGGTACAAAATTAGGCTTTTTTGGTTGAGGATTCAACTATTTTATTAAAAATTGGTATTTTTCAGTAAAATTTTATTATTTGTTTATTTTTCATTCAAATATTTCTTCGTTGAAATGTGAACTATCATATTTTTAGTTGAGAATGAATTTTTTTTATTGAAAATTCGTATTACTTGATTAAGAATTAAACCTTTTTCGTGAAAAAATTACATTTTTCGTTGGGAGAATTATTTTTGTTGATAAAGTCATCTGTTTTTTATTTCAAAAGAATTTTTTTTTTATATCAAGTATTATATTTTTTGTGTCAAAAATTCGTTTTTAAAATTCATGTTTTGTTCTTGGAGATTTATAATTTTAGTTAAATATCCAACTCTTTTGTTAAATATTTAATCCTTCTGGTGTGGGCATTCCACAGTTTGGTTGAAAGTTCATTCTTTATTATTAAAAATTTAAGGTTAAAAAATATTTTATGGTTCTCGAAATATCATAGAAAATGTGAAAGTTTGCACGGAACGAAAATCGGTCGGTCGAGCAGTGGTCGAGCACTCCTTTCCCATGCTCGACTGCTGCTTGACCGGCCGATATTCGTTTTGTATACGCTTTCACATTTTTTATAATAATTCGAGAAATAATTATTATTTTATTGTGTTCTTGGTCTTGTTTCAAAAAGAAGAGTTGAGGCTTCAATCAAGCTAAGTTTGAGTTATTTACATCCACTTTCCTAAAGCATGCACGGTGTGGAATTTGAGAATAAAAAATTAGTCAAAAACGAGAAAAAAATTGCTCTTTCTCACATGCTGTCTTGGTCCTTAATAATCGAAATTACTTGAATCATGGCTCAATCAACGCGGAATTAAATAGGTTTTCTGACAGTTTAATAAAAATCTTTCTTACTCAATTTTTCAGAGAGTTAGTCAGTTTCTAAGACAAGCCAAAAATGCAATCAAAAAACAATTTGTTGTATAAAGAGGCCTAGTCTACCAATAGCTCGACTGCTACAGTTACAAAATATTTTCTGGTTCTGTAATTATCATAAAAAATGTAGAAACTTTAATGGAATGAGAATCTGTCGGTCGAGCTGTAGTCGAGCACTCCTTTCCCATGCTCGACTGCTGCATGGCCGCTGATATTCGTCTCGGGTACGCTTTCACATTTTTTATAATAATTCGAGAACCAAGAAATATTTTATTATGTTCTTGGTCTCATTTTAAAGAGGACAACTAGGACTTCAATCAATCAAAGTTTCAATTATTTTCGTTTGCTTTCCTGAAGCATGAAGGGTAAGGAATTTGAGAATAGAAAATCTGACGAAAATGAAAAATAGCTTGGTATTTCTGACATGCTATTTTGGCCCCTAATAATCGAAATTTACTTAAGTGGGGCTCACCCGACGCGCAATCAAAAAGGCTTCCTAATAGTTTTGAAAGATTATTCAATTTTACGCAGAGTTTGTTGCTGTTATGAAATGAAATCAGAAGAAAAATTTTGTAAAAGAAACTGGCCTGGTCTCCTACTAGCCCAACTGCTACAGTTTCTAGACTAAAAAAGTATTTTCTGGCTCTGGAATTATCATAAAAAGTGTAGAAGCTTGCTCGGAACAAAAATTTGTCGGTCGAGCTGTAGTCGAGCACTCCTTTCCCATGCTCGACTGCTGCTTGACCGGCTGATATTCGTTTTGTGTACTCTTTCAGACTTTTTATAATAATTCGAGAACCAATAAATATTTTCTTTTATTCTTGATCTCATTTTAAAAAGGAGATTCAAAACTTTATTGAAGCAAAGTTTATATTATTTTCATCCGCTTGCCTGAAGCATGCAGAGTGTCGAGTTTGAGAACAGAAAATCAGTCGAAAACGAAAAATAGCTTGGTCTTTCTCATATAATATCTCGGCCCCTAATAATCGAAATTTATTCAAGTAAGGCTCAATCGACGCGGAATTGAAAAAGCTTTTTCATAGTTTTAAAAAAACTATTTGATTTCACGCAGAGTTTATTGCTGTTATAAAATGCAATCAGAAAAAAAGTTGTAAAACAAATTGGCCTGATCTGCTAATAACTTGACTGCTACAGTTTCCAGGTTGGAAAATATTTCCTGGTTCTCAAATTATCATAAAGAATGTGGGAATATGCACGGAACGAAAATATGTCGGTCGAGCTGTAGTCGAGCACTCCTTTCCCATGCTCGACTGCTGCATGACCTCCGATATTCGTCTTAAGTACGTTTCCACATTTTTTATAATAGTTTGGGAACCAATAAATATTTCATTGTGTTCTTGGTCTCATTTTAAAGAGTAGAGTTAAGACTTCAAAAGGATCAAAGTTTTAATTATTTTCATTCACTTTCCTGAAGCATGCAGAGTGTGAAATTTGAGAATAGAAAATCAGTCGAGAACGAAAAATAGCTTGGTCTTTCTCACATGATATCTCCGCCCCTAATGATCGAAATTTATTCAAGTAAGGCTCAATCAACGCGGAATTAAAAAAGCTTTCTCATAGTTTTGAAGAAATTATTCAATTTCACGCAGAGTTTATTGCTGTTATAAAATGCAATCAGAAAAAAAGTTGTTAACCAAACTGGCCTGATCAGCTAATAACTTGACTGCTACAGTTTCCAGGTTGGAAAATATTTCCTGGTTCTCAAATTATCATAAAGAATGTGGGAAATCTGCAAGTCGTCGATACTTTATAATGTTCAGACGATATTATTATAAATTATGGCCAATTAGGGCCAGTCATTTTCAGCTGTCGTTTTCCTGTGGTCGCGAAAAAACTACAGGGAAAAAATGACATGAAAAAAATGACAGGCTTGTCATTTTTTTCCTGTCATATATTTTCGGTAGGGTTGCTTTTTTTCCTATGAACCTCCGATTTTCTCCCAGCGTGTTTTTGGATACGATGAGATAGAGAAGAGATTAAAAAAATAGACGGGAATTTAGATTGACAGAGAGATAGAAAAAGATTGACGTGGATAGACAAGGGATAGGGTGAGATAGAGAAAAGGGTATATGGAAAAAGATAAACGTGAATAAAGATTGACAAAGAGATAGAAAAAGATTGTCATGAATAGATAAAGGATAGGATGAGATATCGAACAGGGGATTGAGATCCTTTTGGTTCATTTTGTGACTAATTTTTGCTATTTTCAGCAGGGAAGAGCACCATCAGATGCCAATATAGCATCCTTGGAAGCTTCGAGGGCTCAGAGGGAATTAATTTCACAACTGGAGGCAAAGAACAAAGAGATAATGCGGGAGATTGCAAGGTTAAGGTATACCTGTGTCGTTTAACTTCCTTTATATCGAGCCTCAACCTCGTGATCATCCTACCGAACCATCCTAGAGTCACGCATGTTCAAAATTTTCGGTTCAGCTTCTTGTACCCTTGGTTGCATAGAATGCACTTTTAGAGTAGAGTAAATATTGAGTACAATACTATGAAACACTTTACAATTTGAAGAATTACACAATCTAAGGGATTTAGAGTTCTTCATAATTAATTGGAGAAAGAAAGATTGACAGGATACGTTCTAGCCAAAGATTTCTTTCACAAAGATCGAGAGCAATAGAGGATTCTTGTCCGTGCTAAATGTTAAAGTAGAATGTTGAGCCAGAAAGGAGGTAGTTTGGAAATCTAATTTCGATTCACAAATTATTTTATGCTCCGATTTCGGTGCAGAAAATAATTAATGAGAAAGTAGATTTTATTTCGATGCCGCGAGATGTGCGTCGCTGATTCGACTGGGGCTTCACAGTGGAAAAGTACATCAAAATTTATTAGACACGTATTTTTTCGATTCAATGGGCCTTAGTTTCCAAAGAATCGCAGTTTAAGTATTTACGCTCGAGCGCACCTAATATATTTTGATGCATTTTCACCCTGTGAAGCTCCAGTCGAATCAGAGACACATATCTTGCAAGCTCTCCTTGTAAGCTTAAGATTCATTTCAATCTGCAGGGCTGCTTATGCATACTACTAAGAATTCTTTTAATTGATGCACAAATGTGTTATTTTTTTATTATTTCTTTTCCTATTTTAAAAATGTAATAATCCGAATAAATTGGTTTAGAATGACTAACAAACAAACAAAACAAGCAAACTAGAATAATCTTTTGGTTAGCAATACTTGACCTTGGAATTCGAAATTTTCTGGTCCAAATTGTTAACATATTTAATACCTAAAAACCTTTCTCATCTTTCTAGAATATTTTTTCATTTAGCGGTAACAGGAATCTTGAAACAAATTATTATCAATGAAATCAAAAGATACTCGCGCATTGTTAAACTTCGTTATTTAAAATTCTGGATTATTACATTAGGAAGATCTACTACAACATACCGTTGAAAATGGTGTGTTCTGATTGCTCTCACAATTTTGAACGGTAATCTACTTTTAACATAGCTCATACATCATTTAGGCACAAAATCACGATATCAAGATTTATAACATCACATCACATGTCACAAACAAGTTAGAAAAAGAATAGCAGGCAATAGATCATAGATTAGGCTGTTCTGCTATTGTTTTTCTTCTATCACGTTAAACTCCAATTTAATGTAAAATCAATTTTCAATTGTTAGGAGGCAACAAGAGATCGAAGCAGCTGGTTTGGAAAATCCTGCATTGATGTCAGAGTTGAGAGCTCTTAGGCAAAGAAAAGATGAGCTGGAAACTCATCTGGCGACTCTTCAAGATTCCAGGAGGCAGTTAATGGTACAACTCGAGGGTTTGATGAAAATGTTGAAGGTATGCCCAATCTTCAAGATTTGAAATAGGTCTAAAAGTCTTTTATGTAATACGAGAATCATTTTCTCGCTTTTTCGTGTGTTTTGGGGACGCAAAGTAGGTTTTTGTTGATTATGAGGTGTTTTATCGTTCTAGGCCGGCAAAGTGCACTTTACTAGCATATGCGCATGCGCATATTGGACGTCTTAAACCGAACCTCGAACGTAAAACATGCTACACACATACACTACCGACGGATAGTACCTTGACTTTAAATGGCGATAGCGCCGTCCAGAATATAGATCAAATTTTCTTTTAACCGTTGGAAAGGTTATTAAATTCTGCGTTAAATAAGCCCTAGTTGAAGTAATTTGAGCCATTAAATACCCACCAGACCAAATTACTTCAACTAGGATTCATTTAACGCAAAATTTAATAAGCCAACCAACGGTTCAACAAATATATTTTTATCAATATTCTGGACGACGCTATAACCTTTGAAATTTAAGGACAATTTTTAATAGGTCACTCAGTTAGTGGTTCGATACTATTCATCGGTAGAGTATTATTATTAGTATCTAATATTTAATCCTTAATTAGCTGGGTAGGTGAGCTTGGATAGGAGGTAGATTGAAAAAAGAAACTCTTGCAGTCATCAAATATTGATGATCCGATTTTTTAGAACCACCAAGCCTCTCCAAGGTCAACACCAAACAGTTCACCACGAAGCACAAAATCTCCACCGCTGCCTCCGGGTGCCATTCCCAGTAGCAGGTCAGCACCACCAACACCTGGTGGGCCTCTATCCGCCATGCAACAACAACACCAGGTTCAACACGCGATGTCCCAAAGCTACCAAAGTCCAGTGCCCACAACGTCAGTAGCAAATATGTCGGGAAACGCTATGCTAGGAACGGTACAGAATCCTATACCGGATAATCTCTCTTGTGTTGGAGGAGATGTAAGGTAGGAGGGCATGTGAAGGAAATTGTATTGCGAACTGAAATAAAGACACGAATAGTCAGAAAGGGGGGAAGGGAAGAACGAATGCTTAGCATTAGAAAAGAGTGAATGTTATCAACAGATTTTTCACTTGGCCAAAGGCGCTTTAGATTTCAATTTAAATTCAAGACGACCAGTAGAGAAAAAAGAGCCAACATCACCCTAAGTCATAAAGTTAATGCCACCATCAGCAATCAAAACTGAAAATTCATTTCTCAAAAAATAACTATTCAATTACTTTTGGCCAGTGACTAGCGTCGATGTTTTAAAAATTAGATGAGATGAGCAGTTTAAGTGCATGTCATAAACACAGGCTGAAAAATATGAGCATGAGAATTTGACAGCTTCATGTAATTCTGTACTTTCGTACTTGTGTGCTTATCACGTCCGTAATTTTAATTTTGTTCCCTCAGCGTTTTTATTATTTTGTACCAGCTCTCGTTTTTAGATTTTTTGTGTTCTTACAAAAAAATATCGTCTACGCACAATTTGCTCTTACGCTTTTATTAAGATTTTGCGGACTGTTTGTTGAACTATTGAGATTTTTATTGCGGCATTTTATTTTTTATCGGAATTTGTACAAAGGCTGAAATTCAGCGTAGAGGCATTTGTATTAAAATATGTAATTTGTAAATTTCTGCACAATATGCGATAACGGGCGAGATAATTTACGTTTATTAGTTTTCAATGGTTGATATAATTATATTGTTTTTCAAGAAATATGATCTTTTATTTTTGTAAGTGTAGATGCGAATGAGTTGATCTAATCGTGAAAATATTAATTTAACTGTTTATTCCATTATTGATTAACGTATATTGTAAAATCGGAATCATTTCGAGTAGTGTGACTGGATCCTTTCAATCCGAGAATGTTTTTATTGTTAAAAAATCTGAAATGATTTCAATTTGGCTGTAGTTAATATGTTACTTTGTGCGTGTTTGTAAAATATTTAGCATGGACTTCCGTGATAACAAGTGAGGTGTTCCTTATTTCTTAAAGATAACATTTTTCCAAAATGTTGAGCAATTTAAAAAAAAAACTAATATTTTTGAAAATAAGGAACACCCTAATGATAAGCAATTTTTTATTTGCACTGCACCTTATCAAACTTGATACCCGATCACGTTTTATTTCCACCTCCTCAGCTGTACAGAAGCAATTCCAATGAAGTTTGCAACTTCACGTAGAAGTCAAACACTAGTACAAAATAATCTACTATTTAAGAGATATTTTATGTAAGTTTAGGGAAAATTATAAATTTTACGTCCGATTGCGCTGCATGTGCGTGTGTTTTAGCAACACTAGCAGCGAAATTCAATTTTTATTAGCTTGTGTGCGCTTATCCACTTAGTGTCTTATCCGTTGCAAAGTCCAGTGTACAGTAGAATATTGATGATCTGTTGAAGCTTGTAATAAAAGCATGCTGAACGAACGTTTGACTTTTCATCTTTTCTTTCAGGGTGGCCACTGAACCGGAAAACTCATAATTTTTGTTACTAGTTTATAGTTAAGTATTTTTTTATTCAGTTGAATTCTGAACTCTTTCAATTTCGCTGATTTCCCAGAGTATATATTGGTAACGCAAAAATGCACATTTTGGAATATTCAACCGGCGAGTTCGCCAAATCGTTCTTTCATGAAAAAAATGAATACACATGTTTTATTAAAAAAAAATATTTCTAGTCGGTAATCAAACAACTTTTGTATCTCATGGAGTTTAACATGGAAAACGTATACTTTATTTACTTCTTCGATTTTCTTCAAGAAATTACAAGTCAATTTATAGTTTTATAAGTCATCTAGGTTAAACCTCATGGCTCGCTTCAGACTTTTCCACAAACTTCAAAATATTTGATTACCGACTAAAAATCTTTGTTTTTTAATAAACAAATATGTATTCATTTGTTTCCATGAGAGAACGATTTGGCGAACTAGCCGGCCGAAAATTCCAAAATGTACATTTTTGGGCACCCTATTATATATTATGCTGATTTGAATTAGCGGTATACTTATCACTGACTCAGATTTAGAAAGAAGGAACCGGAAATGTTTTTCCATTATTTGGGTGGCCACCCTGATATTGTTTGCTGAAGTTATTGCTTTGCGCCAAGAAAATAGAGATTTTCGATGTCAGGTCTGCGTTCAGGACAAACAGCTTGCCTCGAAGCGGTTCCAGCAGTGCCAACAATAGCTTGGGAAGGTCCATAAGGAATGACTTGTTGGTAGCAGCCGATAGCGTCACGAATGCCATGTCGACGCTCGTCCGGGAATTAAATTCAGGTACGTTAGCTGTGAGAAAAGCAGCGGCTTATAATTAAAAAAAATATATATCCGATGTGAATGCAGTTTCAAGTAGTTGCAGGAGGTACCCATGTTCTTTCTTTAGATCTCTGCCCATGCGATCGATCCTAAGAATTATAATTATGAACCTGTGCAAGAAAAATATAATTTTGAACCATCGATGGCACGGATATCACTCTTAAATCTGTATTTTCAATTTCTTGTAATTTTCATTTACGAAGTTACGAGCGCGAAGGGCAGGTGAGAGTAATACTGAGTGTTTCAATTCATTGATCTGGATCTCAGAAATTTATTTCTTTTGCTAAAAAAAAACACTGATGGCACTATTTTCAATTCTAAATTTTAAAAGTGGAGCAATTTTAAACTGAAAAAGTACAGAAGATTAGTGGAAGCTTCCTGTGACCGAAATCTAGATCAGAATTTAATAAAATTAAAGTACTTTATCAAAAGTTATGAAAATTTGAACAAATTTACAAAAAAATGTTTTAAATTGTATTTACGTTATATTCCTTAAAATTTAGCTGTTAAAAACCAAAACGAAATTGAACTATCTTAATTTTTTAATGTAAATTTTAAAGATTCTCAAAATTACCGAATTAAATTGTTATTAAAGTATCTTAAAATTGAAATTACATCTTCTGAAATAACTGTTTTCGAAATTTCTGAAATCCACGAAAATCGAATCATTCTGATCATTAGAGTAGCAACGAAGAAGCATTTTTATAACCCGATTTTATATTTTCACTTCTCGAGCCATCTATGAGGAATAAAGTTAATAAAAAAGTAAATATTATATCATTTTGGATTCTTCACAAATGGCAAGAGAGATCATGTTCTATCATTCTTTCTGTCTCACTAGGAGCCATTTCTTACGACTAACATTCAACGTCATTTCTATTTTTTATCATGTTTCAATCATTCTAACTTTTCACGAGCATGGTATCATTCGTACCTACAATATATCCTTTAATATGAGCAATTCTCTAAAAACAGGTCACTTGTGACAACAAAAATTGGCAAAAATGTATTAAATTGGATTTTCCTATTGGCGACGACCATCTTCAATTAAGAATTCTCACTGCACTCACCAGGTGTCCACTCACAAAAAGTGTATCAACTTCAAATAATAACTAATGATCAATGAAATATCAAATAAAATAAAATAAATGTACCAAAGATTGAATGCATTTTCAAAAAGTTATGACGGTGAGAAAATAAAAGGACCTGTTTGTGGGGAAATACCCGTTGAATATCAATGCAGCATTCAGTCACTTTTTAAATCCTACATATCTCCATTCTTTCTTCTACCTTTGTTGGAAAGTTTATAGATTTGTAAATCGTCAGAAAAAGGATTGCATAGAGGACCCTGAATGCTGCATTCAAAGATTCTTGAATGCCTTTCAACCTCGACTATAAAAACGTTACGATGCCGTTCTTGCTAAGAAGAAAGACTAGCTTACATTGCACTTTTGTAAATACATATCATTCACAACACTTTCTCGTATTTGTAACACATCAAAAGCATTTCATCGCATTTTCTGCTGCATAAGACAGATTTAGCATAGTCATAGAAATAGTCTATCTCCTTCGGCAAGTAACCCAGAGGCGAAAAACAGACTAAGGACTGAGACTGTTATATTTTTTTTATGATTAGTATCTTCTTCAACTAAAACCATTTTTGAGTTTCTGTTTTTGACTGCTCTTAACTAGTTGAGTTTATCCAATTTCACGTTTTGACGAGACAGAAAAAACTGAAACAAATGACACCCTAGACGTGTTGTGGAATGTGTGTGATGCACCCTCTTTGAATGTGTCCTGGTGGCTTGCAGACTCAGACCAGGAGGATCAGTCTTACAACTTTGGCCGCCATAACTTCAGAAAGCAGCTAGGTAAGTTTCTTTCAATCCTCCAAATTGGTTCGTCTTATTTTTAGACACCTTACAAAACAATAAACCATAAAACACCTTTGCACCAACAACAAATAAGGGCGCAGTCCCATGGAGGACATGGAAGTAGATGAGTAGAATAGTTTTGACCAATGCGGTGATTGCACTAACTCTAGCAATCACCTCATTGGTCAAAACTATTCCGCTATTCTACATACATGGGACTGCGCGCCTTAACACTCGATTCTTTGTTACCTTTTCAATTATTCTTGGTGTCTACTTGTTAAAGACAATTTAGCCTAAACTGCTTCACAAACAGAAGATAAAAGTCGGAAAACTGATTTGAGTTTCTAGCTTCAAACCATCATATGCTTTAGCAGTTTTAGAAGGTCTATTCAGTCTAGATACTCTAGATGATCTATTGAGCCTAGATTAGTATTAGACGTTTTATCTATCATAATCGAAACTTTGTTCGTGATAGATGAAATTTGAGTCTAGATTTATAGTTGGGATATCAAGATATGTTTTACAAAGTCTAAAAGTTCGCAATAGCGATTTGACATCTGACCCTCCGGAAGTAATCTCTAAATTTTATATAATTTCCAGTTAGAGAATTACTTGATTAAAAATAAGTTCCAAACGATTGGAGCAACGACGCATTGCTAATTCTCTTTTTCCCAGACTTCGAAGTCGCTGAAGATGGCGACGACAGCAGCGGCGGAGGTAATTCCTGGAGGGAGGAACTACAACGGCGCTATCAACAGGAACACGACTTTTTGGCGGAATTAAGAGCCCGAAATGTTTATGCCTCTCGGACGCTTTCTGCAACTCCTTGCAATGATCACGATAGGGGAGAGAGGGAGGAAGCCGAAGGCGAAAAAGACGATGATAATGCCGAAGCACAATGGGCTGAAGCCGTTCACAGATGGGTGAATCGGTAAATTTCCGAAGTTTAGATTAAAAAACTAAAATAAGATTTCGAGTAATTAAGAAAGGCGCTGAGTTCTAAAGGAAACTAGTGTTTAAAAATCTGGTACGAATATAAAAAGACTTTTGATTAGAATCTTTGCAAATTGGGCCACTATTTTGAACGTTAGTGTATAAACAAGTTATTAGAAGTGTAATGTGAACGAGTATATGACCGAATCTTAAATACTCAAAGAATTTAGAACTCTGTACTTGAGTATAAATGGGAGTTGGAAGCTCCCTACAGTGGTGGATTAAACTCCTACATTTGTATCCTATCTCAAACTAATTATAAAAAAGCTACAAATCAAGCCAATACTTTTTCCATTGGATGTCCCCAGCAATTAAGATCCACTATTTAAAATCCTTCTGGGACGAAATGAAGACTGTCTCTCTCCAATCCACCACTGTCTATGATATGAATAAAAAAAATCAAAAATCTTCAAGCACGAAGACAAAAAGCTATCCTTAGTACCGTTAAGTAGATTTCCGTAATTATACCCTACTAAAAGCAATGTGCGACATTTATTGCAAAGACAATTTTCTAGACAGCAGTCTCCATTTCTAGTTTAATCGATAAGGCTGAAGAGCGTTTCATAATTCAAGGTTGTTATTGAAACGTTTCTATTTACTATTCATGGAAAATAATCTAAAATATGAATTACAAAGTCTATTTCTTGAGTACTTGACCAAATATGAACAGGTGATCTTTTTTAAACTTCGTAATGTGCCGACCTTCAAATGGAATGATCGTTTCAGGGAACCAGGACTTTTTTCTATATTCATACTAATTGAATACTCGATTGCCGTATTTCGATGTATAAGGGCTCTAAAATTCTGTATCTTACTACTGATACCGGGCAATTAGTGCTCTGAATTTTTCACCCTGTTTTTACCTGGTTTACTACTGCGATGTAATTTCTGCCAATGACCAAAATAGTTGTAATAGAACCTAACTTATTAGAAATCTCACATGAAACTTGACCCTAATTAGAAAGTTTGCTCTGTCTTCAGTGGCAGATTACGTTTTTCAATTCTATATTATATTTTAAATTCAATTCAAAATTCTAAACTAGAGAATGTTCCTCAATAACACGATTTTAGGTTCCAATTATTTATTATATTAGGGTCACTTACCTTGCTCACAATCATATCACATGTTACTGAAATTCTCGATTTCTAAATTAGGATTATTTAACTAAGTTGCATTTAAAATTGTTGAACACCTATCAGTAACAAGTGATACGATTTCCATTTTAAACGAGTGGACATAGCACAGAACTATATGCGCTTGTTTGCGAAAAATCTAAAAACTGAAAGAAAAAGTACATGGATAATATAATTTGAAAGCTTTCAAATGACGCATTAAATAAAATAGAAGAGTTCATAATGCTAAAATGTGTAATTATAGTGTCGAAGATTCAGAGTAGATGTACGCGACGCACAAATGTTACGTTCAAAGATATAATAATGTCGCGAAAATAGTACCGTTAACAAAGCACTATAATATATAAATATATATATATATATACATAATTTATCGTCAAAACTTCTTTTATCCGAAATGTTTTCTGATTTTATAAAAGATTATTTATTGTAGAGAGCTCCTAATGTTTGTTATTGAGTTTCAAATTCTCGGGACTCACGGATTAAAAAGTTTAAGGAATGAAATACCACATCGAAGAGTGAAATTATTTTCTGTATGATAAGTGAGGAAGTATAGGTTCGTTTAATTGTTTATTCTACGTAGGCGAAAACGCATTCCGAGAATAAGTCTTTAAAGAAATAAGAAGACCGAGTCCTCCATTTATGTGTAAATATAGAATTTTCTAACCTTCCTTTCTATCGTAAAAATTATAAATATGTATGAAAATTATGTAGACGTTATACGCGAACCGAGTACTTAATAAATAGAGCGAGACAAATTAGCGACATTATCATTCATGAATTTTACCTTCAATTTTTTTGTTTTAAAATGATTGTAGCTAATTTTATTTGCCTGAAAGATTATTTCAAATGCTGTCTTATTATTTTATTTTCAATTGCATGCTTACAAGATAGTGCACAATTTTCCCTTCACACTTTACACTGCACTGCAGTACAGGCTTAGGACTGTCAGCTCATAAATAACAATTCGATGGGTCTTGAAAAAATTCCACTGGAATATTTTTAGGACACGCCGAAGTTAGATATGTACTGGCGTGTTTAAAAAATTGTGGATTGCAACGACCAAATAACTGATTCTCGACACACGCAAGCGGATTAACTAGAATCAGGTCGCCAATTGAGAGTTTCCGGTAATATTCATCAACTCTCCTGTTCTGCTCTTTCAAACCCTGCTTCGATGCATTAAACCACCATTGACTATGTCTAAGATCCGCTTGAGTTATTATTTTAAAGATTCCTTGGCATTTCAGCTGGGATAAAAGGAGAATTGCTTCTAATGAAAACATTTTGAAGAGCGTTGCAGAGAAAGGTAAGTGAGAATTGTTACATATAACCTGTGACGAGCAGTTTTTCACCTATCACATAAAACTGTTACCTGAGTCGGGAAGAATAAACATTATGTAGAAGACAGAATTGGGCACGAAAAAACAGACAGAGCGAGGGTCATACATTCCAAAGGGGCACTCTAAACATCAAAATATGTAAAAATCATCACGCTCGTTCTGGGTGCCGACTCGGCTTTGCGCCGGAAGACATTTTGTCTGAATTTGTGATTAGTAAAATTATGATTTTGATTGTTCAACAATCAGAAAAATGATATTCAAGGTATATTAGTATAGAATGGATCAATTCCTCGCAACTCTAGTGTACGAGCGTCAGCCACCTTTTGCGACGCTGGCATTGAAACTATTGTAAGTATCCAGCTAAAAAATTAATTACTTCTTTCCCCAACCTTCCAAGATCTCATGAGTTTTAAGGTTTTACTCCCGGTAGCTGAGGGTGTCGTAAATTGAAGCGAGATTGTCAACGGTTGGAATGAGCCACCAGATTTTCCTATAATAACCACAAGCATGACGGATAAAAAATTCTAGAACTTTAACGGGTCTCGATTACTTGATTACTGAACTCGTGAAGAGTTGCGTCTCCGTGGGACCTCCTGAATTGCAGAACTTCGACGAATCTCCTGGACGTCTTCAAGATCGTCAAGTGAAACTTCAACTGGAACCTTCAGATCACCAGGAAGGACTTCAATTATACATTGTTAAGTGATTTTTTCACTCTTATTGTATGTTCAAAATTATATTTTTGAAGTTTTCATAAGAGATGAGAAAAAGTGTTAATAAAAAAGCGCAAATTGGATTATAACCACAAGTAAGTCTTAGCTTAATCGATTAACATACCTTAACTGCGTGTAAAAAGAATAGCTCTCTTGCGCACAGAGAACAGCTCTGAACAGAAAAATAATGTGCTCAAAAAGATTAAATTGTAAGGAACTTGGACATTTTGGACAAGATTATCCAGTGTTATAAATCTAGTTTCGCTACAGATAAGTGTAAATGTAACTATGGTCCACTTTCTGCCGGCCTGGCGTTATAAGAAAGGACTCTGTGATACCAGGGTTGAGGTAGGCGTTACCATTCTTACTTTTCTCCAGATTTCTTTTATTTTGTGTTCTCGAGATTTATAGTGTTGAGTGTTTTCAGTATGGGTATGCAAAATATGTCGCGACTATTGTGAGTTAAATGGGTCTAAAATTTCAGGCTGACGCCATATTGAATATACTGGCCCCGTTTATGCTAAGATTTTTCGTTTAGATTAAGCTTTTCCTTTGTGTATTTCTACTTCGTGATGGAACTTGGATTTCCTATTATTCTTTTGTCGGTCTAAAAGTTTTCTTTGACATGTTGATTATGGTTTGGGTTTAAACCCCTTTTCTTTCAAATTCACATGTCAACCTTGTATACCAATATTGCTAAATCTAATTAAACATTACATAGTCTTACTATATTTTTTGTTTACAACATTTAATTCTGGAGTGCTTTATGTATATAGCCATAATTGACCATGTCAAGACTGTGAATGCAGAGGATCGGTATGCGGATGAAGAATCCCCGATGAATTTAATTCCGGATGACGTCGTAATTCCCGCCCCGATAGTGGAATTCATAAAGAATATCGCCAACACCACTACACCACAGGGCGATCTCGTCCGAACTAATATAGCTAACTGTTTTTTTTTGTTATTTATTTTTTGTTATTTAATTATAATGTCGAAATGTTCTTAAGACGCCGAGGAGGTGCCTGGCGCCTGACAGGTAACTATAATATCCAGCTATTTTCTGTTCCTACGTTGTCTCTGCCATTTTGTAGTGATGCTCCCAAGTTATGTCCCATAAGACTGGGAAAGTCGTTATAAAATTATCTTTCTCCTCAATTTCCATATTGAAATTATGGCATAATCGGGTCTTATATATATATAGTTACATATGACTCCTGGACATGCAGCCATGGTGATAAGGAGTGCTGCCCAAAAAGTTTATTTAACACAAACAATGCACTGCATGCCCAGGAGTGTGTTTTTTACATTTTATGAAACTTACGTAATTTTTACACAAATCCACTATAAATGGAAAACGTCAAGTTTACCATATTCTCAACTTCAAACTTTGGATATTTAGATCTTTTCAAACTGAAACTCCAATAATTTTTATAACCAAAAACTAAATGTTCAACTGCTCGTAACAATGTCCTTCCTGACAATGTATTCCTGATGAGGCTCAACGCCATTGAGCAAAAGCTCGTTTTTTAAAAAACATTTAAATAATGACTAGTAGATCAAAAACCGTCATTATTTTTAACCGTTATATTTAATTTAAAAACTAAGTCTTTGCCATTGAAATTAATTAATTGATTTTCAATTCAATAAACAAGCATTATTTATTTTTTTTTTTTACCAAAATGATAGAATAATTCTCGTTTTTGCTAATCCTTGCTCAGTGTCCGTCCCCCACGAAATCCTTCTCCCTCGAGCTGGTCTTAATAAAATGTGAAATTATTTTATTAAATTTTATCCAGTGGCGTCTCCACAGAAGCCTGGCGCCAAGCACAAGACATTGGTCTGGTCTTTCTTTTAAAATTTTCAGGTCGTCGTACCTTTTTAACCTGTTGGACTGTCATCTGTGAAAGCTAGGCCAATCTCCACCTAATATTAAAACACACAATTAGTCACAATTAATCGAAATTGTTAAATAATTCCAAATAGAATAAAATAGTATACCTTTTCCAATTTTCCAAAAATAATGCGTCTGTAGCGTTTTTCTTTTCAGTGATTTAAGTTGAATTAAATTGACTTTTTTTTGTGGATAATCGAGTTTGTCGAGTGACACCTAATGGTGTCTGTGGCGCCAACCGAGCATTACCAGGGATTTCAAGGTAATTATATTATAAAAATTTCCACGTTTGTCGCCGCAACTTATATCGAGATTCCAGGCTTTATGTCCCATAAAGCAGGGAAAATCGTTATACCACGTTGGGCCGCTAGTGCAGATAACTGAAGTAAGTAATTCTCCACATTACTTGGAAAATCCTGTCATTAAAGTCTGCTCCATATGTTGTAACAAAGTTTTTGTAGAAAAATGCGGAAAGATTTAAGGCAGCTTTCCGGGGGCTCGCCGAAGCCATACATAACCTCTGAGCTTGAGGAAAGGACGGCTTAAATAAGCGAATAAAGAATAGACTTACCGTCCGTTCGAATTCACCAAGGGATGGTTTCTTCTTCTTTGGTAAAATAAGTAAATAAATGTAGTGCTTTCAGGTTAATAAATATTATTTCTTGTTCTGATTTTTAAAAAAGAAACGTGGTAATTTGATAAACGTCACTCTCTCTAACCAATTCTCTCTCGCTCAAGTGATCCCACCCCTCTTCTAATGCTAGACAGGGCGTGAGCTAGTCAACTTAGCAGTTGCGACAGGACAGGAACCAGAGGGCTCGGATAGGGAAACCTACATATCTGGCGCCAGGACGTGGTTGACCGTTGACAAATCAGGCGGTTGTGCCGTATTAGCGACGACAAATAAAACGAGATATAAGGTACATAGGCCACAATAGACAGTCGTTTCTTCACGAAGAACAGGACGAAATAAGAAAAGCTGCTATGCTTTTTCTGTAAGTATTTCATTACTTCATATTTATTTGTAATAATATTTCTTTTCCAGGAGACAGCTAGTAGATAAAGCCAGTTCAACACGAAGGATAAGACCATTGACAGAGCCACTTCTGAACCTACAGGACAGAGACGACTCAGATGAGGAACAAGGGGGAGACGACGACAGAGACGAATCAGATGAGGCACAAGCTGGCCTCCAAGTTTTATCCCAACGTGGTTCACCTCCGGTTCAACAGGACAGACAACAATGGCGAGGACGTGGAAGGGGGCGATTATTACAAAGAGATCAGCTGCAAAGGTCCACTAATTCTTTCAGAAGGTGATTAAGATTAAATGAGACAAATGTTGAAAAATAAAGGAGTTATTGACAAATCGGTATCGATTTTAAGCTCATTTTTGCAAAACCTTGAATTTTAGTGTTTTTCAGTGAAATTTTGAGATTTCACCCTCAAAGAACAGACTGAAGATATTATCAGATTTCAAAATTTCAAAGTGCGCTGAGTTTCGGATTGGACTGGGCCACTTTTCCGCACCCACGCGTTTCCTGGACGCACAATTTTGGGTTCTCGCCCCAGCCTACTACGGAACCGCGTAGATTTTTCTGATAAACCCTCGTTCAAGCGTTTTCTCTGAGAAAAGCGTGGCCAGCTAAGAAATATGTGTCGTGGTCTGTTTTATCAGTGATTTTTTATTCATATTATATACTAATAGGCAGGTTTAAAAATGTTTATTAACATTTTTTAATCAATCCGGCAGATTTTGCCGGATTTTAATTTTCTCGTCCGGCATATCTTTAATAACGCCATTAAAAAATAGTTTAAACAACGTAATAATATATCGAATGCAAAATCGAAATGACTATTTTAAGATGAGGCAAACATTGAATAGTGATTCAAATTTGAATTTGTTGCAAATATAAAGTTTTTCTTTCGAGATATGGGGATGCTGAATTAGAACAAAAAATGTTAGATTTTTGTTAAAAATCTGAAAAAGTAAGAATTTTTTTTCATCAAATGATAGTAATTTCCACAAATATCAATTTATCAATGTGAAAAGGTTGAAGAAATTATTACTGAGTTAAAATTGGAAGTTAATCTGAACTAAAATTTTATTACAAATTATTTTTCAAATATTGTATCAAAAAACGATATTTCGAAAAAAATGCATTATTCTACTAAAAAAAAATTCTTCCAGATAATACAATATTTGAATCTGGGTGGCAAGTGCAATCTTAATTGCACTTTTAGTGTTATATGACATTAAAAATATCATAAGCAGAAAACTCCATAGTAGAAACAGTGTAAATTTTTTTAAATATAATTCTTCAGAATATTTTTAAATTCCTAAAATTTTGTACGAAACAAATAAAAGTATTGAGGTATAAAGTAAATGTTATACGCTACGTTTATTCATAATAATTATCTGAAGTAATATTATGATAAAAGAGAAAACATTATAAAATAATTTCCGACATTTTCACTTTGTAAAATGTCAGTGGCGTAACTACTAGGCGATACTGCTGTCTAACTGATAAGCAAGTTATAAATCGGCCTTCTTTTTTAATCTCAAAGGGATCTCCTAAAAAATTTTGCGGATGGGGCCTACAAGTTTCTAGTTATGCCACTGAACTTATTTACTTACCATTTCAAATAGTAAGGCTGACAATCTCGCGTAGTGCTTATTGATATACGAGACATGAGTGTAGTGAATGACATATTTTATTTCCTAAATAATTATTTCAATGTTTTCCTCAAACTAATTATTAATAGTAGAGATTTGAGATTCACATACAAATCACAGATGTGTCTTTCTCTGAGTACATTATTTCATTATTATTGTACATCATTAATTACGCAGTTTAACAATTAACAGTTCTGTGCTAAATATTGCTGTGTACACTATGTTTTATGACAAATTCGCATTCCCTGACACTTTTCTCGTCAATAATTATTATTATCAATAATTATAATTATCTATTATGTTAAAGAATCGGGCAAAAGTAAATAAAAATCTGTAAATACATCCAAACAATTAATACCTAACGAAGAACAATAATATTATATTGTTCTTATTATAACAGTGTAACAATATATTGTAAAAAATGATTAATTATTATTTATTTTAAATTGAAATTGGGAACGTTAAGCAAATTAGCGAAATATGAAGATTTTTTAAAGTTAAAAAAATATATCCAATAGTGACATTTTTCCACCCTTTTTAAAAACTGCTTTAAAAATGCGGTTATGCCCTTTTGTCAGTTAAGTAACAGTAGACAGTAACTGCTAAGTGCCGTAAGCGAATTAATCAAGAAAAACAACATAGGACAGGCCTCAGACTCACTTTAGAGATAAAAAATAGTGTAAATAGTATCAAACAATTTTTTAAATAGCGTCAAAAGAGTGTTATAACATTTTTCAAGTATTAAAAATGAACTTCAATGTTTATTTCAAAGGTTTTTCTTCAGTCTATAATTTATGGAATTTCCTATTCGTTTATCGGAGGCTTCACAGTCTTTCCCCTTTTTTCATTTTTCCACTCAAACTCAAACTGAATTATTAGAATCAAATGAGAAAATCCAACTATTTTTGGTTGAAAAGTTAATTCTTCTGAGTTGAACAGTACTATTAAATTTTTCGTTAAGAATTTATCTTTCTGATTTGAAAATTTTATTATTTGATTCAAAATTGAATTATTTTATTGAAATCTCAACAATTTTATTAAAAAATCGTACTTCTTGGTTAAAAATTTAAGTGTGTTCTTAAAACCTCGTCTTTTTGGCTTGATAATAAAATAGTTTGATTGCCATTTTTTTCTAGGCTAAAAAATGACTTTTTAATAGAAAATCCAACTATTTTGTTGAACATTCATCTTTTTGGTTTGATAATGTATCTTTTTCTGTAAAGCTTTCATCTTTTTTGGTTAAAAATGCAACTGTCTGCTCAAAAATTGATTTGTTTCAATTTAATTAATTGGTTAAAAATTGATGTATTTTGTTCAAAATTCGTATTTTTTGGAAGGAAATCCATTTTGGTTAAAAATGCAGTTTTTAGTTGGAAATTAATTTGTTTTAGATGAAAAATCAACTGTTTTGTTGAAAATTTGTCTTTCTTGGTTAAATACAACTGTTTTTTATTTTAAATTCAAATATTTTTTGTTGAAATATCAACTATTACATTTTTTCTTGAATACAATACAAATTATCTCAATACAAATTACACAACATCATTTTTGGTTAAAAATGTATCTGTTTTAGCTTAAAAATTGAACTATTTAGTTCTACATTTTTAGAAACGAAACAAAATAGAATAAAAATTAACTAAATAAACTTTGGGCAAACATCACATCCATTGTTCAAAATATGTGGCTGAAGGTTTAGTTGAAAATTCCTATTTTTTTGTAGAAAATTAAACTATTTCGTTAAAAATTTATCTAGTATGTTGAAAATTCATCTTTTCTGACAAAAGATTAATCTTTTTAGTTGAATTTTGAACTATTTGGTAAAATAAATATGTATTTGGATTACAATTCGTATTTGTTGGTAGAAAATCAATTTTTGTGTTAAAGATGCAATGTATGGTTAAAAATTAATCTGTTTCAGTTGAGGATTGAAGTATTTTGTTGAAAATTCTTCTTTTTTGGTTATATTGAACTGTTTTTCATTTAAAATTAAAATCTTTTGTTATAAGTATGAACTATTACATTTTTTGTTGAAAATTAGTATTTCCAGGATGAAAATGCAACTGTTTTGTTGAAAATTCATCTCTTTGGCTTGAAAATTCAACTAATACGTTGAAAGTTGAACTACTTTGTTAACAACTAATTTTTTTGGTCGAAGATTCATCATTTCAGTTCAAAAAAAAAAATTATTTATTTAAAAACTTTATTATTTTATTAAAATGTCTCCTTTTTTATTATAAAATTAATTGTTTTAACTGAAAATTTAACTATTCCACTTTTTGCTAGAAATTTATCTTTTTTAGTAGAAAATCCTACTATTTGATTCACAATTTATGTATTTGGTCGAAAATTCATGTTTTTAATAGAAAGTTAATCTTCTTGATTTAAAATTCAAATATTTGATAGAAAATCTATGTCTTTTGTTAAAAATTTGTATTTTTTGGTAGAAAATTAATCTGTTTTGATGTAGGATTCAAATAGTTTGTTAAAAATGTACCTTTTTTGGTTGTATTTAACTGTTTTTAATTTAAAATTAACATCTTTTTTGGTTTAAATATCAACTATGACATTTTTTTAGCAAAGATTCAAAAATTTGGTAGAAAATTCAACTGTTTTGTGAAAAATTATGTAATTTGTTGAAAATTCATTTTTTGGTCGAAAATTAAACTATATGGTTTCAAATTCAGGTGCTTTGTTAAAACCTCATCTTTTTGGCTTGAAAAGTCGTCATTTCGAACGGTCCCTAATCAGCCATTGAGAGCATTTGTAGCCAATTAGCGAAGAAGTTCGAGAATATTTTAAAAAAAAGTAAATAAATAGTGGCATTAGTAGAAAATTTTGGGAAAATAGTGTCTAGTGTAATTTTTTCTAAATATTAGTAAAATAGTGTCATCGTTAAAAAAAAGTAAAATAGTGTTGATAGTGTGGTGAGTCCGAGGCCTGCATAGGAGGATAAAATTATGATATATTGTAGTAACAAAAAATTACTGTAAATCTTACTGTCATACGATGTCAGGATTAAACAACTTAACCGCTAATCAAGTTCATAGGATTTTCACTATTCATCCTAAGAAACTGGACACCTATAGCCGATAGCCATGGCCAATTTACAAACCATATTCCTTTGCGTAAATATTTAAAAAAAAAACTTGTTTTAGTCAAACAAACCTTTGTTACTCTACGCAAAAGAGTAATCATATAATTAAATTTACATTAATGAACGGCATTCTTTGCATCGAATCAACTTTCATTTTATTACAAAAGGAGATATCAAAGAATTACTTTTCATATATAATTAAAAAAAAATTTATTCAAATAAACTTTGTATAAATATTACATTTGAATTGTGATTTTGCCTATTTAGGTCTCTATTAGGATTAAACTGAAGCACACAATATCTAAATAAGAGTTTGATGAAGTTAAATATTACAAAGACTGTATGAAATTTATTTAAATAAAACATACGATTCCCAATCCTGATATTTCTATTTTCCTAATCGATTTAATCCAAAGGGAAATAGAAGAAAACGGAGAAACTCAAGAAATCCGCAAACTATGAACTCCAGGGGAACCGAGAATAATGTAAAAATATATATACATATATTATAGACACAGCTTAGGTAAAGAAGTTTGAAGGCCCTTGGGCGCACATGTCTTTCCATTGTTATGGCCGGGTGAAGCAGTAGGAAAACCTCCTGGAGTGCTGCCGGAGTTTGCAGGAGAAATCCGGCAATTCAGGGTACTGAGCTGCTGCAACTTCGGCGGGCAGGAAAAATACCGGCTGGAGTTTGCAGCAGGTCCTGCGAACTCCTGCGTGCAGTAGGCACTGCTTCGCCGGAGTTTTTAGGAGACCAAAGGGCAGTAAGCACTAGGAATCCTACTGCTCGTCCCATCTCTAAAAAGTATATACTTGTTCAAATCGCAGTTCGTTTAAAAAGTTTCCACGGGCCAAAGTCGTTTAGCAAGTTTAGCGTCAAAAAATGTAATCCTCTACTTCTTGTTGCAGAATCAAGTTCGCAGTCCATGTATTTTCCTGAAGGTGACCCTAATTCTGGTACTCCTCGACGTGGCCCTTCTTCTTCGTCTCCTGACAGACGATCTCCTGGAGGGTCTTTTCCTGCTGAAAGGTCCCATTCTTCTGTCCGGTCTCATCCTTCTACCGGGTCTCCACCTCCTGCGGAGCCACCTATTCGTTCCAGGTCCAGGTCTCCTCTTCCCAGGCAAACTTTTTCTCGCGTACTGGGATATAAATTTGAAGAACTTGGATTTATTCGACTCATTCCCCACACCAATCAGACCCGGATATTCGAACTTCGAAGATACGCTATTCCTCTCGATAACTCAATTGAAATGGTAACCAAAAGTTGGGGCTATAGGCCCACACCAACCGAAGAACAAATTGTACTGTCAACAGCCAATAATGAAGTCTATGCAATTTTGGAAAGAACATCAAACAGACAAACGATTTTTAGTGGAATATTTAGATATACTTTTCCACAGTTGAAACGGGTTAAAATAAACATGAACAGCAGCGTGGTTGAAGAATTGACCACAGAAGAAATCGCGGAATCTCCAGTAGGCAGGAATAACCCAATCGCAATGCACTTCAGAATATATCGAGTGTAAACCACAATTCTTCACATCGTTAGGAAAAAAAAAAATAATAATGCCCAGGTCTGTCGGATCTCGCGCTTTGTACTCAGTTGACATACATAACCCACGCTTATTTATAGAAATTTTGAAATAAAAGGTCAAAAAAATGACAACTATAAGTTTGTTACTTTGAATTCGCTTTCCAGGCTGGCCGTTGGAGCGGGAAAACCGGGTAATGAACAATAATTCCGGTAAATTACAGTGATCACTGATTTACAGACTTTGTTTTTCCTTACTTCCTCGTGACACTCTAAACCTTCTGGTATTCAAATATATTATTTTTCTAAAATACCATCTGAATATGCGGTTTTTACTACCACTGGCAGTCTCCATACTGAAGCATAATTTTCTTTTAACTCATATTCTTTTCCATATTTGAATCCTTTCATTACTAATCTAGGTTTGAATTTTTCTTGACCATCTTCTCCTATTTCATTTTTGAATACCTATTTTGAATCTATAATGTTTACTCTACTTCCATCCTTCTTGATTTAAGGTTTCTTGTACTAAGAAGCCACAGAATGTACCCTATTACAGTGTATCCTACTAAGACGGATTTATTTGCTCTTTGAGAAAATTTGGTTTTAGCTTTTGGAACTCTAGCGAAGGCTACGCAGCCAAATTTTTTAATTCTTTCTAAATGAGAATTTGTTCCTGAAGCTAACTTCTGAAAAAAGATTTCAGAATCTATTGATTTATGTAGTGTACAATTATAAATTTGTATCGCTCCCTCAGCTGCTAACTCCCAAACACTTTAACGTAAACCCAAAACAAAAATTAGAGCTCTAATTTTTACTTGCAAAATGTTCTATTACATTCTTTTTCAGCACTTTTAAACGGACTTGCTAGGTTGAGACAGGGCATGATGGACACATTTGATCTTGTCCTGCACCCAAAGCTCGCTCGGGTACACATAAATCTGTAACACAATCATAAAGAATAACGTTTTATAATAATAATGATAATATTAAAATCTTTAGGTATCCTGTCAGCTATTAGGAATTTCTATGAAATGCATCAAAATACGGTGAAAGCATGAGGAATTTTTTAATATAAAGTGGAATGGTTCCGAATATTTGCAACCGAATTTAGTTTAACATCTTGAAATCTGGTGTACATATTTAGAAAAATCCTAATTGAATTTCATCAGTTGCAATTTCAGCATATTATTAACAGTGTATATTCAAAAGTCGATTGATTAGTCCCTCGAATTTATAAAATTGAAATAATAACAATAATAATAATTTGAGATAGTGGACTGTAAAAATGATATTCACATTCATATTCAAATTTTTCTACAAAAAATATCTTTGGGAGTTTTTGTGATATTGATGTAAAATCGAACTTAGATACCGATGCTTTCGTTTCAAGGTAACTTTTTTTTCTCTGAGTAATTTCTGAAACATTAGACCGTGAGATGGGTATGTATATCTAAATTGTGACATCAATTTTAAAGAAGTTTGCAATCGAATTTTTTATCTTGAAACTGACTCTCATCAAATGTAAATGTCCCAGAAGGACAATGTTGACTGATTTAATGTAAGAGATAACGACTATAGTATAGCATATATAAGCTAATGAAGCAAATAAAATTTCCCTTAGTTACACTTCTAATTAAATTCTTCATCATTACATTGATCAGTTTTTCATCTAATTATCAAATATGAGGATTGTCTGTAATCTTGTCTTATCCTGGGCTGTTATCCTTAATTGTATTGGTGAATATAATAACAAAATATATCTATAATTTAGTTATATTTCTTTTGAGCTTCAAAGCGCTTAGAATGTTTACGACTTAATGTTCACGCAGCATTTTTATACGTATGTTAAAATAAAGTGTTAAATTTCTTTGAATGGTCAGTTTTATAATTTCGATGTGCGTGTAGGCTTGTCTAACTTGTATGAGGCCTATAAGAATTGACACTTGCCTGTTGCTATTTATAGCAATCCATGCGAGACAATTGAACTTGAGAATCTGATCATTCTGATGTCAAAGATAAAATAACTCAATTTAATTAGGCACCTTTTTCCTAAATATAAAAAATTCTCACTTTTCTTGGTTTCAAAATAAACTCGAAAAACCCGTCATGTATAGAATACTAAATTTTTTTGTGTTCCTCAAAATTAGCTGGACTCCACATGAGCCAAAGTCGTTTAGCAAATCTACTTTCAAAAATGTAATTCTCTATTCCTTCTTGCAGAATTAAGTTCACAGTCCGGGCGTTTTCCTGATGATGATCCTAATCCTTATGTTCCTCCACGTGGATCTTCTTCTCTTTCTGACACACAGTCTCCTGGAGGGTCTCCTTCTCCTGCCACTCCTCGTTCTTCTGCCGCGTCTCCTTCTCCTACTGAGCCACTTGGTCGTTCCAGGTCCAGGTCTCCTCTTCGCAGGCAAGCTCCCCCTCGCGTACTTGGATTTATGATGCAAGAGCTTAGACGTATTCGACTCATTCCATATAACAATCAGACCCGGGTATTCGAACTTCGGAAATACACTTTTCCACCCAATAAACCAATTCAATTGATAGGCAAAAATTATGAACCTAGGCCCATACCATCCGGAGAACAAATTGTACTGTCAACAGCCAATGGTGATGTCTATGCAATATTGGAGAAAATACAAAACAGACAAACTATTTTCAGTGGAATATTTAAATATCCTGCTTTGCTGTTAAAACGGGCTAAAATAAACGTGAACAGCGGCGCAGTTGAAGAATTGACCAGAGAAGAAACCGATGAATGTCCAGTAGGCAAATCAAATCCAATTGCAAAGAGTTTTTCAATAGATCTTGTGTAAACTACAATTTTTCACACTGCCAATAACAAAAAAAAAAATATGTCCGATCTCGCTCTTTGTGTTCGGTCTTTATGCTCAAACCAAGTTTAAGCAGAGTGGCAGTGAATTTATTTTTGAACGAGAATTTTACAAAAATTTTCTAAGAGAAATCTATCGAACCGCTCAAAATATTACAAATTTTATATGACATGATTTTATGCAATTTGTTATAAATATTTTATGTACTTCGGACCGAAACTGGTTACTTAGATATTGTAAAAAAATACAACTTTTGAGGTGAATTATTCTCCTTCTTATCATTCTTTTCAGACTTCTATTATCTATAACGAAGAAAGATATCGATTATATAATGATAAGTTTAGTGGTTTGTTATTTTAAAAAATGACTACGTTTGAATATTTTTAACATTTTGTTTATATTAAAAGACAACCAAAAGAAATACGTATAAAAAATGATTTTGAATTCAACTATGAAGCTTCAATCATAAATGAATGTAGATTACATGTAAATATCTCTTTCAACTTCAATTATCAATTTCTTTGCAAGATAGAAAGGAAATTGATTCTTAAATAATTCAAGCTTTTCACTTAAAATAAAGTATGCACGAGAAACCATGATGAAAATTATAAGCAGCGAAAACGGAATTACGCTTCTATTGATCCGAAAAATACCGCGGCTTATTTGGTCTTGTGCTGTTGATACATACATTTTCTTACTAATCCAAAATTTGGTAGAGGGTTTTGTTTCACCTACTCTAGAAACTGTATGAGGGATATTTTTTTCAAGAAAAAAGTATCACCTTCCACCTATAGTTTTCACCTATTCTGGGGGACTGACGAAGGTTTAATGAATAATGAGAATCAGAAAAAATCACGTATTTTTGAAAATTGAGAAGAGTTAAGAATTTGTTATGATTATATTACATTATGAAAACATCTACCACATCAAATTCGTTATAATTACGCAAAATAAACTTCCAAATTCTACAGTTTTAATTAATAGCAAATAAATTGTAATTTAAAAGCTTTTGAATTGTTATTTAAATTATTAAATTTTATCGCTAGTAATATTTGTCGTATTAATACAATTTTACCTCGAGAAACTCGAATCATTTTATGAATATAATCAGTATTAAGATAACAATTTCGTGAAATATGATGGCAGCTGTTTTAAATTGAAGGAACCATTACTTTGAAATAATTGTTTTCATTCAACCAAAAATATCTTTAAAAAAAAATCATTTTAGATGAGAAACAGATTTCCAATCGAAAAAAAATATATTTTCCTAAACAAAAGATCTTTTTTTGACTCAAAAAAAATTCCATTGCATTAAGAAACCTTTTATTCGACCAGAAGCCAATGAATATACATTTTTTGAAGTGAATCTTTTTTTCGGTGGGAACTGTCCTTCATTCCCTCGAAATCATTGAATCACCATAAAATCTTAATATCCCTTCAGATTTATGGGAGTACTCCTTTCAATCTTCAATATCTCGTGCAATACACTAGACTTTCGATTATATCACGGGTTTGGTTCTGACCTTGCTGATGCTAGGCTTTCAGGGTACTTGGCTTTATTGCTATTATAATTTTTTGTCATTTATGAGCCACAGCTGCGGTTTAATTCTACAAACGCGTGAATAGGAATTAATACTTTCTATTAAAAACTCTTTGAACCTTCAAAATCTTGAAATCTGGTGTACATATTTAGAAAAAAAACTTAACTGAATTACATCAGTTCAAATTTCAGCCTATTTATATCTTTCTTGGGTAAATTCAGGATTTCCATGGCTCTGCTCATTCTATAGGTATAACCTAGGATGGATTGCGCCTTTTCACATTACATATTATTCACATTATTCCCGGTGTTTTGTTCGGATTCATCTCTTGATGGCCATACCGACACAGCAAGATGCTATTCCCACTACCGGTTCTGGTCCGATGTATTCACTTGCTGCGCCGCGTTTTGCCAACTGGTCCGCCTTCTCGTTATTCTTGATCACTGTGTGACCAGACACCCATATGAGGGCCACATTGTTTCTTTCTGTAATTTGGTTTAGTGCCTTTTTTTATTTCCAAAGCAGTTCTGATATTATGTCTGGTTTCCCTATTGCAGTTAGTGCCGCTTGGCCGTCTGAACAGATCGTGATCTGTCTGCCAGCAGAGTTTTCTTCTATTAGTGTTTCAGCACAGCGAAGAATGGCCAAGACCTCGGTCTGAAAGATAGTTAGCCTATACTTTTCTCTCTCCTGCTGTCATGAATTCCTGCTCCTCACCCTCCCTCACCCCTGGAGCCATCTGTATACCAGATTTACCATTGGAGGAGCGGGTTGCCATTTGCTTTCCACAGATCCCTGCTTGGGATGCAGACACGGAAAGCTTTGGCAAAGTTGAAGCGTTTTGTTATTTTATCTTGCCTTATCTGTAGAATCGGCAGTGCGCTGATATCACTCGGGAGCCTAGTGTGTCTAGTCCCCTAGACACTACGTCCACCCAAAGGCTCTCCTGCACATCCAAAAAGTCATGACAAAACTTTCTGCATTGGGTTTCCAGGTGCTTTGCCCAGTTCAGCTTGCTTTATAGGATTAGATGCATGAAGCGCAGTTTCTACCGAACAACCTGCCTGAAAAGCATGCTGCCCTCTGTGTAGCGGGGAGGCCAAGAGCACCTTATCCCTAATTTATGTCTCGACCGGCTTCTCCAACGTCTTCAGGATAGAAGATGTTAGGCTGATTGGTCGGGAATCTCTTGCAGTAGTGAAACCCTTCCTCCCAGGTTCAGCTATGAATGCCTTTTTGTGAAACCGCTGAATAATTTCCAATTTTATCTTGTGATTTGAAAGGACAGAAGGACCCAACGGCCCTTTACACCTTTTTGTAATCAGCAAATTCAGCGGCGAAATTCCAGTCAGCCCTCTTCACCTCTTGGCAACAGCCTTCCTCCTCTTGGTCGGTTTGGATTCGTTGAAAACCCGTGACGTGAACTTCCATGAGGTGATTCAGCGTTGCTTCTCCGTGTCCCAGTCTGAAGGCAATTTAGTTTGATTTGCCCTATTGTACAACAATCTTGTCTTTTTACGGAGTTTTGCCAGGTGGGTATTCCAACATTCTGCTCGCCTCCTAGACTTAATTGTGCTTGTAGGGCCATTATTCTCATATGATGTAGTCAGTGCTCTTAGCAGAAAATCCGCGGCATGCTCTAACTCATCAATGGTACCATACCTTGTGGGAAATTCCGCAAGCCTCTCTTTGAGTTCCTCTTTATATGAGTCCCATAGTGTATTTCTGGGGTGTTTGATCTGAAAAACCACCGGTTTTTCTAGGGTTTCTCGAAACTCGATATATTTGTGGTCCGAGAGAGACTCCTTATCGAAGACTTTCCAGGCCACTACCCTGCTCCTCAGTACACCCGAGAATAGAGCCAAATCGAGAACCTCACTCCTGTTTTTAGTCTAGAACGTGGAAGTATCACACTGATTCAAAATGTCCAGCTCTGTGCCTGCTATGTATTCAATTGAATTTCTTTCTCTGTCATTGATGTTTTTGCTTTCCCACACCGTGTGGTGAAAGTTCGCATCACAGCCAAATAGCAGAGAATTTTTTTTCTCTTGATAGTACCCAGTTAGATCCTCCACCTCTCTGGGAGGCGGGGGTCCCTCGGCATCGTCAGGGAAATTAGCCGAGTCAATAAGTACCTCCAGCCTTTTTCCGCGTCTGCCCCTGAGTCTCACATTGATAACGGTGAGATCTCTAGAGCCGAGTTTAGGCACCAAGATCGTATCCATACCCTTGACGGCTATGCATGCCCTTGGCGCTTTTTCTCGTGGTCCCTTATATATGAAGCCACATCCTGACAAGTCATTAATCTTTTCTCTGTATAACCAGAGTTCTTGGATCAGGGCAATTCCTGCATGCACCACTGACAAGTGCCTGGCCAGAACCGCCGAGGCGTCTTTGCTGTGGTGCAGATTAATCTGCATCATAGGGATTTATATGTCAGCTATGAAAAGGTTAATTCAGGGCCCCCAAATTGAGTCGGCAACCTAGGGCCGCAAGGGCTCCACAAGTTCGCATTACTCGTGGCGGATTGCCTCCTGAGGAGCCATCCACCACGGGCGTTGAGTTAGAAGAGGGCCTTGGAACAGGACCCATATTGTTTTTGTTTTATTTTTTGTGTTTCATCCAATTGTTCCACCAGAAGCTAGGGTAATTAGAAACACCCTCTGCAGAGCCCCGCTTGCAGGGGGCGGGTCTACATACTATGTTATTTGACCTGGTGTCCCAAAGTTTCCATTAAGGCACCATTTTTGAGACCCCGGCCTATTAGTCACTATTGAGGGCGGCAGGACGGAATGTTCAAGGATTTGTTAACTCTGGTACTATTCAGCCCTTGACATGGCGATCACATCGTAGCTTGGAAGCATGAGAACTCGAGCCCTCGATATTCCAGGAGACTTTGCAATTACCCCCTGGATGATTCGCACCTTAGTTTAAGTCCTACTGACTAGAGTCTGTCAATTCCCCAGAGTAGCTACACCTCGCGATGCAGCCTCCTCGGATGGAGGCCATGGTTCAGTTGGGAGTAGCAGTAGGACCGAACCGAGGCCGTTGGAAAAGAAGCTCACCGGCGCGAAGAGGATTCGTGCAGAGGTTACATGAACGTTGTGTCAATATGGATGGACAAATTATCTGAAGCTAATATTGCTCTCCCTGATTTTCTCCCAGAAGATGTTCATCTCTAGAATCTGAACTGTGTAGCTTACAAGAAGGCGGTCTCCCTGCTTGTCGACAATAAATGTAACGATACGTCAGTACTCCAAAAGTCAGGGCACTTGCTCGAAACTCAAGAAAAACTAATCATTCGCTGAATAAGTGTAAACTGTTGACCATCAAGCAGCACTGACACCAAAAATAAGATCTTTTTTAACAGCAAAACAGCGCCTTGAACGGCGAGTAAAATAGATTCAGGGAAATTCCACCCTTTCAACTGTTCCTTCCCGTCTATTCAATGGAACGTTACGCGCCGTTAAAGATCCGCCTAGCCGAGAAGAGATTCAAGTCTTCCGAGAGAAAGTGTATGGAGATACTTATCAGCGAAATAAAGACCCTTCAGATATATCACTCTTCCGTAACTTTTGCCAAAGGCAAAGGTTGCACGCTCCACGGAAAGAGTGTCCACTAATTACATCTGAAGAAGTAAAGAAATTTATCGCTAGAACTATTAATTTTTCAGTGCTAGGGTCCGAAGAACTACAGGCTCATAGCTTGCTCAAACGCCAGCTGCAAGCTATTCACTGGCATCCTCAAAGAGAGGATATTAACATCTATCGACCTGGTATGGAGTGCAATAGTTGAACAACGTGGATGCAAGAGAGGGCTGTCAGGTTGCAGAGAGAACCTGTTAATAGACAGTAGTATTACCCAGGACTCGATCAGTCATCGGCGCAATTTGTCCATGGCTTGGATTGTCTAGCGTAAGGCAGTCGATCAGACGAACCATGAGCTACTTGTTGAGCTCCTTGAACGCCTGGAGGTGCATTCAAAAATAGTGAGATGCATAAAAAAGCTCATGCTCTTGTGGTGGACAAGATTTGTCATAACATCTGACAAAAGACAAGTGATCCCTTCATGGTTAATTCTACGGCATCATATGTAGAAAAGAGCTTTTGATGGGTCTGTAAAACATGTTTCTCAAGTGTGCTGCATTGAGATTGGAGACTGAAGGATTTCTTTCTGCCTATCAAGACGGCGTTATAGCCACCTTACTTTACCGCGAGAGCATAATGAATGTACCTGTAAATGATACCAACTACCGAGCGTGGAAGCAAGTGCCAGAAACACTTGGACATGTTCCCGGTGGATTTTCAAAGTACGGGTACATAGAGCGACACAGTACAGTTCTAAAAGTGTTATATTAACGACCTCAAGCACTTCTATGAGGTTGATCCATTGCCCAGCTTGCAATAAGCTCAGGGGAAACTCGAGTTTGTTGTGGAGAATGATCAGTGTATGATCTACTGGAATTTCTCATTCTCCACCACTTAACGTATCAGTGCTACGAAGCCTGACATTGTCCTCCCAAATCTGACGACCTAAAATATTTACGTGATTGAATTCTTGGCACCATCCGATGGAAATATCATGGCAAAGTAGGAAGAAAAACGGGCGAAATGTCAAGTTCTTTTTTTCTAACTGAGCAGGCTGTATCAAGGCTACAAAGTCCATCTTGTAGTTCTCATAATCGGCTGTCTTGAAGGTATGTAAGCTTAATTTCTTAGTCAACTCAAAAAGATTCCGGCTTGCCAGCGTCAGGCCCATTCCATCGCGAACCGGATGCCAAAGGCTGTTCTTCTGCGATCACTTAATCTGGTCCAACAACACTGCTCCTAAGAACATAATACAAAAATTGGTAGCTATAAGAAAGTATCGAGAGATGAAACCTTCATCTCCAACTATCCCGTCTGCCGCGTAAGGTCATCCGCGGCTAGAGGTCTGACTCCAAGGAAGAATGTTGCATGATGATATCTCGCGTAAATTTCCCGCTCTTGCTTAACGTGTAGGACAGAAGTACCAGAAGTGGATGATGTATACGTTCCATTTGCGTCGGGATTGGTTGCTTTAAGGAACCATAATCGTAGCTTCTGGAGCCTGCAAGTTCTCACACTAAAAATTAGACATTCAAGAAAGCGGTCTCCCTGCTTAGCGAAAAAGGAGTAATGATACTCCAGTACCCCTGAGTAAGACTCGCGAGCGTATCGCACAACTTTGGTTTGAAATTAAAACGGAAGACGGCATGCATCAAATGTAAAAGAATCACTTCAAAACTCAGGGCACTTGCTCGAAACCTAAGGAAAGAAAATCACACACTCAACAAGTGTAAACTGTTGACCATTATGCAGCACTGGATTTAAAAAATAAGATCTCTTCTAACAACCAAAAAGCGCTCTCAACACGGAGTAAAGTGGATTTAGGAAAATTCCACTTTTCTACTCATCCTTCCCGTCCATTCAATAAAACATCATGTGCCGTTGAAAACCTGCCTGATCGAGAAGAGATTTCAGTCTTCTGAGAGCAAGTACATGGAGATACGTATCAGCTAGATGTGAAGAAAGTTATCGCTAGAGCTAAAAACTTTTTAGTGCAAGGGCCAAATACAATCAACAACTATTGGTGGAATAAGTTCACTTCTACGCACTAATTATATATAATACGCAAAAAAAATTAGTATATTTACTACATTCTTAAACAGAGAGCAATCCATCCTGCAGTTGTTTGTGGAAGCACGCACGGTACTAATCCCTAAGACCGTGAATTTGTCATGTCGAAAGAACTACAGGCTCATAGCTTGTTTAAACACCAACTAAAGCTATTCACTGGCATTCTCAAAGAGAAAATATTAACATTATCGAGTCGGTATGGAGTGTAATAGTTGAATAACGTAGATGCAAGAGAGCTCTGGCAGGTTGAAGAAAGAACCTCTCAATAGACAGGATTATTACGCAAGACTCGATCGAATATCGACGCAATCTGTGCATGACTTGGATTGACTATCGGAAGGCATTAGATAGTACAAACCACAGCCGAACACAGAAGAGTATAAGGTCAATGTACTCTAAAGCGATTGGCATGAGCTTTGGACTAGATTGATGTGCCTGCGTCCATCCACACAAAGGAGGACTAGAAACTACATCATCGCGTGACGATCAGGATTTTCAACTAACAGGTAAGCATAACATTCAACACCTTGGTGATGAAAAAACATATGCATATCTACGAATACCAAAAGCGGAAACCCAAGAGTGGCAAAGAAGCGTTTCTTTACAAATCCGCGGAACAGGCGGCGAGACCCTTGGCCTAAATTTTAAAATCAGTAGTGAGGAAAGTGCATTATTCCATCTGGATGCTTTACTTCTAAAAGCCGAAGTAAAGAAAGCAGAGGCTGAAAGATTTCACCAACAGCTACTTGACAAGAAGATTCACGAAATCTTTTACAGAAATGGAGAAAAACAGTCCTTGTCCAAGCAGCAAACTTTTGCTTTTCTCAGATCATTAGTGCTTAATAAAGGTACAGAGGGTTTCATTCTCGCATGCAACGGCTGTGCCATTTCCACCTTAGTATACCGTGACCAAATTTTATGTATTGTTGTGTGAGTTTCCTACCTACAAAATCTCTCCAAAGTAGGAGGAAAAGAAGGAGAGGTATGAAGACCTTAAAAGGTAGCTGCAACAACTGTAACAATATCTCCCAATATCTCCCAACCTTAATCCCATACTCGCATGCCAGGAAGCTGTCATCCTTGGGTCGCTTCGTGACCTCAATACACACGAGAGTTCTGCCGGCCTGTCATTGTAATTTCGTCGTGCCCAGTGGCCAGCCATCTCATAATCGCAAGGCTTGGAAGTACGTGTGATTTACTACGGTTTTACTGAAAGCCGGTTTTATTTTCACAGTTGGCAGTTGCTCTTAGTGGGACCCTGCTGTGGTTGTTTTACATTTTTTCTTAAATTTTATATATGAATATGTATGTATGTAAATATATGTATATATATATATATATATATATATATAATTTAATTTTTCATCTGATCATGTTTACAGATGATGAAGACGGAACCCACGCGAAACGGAACGCGTATACTAAATTCAGTATATGCGTATACTAAATTTCGTATACATGTATACTGAATTTAGTATACGTGTATACTTAATTTCATGTACGTGCATACCTAATTCAGTGTATGCATATACTAAATTTACTTTATCTGTACTAAATCTAGTACAGATTTTTCTAACAGTGTATGCAATACATCCTTATATTGTAATAACGCTCTCTAATGTAATAACACTATTGTAATAACGCTACATAGATTTTAAGTACGGTGTTGCAGTGCGTATGCGGGAACTACGGGAGAGCTGAGCCCTCGCCAGAAACAAATTCAATTCACAAAAATTGATGAAGAAGTGTTCTAATTCTACTTCTGGATCTTATCTTGTTAAAACAAGATGCATCTGTTGCTTTTTCTGAAGCGCATTATTGACACGAAGCTATTGCTTGGGTTCATGCGGTGGCGGAAAATTGGAAGTATAATATGCTATATAATCAAGCGAATTGTTATGAAGCAAATTGTTATGAAGCGAATTGTTATGAAGCGAATTGAGTATGGTATTGAGGTATGGTATCGGTGCGGGGCACGGTGACTATTACAAATAACGCCGGTATTTTTTGATATTCATATTAGTTTTTCACATAAAATTGTTTTCTCTGTTTAGAAGAATAGTGATTCGATGCAATTTCTCTTTTACAATTCGTGTCGGAAGAGTAATTATGAAAAAAAGTTTTGGTAAAAACCGATGAAAAAGTCTTTGGCTGAAATTAAGCACTTGCAGCATATTTTGAAATACATGAAGCATGAAAAAGTTACATTTTATTGGGTAAAGTATTTTATTAAACTTCTGGTATCATTATTTGTTTCTATGAACGTTTTAAATGTATTAAAATTAATTAAATCTTGGGCCGTCATATATGGGGCATGACGCCGCGCCGCGTGCCTATGTATTTTAGCAGGGAGTGAGACGTTATGATTGTTTTCGCCACATACTTTACTTTGAATCATAATAAAACAATAAATTAGTGTTGAAAATGCCTGGAGTAATTTTTTATCGTTACATTACACTTTCCAGAATTATTATATTATGCAATTTTTATTTTGCAATGTTCATATTGTTTACTTAAACGGCAGTGATATGACGGTCTCCGTACCCCAATGTATGGAGTACGCTGACTGAAATGCAACATCCATCAAATAATTAAATATCAAATAATGAAGAAATTAAAAATCGGTTCGAAGTAATAACATATGTTCCCTTATAATGTAAGCTTCGCCTTATAAAATAAAAACATCAAAATCATATTTCAATCATAAATAATTTATAGGACATTTGAATTAAAGCAAGACACCATACCCCACTCTCCCCTAGATACAAGGACAAGATTTTTAATTTTGTAATATTTTTAACATAGAATCCTTAATGAACAGAATAAAAAAAATTCAAAACCTATTCGTTATTTCAACCAAAGAATAACCTACAAAGATGAATTTTCAACCAAATAGTTGAATTTTCAAACAAAACAGGTCAAACTTCAACTGAAAACTGTTGAATTTTCACACACAAAAAATTAATTTCTCAACAAAAAGAAAAATTCTCAAAGAAAAATATAATAGTTGATATTTAAAATCAGAAAAAATAATTCCCAAGAAAATAGAGCATAGATTTTCAAGATCAAATTTTGGAATAATAAAAAAAGATCCTATAGGCCAAAAATTATGTTAAATCTTTCGTTGGTATACACTTCTTCACAGAAAAAACAATAGTTAATTTTTGTTGCGGGTAGATTTTATTTACATAAAGTTGATTTTTTCGCATCGAAATAAAGCGCGATTCAATAGAGTTGACATGGTAATTTTTTTGCTGAATTGCTAAATTGAGAGAAAATAAGGTTGATTAGACAAAGTTAACCAATTCCCAATAAATCATTCAAGAATTTGGACGATAAAATTTCATCGAGTTTAAGGACCGTCTTTGGATAGCGACTGAAAATCTATTTTTCACTTTAGAAAAATAATAAAAAGTTGCTCCCGAGATATGGTGAAGCTGAATAAGAATAAAAAAGTTTTTATCCAAAAAAAATTATTCTGTTCTGGGAAAATAAAGATTCAGCGCGACGGTATCGCACTGTAGCATTCGAGTTTTCGCTGAAAGATATATAAAAAGAAGAAAGGTATATGTTCATTTATAAATAAATAAGAATAATTTAAGATTGTAGGTTGAAATTTGATTGATACTTTAGTGCTGAAAAAAACTGAAAAATAGTTTTATTTAGGAGCTTTTTCTTTGAAGAAAGAATCGTTTTATTATTTTATTGTATTGAAATTGAAAAAATTTTAGGAAGAGAAATGTGGTCAGAAAAAGGTTTAAAAAAGGTAAGAGGTTAGAAAATAAAAAAAAGAAGGGAGACAAGTACAGTCAGTTATCTGGTTTTGAAATACCAATATTTTTATTTACCATATCAAAAATGAGATTTCGAACAAATCCTTTCAACAAAATACGTATTAGATTCTTTAACAATTTTTTATGCAAAAAGCCCATTTTCGGAAAAATGTTGGTTATCTAGTTCTGTAATGAAACCCTTCAAATATGTTTTTAAATAACATCGTTAAACGGCTCATTAGAGACAGATATATGACAAATGAAAAAAGGAAGGAGAAAAAAAAGTAACTTTTAACGAGGAATTCAATGGTGACATTTATTTTGACCTTGACGATGACCTTCAAGGTTTTCTCAAGGTCAACTTTTTTTTTAAATGGAAACCCTATTTTTTTACATCGGCAATCGATAGAGCAGGAACTTTCACGTTCAAATATGTACCTAGGTCATACATAGGTACATTATAACCTTGAAGGTCACTCTAAGGTCATTTAAACTTAAACAAGGTCTGTATACCTCTGGGGATAGAAGCTTTTCAAATTTTTTTCATAACAAGCAAAGTTACTAACTTTAACAAGGCGTATTCAGTAGTGACCTTAAGCATGAAGTTGACGATGACCTTCAAGGTCATTGCAAGGTCAATTTTTTCCGATTGAAACCCCTCTTTTGAGGTTACAATGTACCTATGTATGGCCTGGGTACATATTTGAACGTAAAATTTCCCGCTCTATCGATTGCCGATGTAAAAAAGGGGGGTTCCATTTGAAAAAAAAAGTTGACCTTGAACAAACCTTGAAGGTCATCGTCAAGATCAAAATAAAGGTCACCATTGAATTTCTAGTTGAAAGTTACTTCAAGAATGACCTTGACCTCCCTGAACAATATCTTATAGTCATACTTTTATTGTATACTTTATACATACTTTTTATAGTCACATTTTGCTCAAAATTTATCTTTTTTGGTAGAAAATTAATCTTTTTGGTTCAAAATTCATTTCCTTGACTTGGAAATTAATTTTTTTTAATACTAATCTTTTTGACTGACAATTTAACTACCTTATGTTTCGTTGAAAATTTGTTCTAGTTTATTGAAAATTGGTATTTTTTGGTAGAATATTAACCTTCTTGGTGATTGATTATACTTTTTTGGTGAAAAATTAATCTTTTTGGTTGCAAATTCATTTTCTCATTGGAAAATGAGTTTTTATGGAAAATTAATTTTTTTAATGAAAAATCTAACTAAATTTTTGGTCGAAATTTTTTGAAACTTCAAATTTCATTTTTTTAATTTATCTTTTTGGTTGAAAATTCATGTATTTTGTTAAAAATTATTCTTCTTTGGTAGAAAATTAATCTTGTTAGTTGAAATTTCATGTATTTGGTTGAAAGTTAGTTTTTTTCAATTGTAAATTAATTTTTTTAACTAAAAATTTAACTATTCCGTTCACGAGATAATAAAAAAGCATTAAAAGAATTCAGTGGTTTCGTCAGAAATCAACAAATTCATCACAGTTTAAAGAGTTCAGAAGAAAATCAAAGAATTTAAAGGAATTCAGCGAATCAAAAGAATTCTCCGAATTCAAAAGGCTTAAGAGAATTCAAGAGAATGCAGAGAATCCAGAAGAATGAAGGGAATTCAAAATATTTCAGAGAATTCAAACGATTTCAGGTCATTCGAAAGAACTTAGATATTTCAGAATAATTCAGAGTTAAAAAAATTCAGTGAATTAAAAAGAGTTCAGATAACTCAAAATAACAGAGACGATCCAATAAAATTGAGAGAATTTCAAAAAATGCAGAGGATCCAAAAGAATTAATAGAATTTTTGAAGAATTCCAGGGATTCAAAATAATTGGTAGAATTTTGCAGAATTCAGAGGATATAAAAGAATATATAGAATTTTAAAAGAATTCAGAGGATTCGAAAGAATTCGGAGATTCAAAAATATTTGAGACAATTCAAAGACCTGTGAGCTAATCTATATCTTATTTTACCCAAGTTCCAAGTAATTTTTATTATCTAGTTTCATTATTTCGCACTGAATCGTGAATTAAATTGTAATGAACTTTCATTAATAATTCATATTTTCACATGAAATATTATTCTATTTAATTTTACATGACTAAAAGTTTAATTGAACCAAATGCCGTTATGCTCTCGGTTTACCGAAATAAGTTATGTAAAATTTAACAAATACTTCTATAATTTTATCAAAATTATATACTTGAAAGTTGTAATTCGCATGTCTTTAACTGCAAAATGCCGTGAACAAGAAATATTACTTCTAACATTCATTAGCATTTGAAAACTTATTACAAAAAAGTTTTTTTGTTCATCCTGTAAAATTTCATTTTTGGTCCTTATCTAGTTCTTGAATTGCAAAATGTCTTCACCAAAAATATGACTACTAACATTCATTAAGTAAGTAATTAATTTTAGAAAATACAAATAAAATACAAAATAATTTTCCTCCTAACATACATTAAGTGTGTCATAAATTTTGAAACATCATTTTTATAATCTCAGTCTGTATCTAGACGTTGAATATTATACTAGCGCAAACAAGCATTCTTCATAAAAGTCGAATTATTATCTTGCCATGACATCAGTTTCACTCTGTGATGACACAGTTTCTTTTAAAAATGGAAACAATATTCAATATCAGTTTCCTAGTACTTTGTGCGGTTCTGTCGCGATAAATGGTGGTTTCATTCAATGAAAATATTGGTAAGTGAAATAATATTTGATGTGATCAAAAAAGAAATCAATTTCGAATTGCGCAACTTAAGATTTGACCCATCCGTGCGTCAAAAAACTCTGAACAGAACCTCTTGAATGCCACGTCTTAAGAAAAGGTAACATATGGCCAACCACTTCTAATCCGAATTAAACCAAATGATTATACAATTATAGGATTTAGGACCCTACGATGAACATAAGCCAAACAAAAAAAAAAGATTATCCTAATTTTTGGTGTTTGGGAGGTTCTGACATGACACGTATCACGTACATGATACGATACGTATAGCATTCCAGATGGATCATCGTGTAGGTTCCCAAATTATGTTCTTATATGGGATCCCACACAGATTCCTACACTGAGAAAAATGAATTATACCCGGTAATAAAATATATGTTACCGGATATAATCTTAGACTTTTAACTTTAAACATAATATGGATATTTAATATCCATATTAGAATCCTGGTCCATTAAATAACCTCAAATATATGTAACAATTTGTACAAAAGTATTTATAAACCTATACAAAATTTTGATAGACGAACACTACAAAAACGAAAGTAAAGGAGGCTAAGTTTCTGTACTTGTACAAGTGGCAGTGATGTGTAATGAAAATAAATATAAACTTACCCATTTTCTAAATCTGAATTACGTGTGATTTATCACTAATAATCATTTGACAACTCAATTATCATTTGCTTCAATGCAAACAGATGCATATGACACGTGCCACGATGCGACGTACCATCTGAGACTACACAGACGCCTGGATATTTCAAAATCTGAGATGTTAGAATTTAATGCCTGAAGATTATAAGAATGTAACATCTAGAGATTATATTTCGTAACATCTTCATAAATTATAAAAATATTATAGATTATACGCGCTAATATACTTTTATATACGGTGTATTATACTTTAATTCTATTATCTAGTTCATATAATCAATTTTTCTCAGTGTATACTATTTCGCGTCTCAATTTGGCCATACGACTTAATACTGCTGAAAATTCCCATATGGGACTTTATATAGGTACTTGTATGGAGACCCGGATGGGAACCCATATGGATTCCTCTATAAAATCATATGCGCGTATTGGAACACGAAATGGGATAGGAACCTATGTGGGAAATTACTGCAGTTTCCTATAGTAGCTACCGTTGCGCAGTAGTTTCTCCGGTCTTTTAAGATTTTCTGGAACAAAAAAACAATATTTTGAAAACTGATTAAATTTTAAAAAAATAGAACCCCATGCGGGATTTCGTGGAGGACCAATTCATAGGTTTACACATAGACGCAGCGATATAGGATTTCATGTGGATTTCCGTGTAGGATCCCATGTATGTTCCTATATGGGTTCCCACGCAGGTTCCTATCCCATTTCATGTCCCAGTTTTTCCGTACGATTTTATATAGGATTCCATGTGGGTTATAGGCTCGTTTTCGTACGTTTAATGCGTACATTTCAACTTCATTTTTTCAAATATTATAAATATTGTAACTTAAATCGAAAACCGTGATTCAAACCCATGAGGAACTATCTCTTTGAAAAATAAAAGGATGTAGAGCACATTGAATAGCATCTAAGTAGGTATGTTTTCCAATATAATATTAATAAAAAAACACAATTGTTTTTAATTTACTAAATAAAGACATAGAGACAACTCTACTATGACCAATTAGTCTAAAACATTTTAAATTTGTGTCCAATCGAAAAATTGTATTAAGATAACTTACAAATCTTGTTAAAATCTACTAGAAATAATGCTTTAAACTTTCGGATCACTTAAGGATGTACGCTACGTGCAATCGATCTGAAAAATCGTCAATCTTTAAAGTGATTGATCAAATCGAAAAAAAACAGATCTATTTTAATTTCTGAAAATCTTGACCGAGGCTTCTAAAGGTACTTCAGAAAAAAATAATTCAGGTTAAAATTGTTCATTTAGCAGTAGTTATTTAGAATTTTAGTTTTTGTTGTCTCTTTAGGGAAAAGCTACAATTCTTATTTAATCCTAATGATCAAGGCCTCATTTTATTCTTTGAAGGATTGTCTACAATTCTATTTGGGTGGTGTTTATTGAACTTTCACCTATCATTGTTTATAACAATAATAACTTAATGATTTCTAAATTATTTCTTTTCGATAAATCCCATCCAAATAGAATTGTAAATAATCCTTCAAAGAATAAAATGAGGCCTTGATCATTAGGATTAAATAAGTATTGTAACTTTTCCCTAAAGAGAAAGCAAAATCCAAAACTCTAAACAGCTACTGTTAAATAAATAATTTTAACCTGAATTGTTTTTTCTGGAGTACGTTTAGAAGCTTTAGTTAAGATTTGTAGAAATGAATGATAGTTATATTTTTGTCGATTTTATAAATCATTTTAAAGATAGGCGACTTTTGAGATTGAATGTACGTAGTGTACATCTTTAAAAAAAAAATTGCATATTTTTGAAAATGATCTAACCTTTTGAATCCTGGTCTGATTTAAAAATTGTATTGGAATATCTTCGGGTTATATTTTGTATCTAGTAAAATTGACCGTAAGACTGAATATATTTGCTGAAATCTGCTGAAATACTTATTGCAAATCAAAACGGTCAAAGAAAGGTAAAACAGTTTTGGATCTGCTTCACCTAGAATTGTTTTGTATATTCATCCTTGAATTATCTTTGTTGCCCTCCATGTTAAAGTTAGTTTAAGTACTTTTTCGATCTTGTAGGGCCAAATGATTTGGATGTAAATAAAAAAAGTCCAATTTTTCTTTTTGTTCAAAAGCGACGTTTTGTCAGCAAGTTAAGGATGTTTCTTTACATCCAACTCATTTGGCCCTACAAGATCAAAAAAGTACTTGAAATGTTTTGTATATTATTTCTTGAATTTAAGGCTCTTTTTTAAATACGAAAACAAATATTTACACTAAATTTCTGCTTTAAGTTACTGCACTCTTCAAATGATGCTAATAAATTACATAACGTGTATCATTCTTGCAGAATCATCATCAGTTCCTCACAATCCTCCAAAGCGAATGGATGCTCCACCCAGAAGTTCAACATAAAATGATTTGCCAGCCTTGCTTGAACATAATCTGCGTGAAGTGGATATAAATGATTCTACCCTAGTCCATATTACAACAATATTTAGTAATCCTGTTAGCCCCGGCTATGCAAGACATCCTTATCTGGTCTTCACGTACCCTACCTATATACATCGGGGCTATGGTGTTTCCAGTGTATCTGAAACATGCAGGAGTATCTGAAATATGTGTAGAGAATTATCACCTAGACGCAGCTCGAAAATTTTTCATGATTCTACTTGAAGATCCTTACATTTTTGATAAGCCTGCACCTGGTGCCTCCTATGCTGAGCATTATCAAAAGCCAGCTGCTAATTGGGCCGATGCTAAGGTGGAAGAGTGGATTCACATGCAGGTACCGTATCTGCGATCCCCACTTGCACAAAATCTATGTGAATTACATTTTTATACTCCATTTAGAGTCCAGATAACAAAAAGTGGTGTTCCTGTTGGCCCTGGGTTTGCAATACATCATATCGTCATAACGCGCACTCGCTTCATGCGTACTAAGTTTTGTGTTACATCGCATATGAAAACTTCAGGAGAGCCGAAGCATCACCGTATACATTTTACTTACACGAATACTCGTTGCCAAATTGAGGTACTTAAACTTCTGGATCCTATATTGTTAACAAAACCTGCACCTGGTGCTCTTTCTGCTGAGCATTATTCAATCGAAGCTACTGCTTGGGATCGTGAAATAGGAAAAGAGTTCATGCGTACGTGACTGAATCAAGTGAATTATTACAATTTGAATTCAGTTGGAATTTGTTTGACACGTTATCAGTCGGAAGTCACGCATCAACGTTATCCGTGAGGTTTGTGTGCACAGTAAAAAAAATGTTAAAAATGATACCGAAATCAATATTATTGTGATGTGCAACAAAAATAATACCGAAATCAAGAGCATTTTGATCTGTCGGAAGGAATGATCGACTTTTGAGATCATAATGATATGATTCGGGATCATGTATCAAGTCAAACTAAGATGGCTGACGTTCTTTAAAGTACTCTAGCTCATATACAAACTTTTAATGGGTTCTGACCATGTACTCTACTTGGAAAGTTAAAAAATAAACGAAATCTGATATTAGAAAATGTCACCTGTTGAGTGTAGTTGTCACTTGTGTGCGGTTAGCTAAAATTTTTTAGTTTGTATAGTTATGAAATCGGCACCAAAAATTGGCAGCCATTTTGTTTAGTCTGACAAATGACACAAAAATAAGATCAAAGTGATCCGAATAGACAGATCATTATGATCTCGAGAGTCAAATGATTGTTGGAGCAAAATACTCTGCAACAAAATTGATCCTAGATAGATAGAGGAAAGATTGAAAATCCTCAATGATGTTTGAACGTCTGGGATGAATTATATAGAAGAAAATTAACAACACTACCAGAACAAATATATAATAATAATAAATATATAATAAATAATTTGGTCTGCAAGTGTTGTTAATTTTCTTCTATAAAATTGATACTTTTTTCTTATACGTATACACTTTTGGGTTGTGAATTATAATATAAAATCAGAAATTAAAACAAAAATTGTGCTCAAGCTAGAACTTTCTTAAATTGCGCAAAAAAAAGTTTTTTTTATTGCTTTAACTGCACATTTATTTAAAAGATGTAAGCATGTCGTTCGCGATAACAAAACAACAGTATTTTTCTTTAATCACAGCTGAAGAAATTTCAAGCACGAAATGTTTATATTTTTCAAAAACATTTGCAGCCAGAATTTTGGCAAAGCTTTAAAAAAGAATTTGGAGCTTGATTTTTGGGTCCTCTAACTCAGTTTTTCAAAATAAAATGCTCAATTTATTCAAAAATCTGCCTTTAAAAAAAATCGCTTTTTTACCACCCTAGTGGGAACATAGAAACAGAGAAATAAAAATCACTTCAGTTTTATTCTTTTAGAAGAGCAATGCTTTCCACCTTGAAAGTTCTTGAGAATTGAATAATATAAATTATTCACAACCTACAATATGAATTTAAATTTTGGAAGGCTTATTCCGACCAAAATTTTGCATTAAAATTGGAATATCATGAGCAACCTTATTTCTAGGAGGGTGGGAAACGCCCATGAAATTTATCATTATCAAATTGTGAATAAGGACAGTTTTTCCAAATTTATTAATCGGCTGATATATCACTAATAAAATATGTCAGAAATAGAAATTTTAGGGGTGAGATCTGAAAAATGGGGTAGTTTTAAATGCTATAGACTTTTTAATTGTGTCACAGAAAAAAGTTGACATATTGCATTGTTGACGTATCAGTCTACTAGTAAATGAGAACAAAACTCTTTCTATTGACGATCTGATAATGATAAATTTTTATAGGGGTAGTAAACCCTCTTAAAAAAGGGTGATTATGTTATTTCATTTTTAATGCAAAATATATGTCGTTATAAGCGTTCCATGATAAAAATTAAAAACTTATGTTGTGATTAATTTTCCGAAAGCAATAAATTAACTGTAGGGGTAACTCACCCCTTGCAATGAATTTTGTGCAAAAACGCCGGAACGTCTCAACATTAATTTTTAATTTTCTCAATAACAGTACAATATTCAGTGAAATTCAGCTGATTTGAAAGTTTCCGTATGAAAAAAAATGTCAACCAAATCCCATTCACCCTTGTAAAAAATAAGAGTTGCAACCTCTTCGCATGAAGAATATGTCTCAGTGAGCGTCTTGTTGTAATAAATAATCTGACGTTTGTTTGGTTACAAAATTCTGATTCGTTTTTGGGATATCAAAGAAAAACTGTTTTTGGGGTAAATTTTAAGGGTGGTTTTTACCCCTCAAATCGATGAAATAGCACGTAACAAAAACACATTTCGACTATTTTTTTATGCGCTACAACATATTAGAGAATGAAAAAAATCTGTGAGGTACACCTCCGGTACTTTCCTTATGCGTAACCTGTAGTCATCTTGTCCTACGCGTTGTTGTGCGTCAGCTGGTCAGGTATGACACTTATCATTCATCACTTTTGTGCTTACATGTGCAAAATTATTTTTCAAAACCCGCACTTTACTGACATAGTATCCTACGCAGTTTACGACGTCGGAATATTCAACAGGCTACATAACTTGTATCATTCTTGCAGAATCATCATTAGTTCCTCACAATCGTCAAAAGCGAATGGATTCTCCACCTGGGAGTTCATCATTACATTCTTTACCACCCTGGCTAGCACATAATCTGGCCCTGGCTATGCAATACATCTGTATTTCGTCGTAAAACGCCCTGTCTATATATATTGAGGGTTTGGTGTTTTAGTATATCTGAAATATTTAGGAGATCTCGAGCATCAACGTGTAGAAACTTTTTACCCAGAAGCAGTTCATGGAGTTGTCGTGATTCAACTTCAATATCCTATCATGTTGTATAAACCTGTACATGGTGCCTTCTCTGCTGAGCAATATCAAAGGCCAGCTACTGATTGGGCTCATGTGAACGCGCGAGAATGGATTCGTACGCAGCTCCCGTATCTGCGACCCCTATTTGCACAAAATCTACGTGAATTGCATTTTTATAATCCTACCGGAGTCTGAACTCTGGTGTGATTATAAAAGTGCAATTCACTTAGATTTTGTGCAAGGAGGGGGTCGCAGATACAGCAGCTGCATATGAATCCGCTCTTCCGACTTAGCATGAGTCCAATCAGTAGCTTGCTTTTGATAATACTCAACACTCTCAGGAGAGAAGGCACAAGGTACAGGTTTATCCAAGATGGTAGGATTTTTAAGTTGAATCACGACAACTATGCGAACTGCGTCTGGGGAACAATTTTCTACACGTTGAGGCTCAAGACGTCTTGAATTTCTCTTATACGCTGAAACACTAAGCCATCCGTGTACATAGGTAGGACGCGTTACGACGAAATAAGGATGTATTGCATAGCCAGGGCCCATAGGAAAATCATAATTTATAATCGCGACTAGGGTGAGATTATGCATATTCACTTCACGTAGATTATGTGCAAGCAAGGGTGGTAAAGAATCTAATCTTGAACTTCTGGGCGGAGCATCCATTCGCTTTTGTCGATTGTGAGAAACTAATGATGATTCTGCAAGAGTAGATATGATACCGTTTTAACCCGAAGTTAGTTTAAACTAGTTTTAACCAGTCAAAACGCGGTGGAACCAAGTCCAGTTGAAACTAGAGTCACCTAATTCTGCTTTTGAAAGAACTAGTTTCACCTGGAGTGTTCAGAGTGGTTCGAGATGTGACCGATCACTCTTCTGTGAACAGTCGCTAGCACATTTTTTTTTTTTTTTGAATGGCGAGCTGAATAAGTGGTTCGAGCTGTGAGCAATCACTCTTCTGTGACCAGTCACTGCAAACTCAGTATTTTAAGTTTTCACTGAATAGTACAGGTAAAACTATTTCTTTCAAAGGCAAAATTTGGTGAATCTAGTTTTAACTTATATTTTCGCTTAAAACACTTAATCAGATGGAATCTGAAATTTCTTTCGGTTTTCACAAAAGCACTTGGTTACTCCACGTTTTGACTACTTAAAACTATTTTGTACAAATGCTCCTGGTATTTTCGCGTTTTAACTGATTTCGGGTATAAACGGTGACATAAGAAGGAATGGTGAGACTATTGGCCATGAGTTTGCAGTACATCTTTATATCGTCATAACGCGCCCTCACATCGTGCATCATAGGTATGGTGTTGTATTGCAAATGGAAAAATGTTGTCCTAATTGAACTTATGGTTTCTATATTTTCAAGAAACCCTGTACCTGGTACTGAGGCTGAATGAAGTGCGTCATTACAATTCGAATTCAGCCTTCAGCTATCATCCGATTTGCATTAACGTTACCCATGAGGTCAAAGACATTCATTTAAATCTAAAAACTGTAGATAGCGCAAAAAATTTCAAGAAAGTATACAACTAGGGATTTCATTCGCCCTGATCATCAATATTTAAGGACTAAAATTTTTATCATGTAACGTTTTTAACACAAAATCTTCAATAAATGGTTTAAAACAATTTCAAATTTATTCATTCATTCCAACCAAGAAACAACCTACAAAGATGAATTTCCACCCGAATAGTCGAACTCTCAAACAAAAAATATTTCCTCGCAGCATGAGATATCGGCAAGACACCCCATTTTCATCCCTGGAATGTCCTGAGGATATCCCATTAATGTCCAAATTTTATATGCCAAGGATATTAGATATTTTTCCGGAAATTTTGTATAAAGCATAACATTATAAAGTAGAATATGAGTGAAGTCCCCTCTAAAGTCACTTCCAGGTTAATTCAATCATGGCGGTAATAATTTTCTTATAATTATACTGATATAGAATTGGAAAGAAACTGAATATTCGATTTTGATGAATCCTTATGTTTTCAGGCCTTCTCCATATTTTAATTTTTATGCATGTCAAAAATATTGGATTCCATTGCCGAAATTGTATATATCCCGCACAGTACATTTCAACCAAAAAAAGTTTAATTTTCCCAAAAGATAAATTTTAAACAAAATGCGGAATTCTCAACGAAAAATATTATATTTGATACTGAAACTAAAGAGAAAATAATGAATTGTCAACCAAATAGTTAAATTTTTAACCAAGAAATACGAATTTTCAACAAAATACATGAATTTTCAAACAAATAGTTGAATTCATAAATAAAAATATACATTCTGAACAAAAAATAGCAAAGTTAGGATTTCAGTAAAACAAAACAATTTTCAACAACATAGTCCAATTTTCCACAAGTGAGCTGAATTTTTAATTGAAATTATGCACCTACGACCAAAAAAAAGTTAACTTTCAACCACGTAGTTCAATTTTTAACAAAAGAAAGACAAACTTTCAACCAAAAAGACGAATTTTCAACAAAGTAGTTTAATTTTCAAACAAAGAGATGAAATTTCAACTGAAAGGATCAATCTTCAAGAACGAAAAAGAATTTTGAACAAGCTAGTTCAACTTTTAACCCGGAAGTTGAATTTTTGAAACAAAAAGACAAATTTTAAATAAATAAACATTTGTCAGTCGAGAAAAAAAAGTTCATCGAGATTGATGAATTTTCGAAAGAAAAGACAAATTTTCGGATAAAAGGATCAATTTTTCACCAAACATGGAAAAATTGTTTTTTCAGATGAAACAATTCATTTGAAATGAAATAAAAATTGATATACAATAAAATAGTCAAATTTTCAACCAAATAGACGAACTTTCGAAAAAAAAACATTTTAACACTTTCAACTCAAATGATGAATATTCAACTTTAATAGATATATTTTCAGTTAAACAAATTCAATATCAACCAGAATAAAATGAAATTATAAATGAATCAGACGAATTTTCAAAACAGTAATGATGAAATAAAAAAAATGTTTTTTTGAGAACGTAATTAAACCTTAAATCCGAAAATATTGTAATTCGAATTAAGAAACAGTTGAATTCAACCAAAAAAGGCGACTTTTTAACAAAACAGTTGAATTTTCACCTATGATTTTTTCACAATATTGTTGAATATCCAACAACATAGATTAATTTTCAAGCAACATGATGAATTTTCAAGGAAAAAGATTAATTTTCTACAGAAAAATACGAATTTGTAACCAAATGTTTAAAAACTATTTGGATTACGATAAAACGTTGCAGGGATTTTTCATGATTAGTTTTTACTAGAGGATAATAAATGAATAAGAAACAAAAACAAATTTTTCCGCTGTTTTGGAATGTTTTAAATACCACAATTTTTCTGAAAGAAAAATGATAACATTTCTAAAAAAAAAAACATGTTTTTTGCACATTTCAAGAAATTCTAAATTGATCAAAAAATTTGTTTTCAAATTTACAATTATTTATTACTGTTTACTAGCAAAAACTATGCATACCAAAAATTCACCAAATTTTTTTTATAAAATACGAATTATTTTTTTAATTTTCAAATCCAAAAAACAAAAGGAAATTTAATTTTACCAATTTGAATGTAATTTTTGAAGAAGTGAAATTGAAAAAACTAAAAAAATTCAAATCGTCTAAAGATCATTCTTTTTAAAACTTTTCAAACATTTTGTTTTAAAGATATAATGTTATAATCAAATTAATTAGTATTAAAGGTTATTAATTATTCAAATTTTCAGAAATGCTATTTTAAATTTGAAAAAATATATAAATTGAAAATTATTTGAATGTTTCAATGAAAATACTGTTAAACATTATTTTATTAATAATTTTTGTTATTATTATTATATTATGATTAATTGATTCTATCAAAACCTAAATTTTCTGGAATTATTTTAAAAGATTATTAATAAATAAAATATTCGTAAATGAAAGTTACAATTTTAAAAAAATATAAGGTACAAATTATTTCAATTTTTCAATGAAAATAATAGTTTGATGTTTTTTAGGTTGTTAGCAGTTTCATTAATTATTATTCGATTAATTTTGTTCAAAAATTTAAATTAAATAAAGATTGAATTAAAATTTTTTTCAATCAAGGCCATGTTACGAGTGGGTCACGTAACCGGCTTCCTACCTTACCGACACTTTTTTTATTTGTCAACTTATTTTTACACGAATAGCAACATCAAGTTGAAAATTTGTGAAAATAAATAAGAAGCACTAAGAAACGCAGTTCTGGTCCTAAATTTTTATAATTATGAAATAAGTTTTTTTTGTAAGTAATTTTTTTTTCTTTATTCATAATTATAAAAATTTAGGACCAGAGCCGCGTTTCTTAGTGCTTCTCATTTATTATCCCAAATTTTCAACTCAATGTCATTTACCAATTCATTTAGTAGTAGCATTACCAATTCCTTTAGTAGATATAGTTACTAATTCATTTAGTCAGTTATTTTCACTTATTGAAATAGTAGATTTTCACCAATTACTAGTAAACGATTCGGCACTATTTGAATTAGTAGAAAACTACGACCAATTAGTAGTTTTCTACTAATTCAGATTTAGAGAGTCATTTCTCTTGATAAAAAGAACTATACATATTGGGTTTAGTAGCATTTTTAATACAGTTATTAATATTTTTCGGAATCAATTCGAAAAGCTAATTCAAAAGAAAGTTTTTCCTACATTCAGGAATTTTAATTTCACTAGAAGTATTAAACAGACCTTTGATTTCAGAAGAAACAGCAGGTCCGAATCTCCGATCTAATTCCCGTAGGTCAATCATGTTAAAAGTCGATGGATGCAATCCTAGTTAATGCATATGATAGATAGAGGAAAGATTGAAAATCCTCGATAATGATTCAACGTCTGGGATGAAATATATAGAAGAAAATTAACAACACTTCCAGACCAAATAATATTTAATAAAATTTATTCTGTTTCATCAAAAAATAGGCGCGCGCAAGAATACTAGTAGGAGAAATAAAAACACTGTTAGAAGAAACAATAAAAAAAGTAGTAACCGAAAGAGGTAGTAGAACTGGATAGAATAAGGAATGTGAGGAGAGAAACATATTAAAAAAATAGAGAAAAGGGAAAATTAGTGGAGATGAATATAGGAGGAAGAAGAGTACTAAAAAAGCTTCTCACGTGGTCGTAAAAGTAAAACCTTTGTGTAAAACTATAATATTTCAATGATCAGGGATGGAATATGCGTAGAGACAATTAGAGTGAAATTCCCACCCCTGGAGATAGTGTCAGGTGAATAAATCAAAATTCATTGATGGTAGAAAGAAGATTAAAAGAAGAATGTATGATTCTCCGTTGGTGCATGGAGCGATAGGGCGGAATGGGGGATGATTATGCAGGCCGTTTATTCGATAAAGGCTCGCAGCTAACGTCATGGGGGTGAGGGGTGGCAGCAGGCGAGATCTATGAGCCCATAATATTCTATGAGCAATATTTACGGGCGTTGAGATAAGTGCGAATGTTTGCGCCGGCGAGGAGGGTTTCCGTTAAAAACTCGAGCAGCCATTTTTGCTCTGTTCCTTTAACACACTTTCAATAACTCACGATTAGCCGCGAGTTTCCAATTAATTTTCTACCCCATCATCTCTTAAATTATCAATAAATCGACTCGTTCGTGAATCCAGATCATCTTTTTTAATTTGACGATTTTTCGAATTTATTTTCTGGATTGGTGTCTTTAGCCTGACTGGCAAACCCGGAATATCAAACCCTGATTATCATTCCGGATCATCCCTGATATCATTCTGATTATTAACTTCAGATCAAAATGATCCACTTTTGTGGATCCAAAATTCATTTCGAAGAAACTTCATTCATACTTGTCAAATGGAAGTTATTATACGTTTTAGAAAATTTGGATTTTCAGAGTTGAACGAAATTTCTAATTTTCCTAGATCGGAAAACAAATCTCTATAGCGGTGGAAATTGATTTTTTTTTCAAAAGTATTTCTTTAGTTTGACCTTGTTCCGAATCTCACTGATGAATAATTTACAACTTTCTAGGACCAACCGAAAATGTTTTGGAAAATGTTAAATTTTCCAGAAAATACACCAATTTTCAACAAATAGTTGAATTTTCCACCAGAGAGATAAATTTTTAACTAAAATAATGAATCATCCACCAATAAAATAAATTTCCAACCAAACAGTTCAACTTTCAACTAAGTAGTTAAATTTAAAGAATTTAAAAATTTAAAGAAAAAATTTAAAGAAAATTTTCAACAGAAATTATTAATCTTAAACCAAGAACATAAATTTTTATTAATTTTCAACAATAGAGTTTAAAGTTCAATCAGGTAGTTGATTTTTCAAACCAAAAAGATGAATTCTCAAAGAAAAATGTAATAGTTAATACTTCAACCCCAAACAAATTTTATTTCAAATGAATAACTATTCAACTAATCGAGATAAATTTTCAACAAAATAGTTGAATGCTCAACCAAAAAAGATAATTAGGCAACTAAACAGTTGCATTTAGCACTAAAAAAAATGTCAACTAAAAGAGATGAATTTTCACCCAAAGAATTAAATTTGTAACAGAATAATAAATTTTCAAGCAAAAATATAAAATCAGGCATTTCAACCAGAGTAATTTAACTTGAAAACAAAAATAGTTGGATTTTTTATTAAAGGGATGAATTTCAAAATAAAAAAAAATGTATCGCAAAAGTTGAATTTTCAACAAATTGATTAATTTTTCAATTCAAGTTAACGTACAGAATTCCTAAAAATAAAAACAAAAATCCAAGGAACGGATTTGGACAACCACCATAAAATGCTCCTATTGAAATCTAAAAAAATGTTTTTTTCAATTTTTCAAACGAAAATAAAAAAAAGGAGAGAAAAATATAAAGTCAACCCACCAAATCTCCTTTCTTCACTTTTTTCAGACAAGAGGAAAAAAGAATAATTATTTTCAGCCAATTGATGAATTTTAAAGCCAAAAATACAAATTTTCAACAAAACAGTTAAACTTGGAACCAAAAAAAATTCTAATCCAAAAATATAATACTAGAATTTTTGACAAAAAAAAAATTAATTTTCAATCGGGGGAAAGAGATTTTCAACAAAATAGTTAAATTTTCAACCAAATAGATGAATTTTGACTAAAATGCTGAATTACCAACCAAAAAATGATCTTTTAGCAAGGAAGTCCAACTTTCATTTAATTAGTTAAATTTTCAACATCAAAAAATTAATTCTAAACCAAAACGTTTAATTATGTACAAAAAAGACGGATTTTCAACCAAATAATTAAATATATGTCTAAAAAAAAAAATTAACCAAATCGATGAAATTTCAACTAAACTGATGAATCTTTAATAAAAAAAGTTAAGTTTTCAAATGGAAAAACTAATTTTCAATGAGACAAAAACAAATTTTGTAAAATATAGTTAAATATTTAAGCAAACAGGTGAATTTTTAACTAAAATGATGAACCATCAACCAAAAAATGAATTTTTTGCAAAAAAGTCCAACTTTCAAAAAAGTAGTCAAATTTTTAAATACAAAAATGAATTTTCAACCAAAAAGATTAATTTGTTACCAAAGAAAATGGATTTTCGAACAAATACTTGAATTTTCGTTTGAAGAAGATCCATTTTAAATCAAACAGTTGAATTTTTAACTAGAAAATATGAATTTAAAAAACAATGGAATTGTAAAATTTCCAGTTAAAACCATTATTTTTCAACCAAAACTGAAACCAATATTTAACAGAATAGCTAATGCTCAACCAAAGAGATGCAATAAGAAAGATGAAATTTTGTACAAAAAGTGATAATTTTTCAAACCAAAAAGACAACCTTTTATCAAAAGAGTTGAATTTTCAACCAAGAAATATTCTTCAGTCAAGAGAAAGAGTAATGTTTAAACAAATGGTCTAATTTTCAAATGAATTATTAACTTCTCAACCAAATAATTGAATTTTTAACCAAAAAAGATAAATTCTTAATCACACATATAAGGGTAGACTTCACAAATAAAATCTATATGGACCAAAGAGATGAGATATTCACCAGAAGAGAAGATTTTCCAACTGAAATGATAAATCTATATCTGAAATATTTAAATTTTCTAAAAAATTATTAAATTTTCACCTTAAGAGATGAATTTGTAGCTAGATTGATGAATGTTCAACAACAAAAATGTTATCATGGAAGTTGAACTTTCAATTAAATAGTTGAATTATCAAACAAAAAAAGATGAATACTCAGCCAAAAATATAATAATTTTTACAATACTGTTTCGGAATCATTAGTCTTTATTTTATTTTAACGAAACAGGTGTGGAAATGAGTATAAGTTAGAGATAACTAAATTGATCAAAAGCGGTTGGTTATCGGAATATTTTCAGGTAAGGAATGATCATGATGAAGTTAGGATGATTTTTAACCAATAAGGATCAAGTTTCTGCCGAAATAGATAACTTTTTAATCTAGAAAGATGAATTTTCGTCGAATGAGGGCAATTTTCAACTAAACTAATCAAAAGCGATTGAGTATCGAAATATTTGCAGGAAAGTAATGATGATGATGAAGAAAGGCTGATGAAGGATGATATTCAACCAACAAGGATCAAATTTCTTCCAAATTAGATGACTTTTCCAACCAGAAAGATGAATATCCTTAAAAGGAATCAACAAAATAATCAAATTTTCACCCAAATAATAAAATTTTTAAGCAAAGAGGATGAATTTTCAACCAGAAATATCAATTTTAGAACACCTTCTCTGGATAGATATCTTCAGTTCCTTTTTCATTTTAGCGAACCAGGTGTGCAAATTAGTATAAGATAGAGATAGCTAAACTAATCAAAAGCGATTGGATATCGGAATATTTGCAGGAAAGCAATGATAATGATGAGGGATGATGATGAAAGAAATGACTTTTCCAACCAAGAAAAAGAATATCCATCAAAGGAGTTGAATGTTCAACAAAAGAATTGAATTTTCACCCAAAATAATCAAATTTGTAAACAAAGAAGATGAATTCTCAACCAAAAATTTAATCATTTTTAGAATAACTTTTTAGTGATAGATATCTTCAGTTCCTTTTTCATTTTAGCGAAACAGGTGTGCAGATGAGTATAAGATAGAGATGGCTAAACTAATCAAAAGCGATTGGCTATCAGAATATTTTCAGGAAAGGAATGATGATGAAGAAAGGCTGATGAAAGATGATTTCAAATCAACAAGGATCAAATTTCTACAGAAAGACTTGACTTTTCCAACCAAAAAGATGAATATCCATCACAGGAGTTGAGTGTTCAACAAAATAATTAAATTTTCACCCAAATAATAAAATTTATGAACAAAGAAGATAAATTCCCAACCAGAAATTTAATCGTTTTCAGAATACCTTTTTGGGATAGACATCTTCAGTTTCTTTTTCATTTTAGCGAAACAGATGTGCAAATGAGTATAAGATAGAGATAGCTAAACTAATCAAAAGCGATTGGATATCGGAATATTTGCAGGAAGGAAATGATGATGATGAAGTATGATGATGAAAAAAATGACTTTCCTAACCAAGAAGATAAATATTCATCAAAGGAGTTGAATGTTCAATAACAGAATTAAATTTTTACACAAATGATACAATTTTTAAACAAAGAAGATGAATTCTCAACCAAAAATTAATTCATTCTTAGAATACCTTTTCGGGGGTAGATATCTTCAGTTCCTTTTTCATTTTATCGAAACAGGTGTGAAAATGAGTATAAGTCAGAGATAGCTAAACTAATCAAAAGCGATTGGATATCGGAATATTCGCAGGAAAGGAATGATGATGATGAAGTATGATGATGAAAGAGATGACTTTTCCAACAAAGAAGATGAATATCCACCAAAGGAGTTGAGTGCTCAACAAAATAATTAAATTCTCACCCAAATAATTAAGTTTCTGAGCAAAGAAGATGAATTCTCAACCAAAAATATAATAATTTTTAGAACGCCTTCTTTTGATAGATATCTTCAGTTCTTTCTCAATTTTAATGAAACAGGTGTGCAAATGAGTATAAGTCAGAGATAGCTAAACTAATCAAAAGCGATTGGCGATCGGAATTTTTGCAGGAAACGAAACTGAGTGAAATTACCATTCCATCATTCTCGCAGATTACTTTCTGGGATAATGAACTAGTCGATGCAGCAACTATTACATGATTTAGTGCCGACACTTGCCAGTTAACTACTTCGATCTTTTACAGGGCGATACAACCGGCGCTTTGCTTCTTGGGGCATTGATTGCGGCGAATCTAATTATCGAGAGATCGGATTATCGATCGAAACGGTTCGACTCTGGACGAGCGACCGCCGTAACACGGGACGGGACCTCACCTCCTCTTATAGTACGGCTGGCTATCGGGCACGACGAGCCCAGTATCCTCATCCTCCGCTATCGAAAAGCCAGTATTTATAGCTCCATTAAGGCCAGGACTAAATCATCGCAGCAGCCACAACTTTGTTGTATCCTCGAGTAGAGTCCCGGCTGGCTGAGCTGGCGCTGCCCATGCAATACCTTCCCGGCCGCACAAACCTCTTGTCTAATATTTCGTTCCTATGCGGTCTACTACACACGCCTGTATTTCAAGTATCCGATATCGTCCACGGAGAATGAAAATTTCCTCAAACTCCATCCCAAATCTCGCCACCGTTCTCCTCATTCTACGTTCCCGACTTCTCCGTCCACTTCAAAACCAACCTTTGGGACACGTATCCTGATAGGATTATGAAAACACCCTGATTATCCTGAAGTCAGCTGATTGCTTTGCAAGATCATGAAATAATCTTGAGTTACAGAAGTCTCTGGAAATAGCTGAAATATCCTCAAGTTTTTAAATTATCCTGCAACACCTGATCTGAACCATCACCTGAAATGGTTCACACGCTACCGAATGTTTGCCTTAGGACGGTCTGGATTTACCGGTGAAAGCCACTGAAGCATTCCCGAAACCAGTGGTATATTCAAGTTCTAGTGTATTGATCTCTTAGAAAGAGCTTTCAAGGATAATGCCAGTAATAATTTAACTGCACCTTCTTCTTCTCAACTCTTACCTTCACTATCTCAATAATAGTTTGCCTCCATGTTTTCCAAAATATTGTGTAGATGGTGACCTACCGACCTCTATTTTTAAGAAGAAGCTAAGAAATGATGATTTTGTGCTTAGAAACTGGTTGGTGTGCAGCCTAGGCATCACCTGAAGGCTATTTCGCTGCATAAAAGTGGGAGAGGATACATGACCAAATCCTTGAACATGTCTAGCACATGTCTAGAACATGTTTTCTAGCACAAAAATTGTTATATGCAGTGAAAAGCAGAATAGAGGAAATCAAAAACAGAAACTTTAGGGAGTGACTTGTTTAGGTCCATACACTACGAGCAAGAAGTGTAGAAAGAAATCCTGATGCAACTTCTTGATGTAACCTTGTTTCTTGCTAAAATAGGTTTGAATTTCCGCGAAGATAGTAACAGAATTGGAGACCCTTCCAACGGTAACTTCCTTGAAATCCTTGAACTTTCAGCAAAATACGACCCGCTTCTTTAAGACCACCTGGCAAAATTTCGCCACTCTCAAGATACCGGAAAAGTGTACAGGTGCATTACTTATTAGCAGATATTCAGAATGAGTTCATGGTTGTTTGAACAAATAAAGTAATCAATTTTTTTCTCCAAGAAAGCGAGAGAGCAATGTATCATTCACTGATTATGGATGCAACTCCAGATTTCGCTCACGTTGAACAAACTGCATTTTTAATTTGCAATGCCAATTTCATCAATGAAGATGGAGGAGCCTTTCAAGCTGAAGAGCGTCTATTGGCCTTTGCTTACTGTCTTGAAAAAACGAAGGAAACCTCTTCTCAGCTTATAATGTCAAAACTGATGACATTTAAAATTCCTTCGGCAGATTGTCAAGAGCAAGGATATGACAACGGCAGCTATATGAAGAAGCAGAAATATGCTGATGTTTATTAGTTATCCTGCCGCCCCTGATCTATCCTAAAGTAAATTAAATATCCTGAAACCACTAGAAATTTCTTTGATATAACCTAAAATATTCTGAAGTTATAGAATTCTATTGAAGTAACTGAAGTATCCTGAAGCTTCTAAATTATCCTAAAGTCTCGCACCTGTCATGATGTGACTCGAAATTTCCTGAAATCAGCTGACTTATTTGTAATATCAAAAAATAATGTGAAGCTTCTGAAAGGCTATTGAAACAGCTGAATATTCTAAAGTTTTTACATTATCCTGAAGTCGCTGATCTATCATGAAGTAAAAGTAGTATGCTGATATGAGCCGATTTCTTGAAAATATTTTTGAAATAATCTTAAAATATGGATATCTCTGGAAGTAGCTTATATATCCTAAAATTTCTAAATAATCCCGACGTACCTCACCTATCCTATAGTAACTCAAATTTCATGAAATCAACTGAAATTTCTTCAAGTTATCCCTAAATAATTTAAAGTTAGGGTATTCTCCTGAAGTAGGTAAAATATCTTGAAGTTTCTAGTTATTCTTAACTCCTTAACCTATCCTGAAGTAACTCGAGATTTCCTGAAGTCAGATGATTTCTTTGTAATCTCATGAAATAATGTGAAGTTTCTGAAGGTTTTTGAAGTAGCTAAATATGCTTAACACTGTAAATTATCCTGAAGTCGCTGATCTAGCCTGAAGTCACACAAGTTCTTAGACCACTGAACAGTTTTGAAGAACCTCAAATATCATGAAAAGACTAGAAATTTCTTTGAATTGTCCTGAAATAATGTGAAGTTCAGGAAGTCTCCGAAAGTAGCTGAAAGGTCCTGAAGTAACATAAGAATCCTGAAAAGCACGATACTTCTTGTACACATTAGAATAAATGAACTGAAGCTACAGAAGTAGCTTGAAGTAGCTGAAATATCCTAAAGTTTAAGAAATATTATGAACTCACTAGTCTATCCTGAAGTACCCTAAGTATCCTGAAAACAGATGATTTCTTTAGAATATCTTCGAAATAATCTTAAGTGACAGATGTCTCTAAAAGTAGCTGATATATGCTAATGTTTCTGAATTATCCAAATGTCCCTGACCTGTCCTGAAGTAACTGAAATATCATGAAGTCAGTAGAAATTCAGAAGATTCTTCGATGTATCCTGAAATAATCTGAAGTTACCGAATTCCATGAATGTAGCTCAAACATCCTAAAGTTTATGAATTATCCTGATGTACATGATCTGACCTGAAGTAACTCGAAACGTTCTGAAGTCAGCTAATTTCTTTGAAATAAACTATAAAGTTACAGAAGTCATACTTCAGGATAAGTCAGGGACATAAAGATCACTCAGAAACCTTAGGAGACTTTTGTGACATCATATCATTTTAAGATATTTCGAGTGAGTTTAAAATACTTAGATCGAGGACTTTAGAATAAATCAGAAAAATCAGGATATTTCAGCTACTTCGAAAGACTTTTGTAACTTCAGAATACCGAAGCTTATTTCAAATAATGTATCTGACTTTAGGAGATTTCGAGTGATTTCAGGACACTTGAGTTATTTAAAGATAGGTCGGATACTTCCGGATGATTTAGAAACATCAGGTTAATTTAGAAACTTCCAAATGGTTCAGCTACTTCAGAAGACTTCTGTAACTTCAGATTACTTCAGTCTATTTCAAAGAATTCAGCTGACTCCAGGAGATTTTGAGTGGCTTCAGGATACCTGAGCTACTTCAAGATAGGTCAGACACTTCAGGATAGGTCAGAAAGTTCACGATAGGTCAGGCACTTCAGGACAGGTTAGCAAATATGGGATAGGTCAGACACTACAGGATAATTTAGATTCTTGAGTTTAATTTAGCTGCTTCAAAAGACTTCTGTTACTTCAAATTATATCAGGATATTTCGATGAAGTTTCTAACGATTTCAGAATACCTAAGATAACATCCAGATAGGTCCTAAACTGTAAAAAAATTCAGAAGCTTCAGGATATTTCTGTTACATCAGAAGACTTCTGTAACTTCAAATTAATTCTGTCCATTCCAAAAAAATCAGCTGACTTCAGGAGATTCCGAGTGACTTTAGCATACTTGAGTTACTACAGAATAGCTTAGTTTATTTCGAAGAACTTAGCTGATTTCAGGAAATTTCGATTGAGTTCAGGATACTTATGTTACTTTAGGATAGTTAAGGAACTTCAGGATCATTGAGAAACTTCAGAATACTTCATCTACTTTAGAAGAATTCTGTAACTTCAGATTACTCGAGTCTATTCTAAAGAATTCAACTGACTCCATGATATTTTAAACGACTGCAGGATACCTGAGCTGATTCAAGATAGGTCAGATACATCAGGATAGGTTAGACACTTCAGGATATGTCAGACACTTCAGGATAGGTCAGACACTTCAGGATATGTAAGAAAATTCAGGATAACTCAGACAGTTCAGGATAGGTCAGAAAGTTCAGGGTAGGTCAGCAAGTTCAGGATAGGTCAGACACTTCAGGATAGGTCAGCAAGTTCAGGATAGGTCAGACACTTCAGGATATGCCAGAAAGTTCACGATAGGTCAGACACTTCAGGATAGGTTAGCAAGTTCAGGATAGATCAGACACTTCAGCATATGTCAGGAAGTTCAGGATAGGTCAGAAAGTTAATGATAAGTCAGACATTTCAGGATATGCCAGAAAGTTAAGGATAGTTCAGACACTTTACGATAGGTTAGAAGTTCAGGATAGATCAGACACTTCAGCATATTTCAGGAAGTTCAGGATAGGTCAGACACTTCAGGATAGGTTAGCAAGTTCAGGATAGGTCAGACACTTCAGGATATGCCAGAAAGTTCACGATAGGTCAGACACTTCAGGATAGGTTGGCAGGTTCAGGATAGATCAGACACTTCATCATATGTCAGAAAGTTCAGGATAGGTCAGACGCTCCAGGATAGGTCAGCAAGTTCATGATAGGTCAGACACTTCAGGATAATTTAGATTCTTGAGGTTAATTTGGCTACTTCAGAAGACATCTGTTACTTCAAATTTATCAGGATATTTCGATGAAGTTTTCAACGACTTCGGAATACTTGAAATAACATTTGGATAGGTCCTAAACTATAGAATAATTCAAAAACTTCAGGATATTTCTGTTACTTCAGAAGACTTCTGTGAGTTCAGATTACTTCGGTTCGTTTCAAAGAATTCAGCTGACTTCAGGAGATTTCGAGTGACTTCACGATACCTGAGCTACTTCAAGATAGGTCAGCAAGTTTAGAATAGGTCAGACACTTCAGAATAGGTCAGAAAGTGCAGGATAGGTCAGACTCTTCAGGATAATTTAGATTCTTGAGGTCAATTTAGCTACTTTAGAAGACTTCTGTTACTTTAAATTATATCGGGATGAATGAATGAATATAAATGAATATTTCAACGACGCAGAATACTTAAAATAACATCCGGATAGGTCCTAAACTTTAGAATAATTCATAAACTTCAGGATATTTCTGTTACTTCAGAAGACTTCTGTAACTTCAGATTACTGAGCTACTTCAGGATATCTGAGCTACCTCAACATAGGCCAGACACTTCAGGATAGGTCAGAAAGTTCAGGATAGGTCAGACACTTCAGGATAGGTCGGATACTTCAGGATAATTCAGAAACTTCAGTATATTTCTGTTACTTCAGAAGAATTCTGTAACTTCAGATTACTTCAGTCTATTCCAAAGAATTCAGCTGACTCCAGGAGATTTTGAGTAACTTCAGGATACCTGAACTACTTCAAGATAGGTCAGACACTTCAGGATATTTCAGGAAGTTCAGGATAGGTCAGAAAGTTCAGGATAGGTCAGACACTTTAGGATAGGTCAGAAAGTTCAGGACAGATTAGACACTTCAGGATAGAATTAAGCTGACTGCAGGAGATTTCGAGTGACTTTAGCATCCCTGAGCTATTTCAATATAGGTCAGACACTTCAGGATAGGTCAGAAAGTTCAAGATAGGTCAGACAATACATGATAGGTCAGAAAGTCCAGGATAAGTCAGACACTTCCGGATAGAATTAGGCTGACTTCCAGAGATTTAGAGTGACTTTAGCATACTTGAGTTACTTCGGGATAGCTTAGACATCTAGGGACTTCATCATAGTTTAGCTCCTTCAAAATTTTTAGTAACTTTAGATCAATGCCCTATTTTTTCCAGGGAGTCGAAATATCATCAGATTTAAAAGCGCGTTTGAAATCTTTTCAGGTCGCGACATACTCGGTCGTTATAGTGGCGTGAGGGTACTTTTCCTCCAGGTCTCGGGGGTGTAGAAAAAGGAGGTGACTCTGAGAACTAAGGGGTGTGCAGGAGGACTGGTAGCAGGCTCTTCTGCCATGGCTGGCAGGGGCTTGCGTCAATAAGCGTCCATCAGCCGTAATGGCAGTGAGCGCCACCTCGGATGCATTTAGATGGCTGTTTAGCCCCGGTTGTCTCGCTGTAGCTTGAACCCCCCCCCCACAATGAAACCCCTATATGCCACCTTGTGGCTATGTATAGACTTCATGAGCCACCTACACCGATTCCGACACCTGGGCGACCTTTCCAGTTTCGCTATCCTTTGTGACCCCACTAACCAGTAATTAGAAGATCTTTTCTACTTTTTGCCGGACTTTTAATTAATTCGTATAAATTCCGTCGAAAGCTCAAAGCTGGAATCACCTCAGACACAGGCCATGAAGAAACGGCCTTCTCACTTATTTTTTAGGAGCATTCATTTTTTTGTCAATTTCTTTAGCTTAATCGTTTTTCCAGAATTTGACAACCTTCAGTATAAGCCTAGAATGATTTTCCTGTGATGAATTTTTTATAATGCTTTTGCGATTCTAGAAAAATATTTATGAGGAATTACTATGAGAAAATCTGTATAGAAATAAATGCTGTTAAAATATCGAATGAGTGATGCAAAAAAAATAAAAAACTGCGAATGAATTATTGATATATTTGCTGAACAAGGGATTTCAAAATATTTCAAAGGAATTCTACAGATTTCAGCAATTCCAAGAGATATAAAAGAGCTGACAAATTTCAAGGGATTTTCAAGGTTTTAAGTTATTTTAAGATATTCAAAAGAATTTGAAGGAATTAAAAAATTTTGAAGGAATTCTGTAGGAATTCCAAACATATCAAGGTATTTTGGTAAATTTTTAAAGATTCGAGGAATTTTCAAGTACATGAATTTTGAACCAAATAGTGGAATTTTTAAGTTGAAAAGACGATTTTTACACAAAAAAGTTGAATTTGTAGAAAAAAATTACATTTTTGAACAAAGAGCTAAATTATTAACTAAGAAGATTAATTTTCTACTAAAAAGATGAATTCTTAATGAAATACATTTAGTTTCAACCAAGTAGTTTAATTTTCGACCAAGAAGATTGATTTTTTATCAAGAAAGACGAATTTTCAACAAATTACATTAATTTTAAATCAAACAGTAACATTGTTAAAACTATGAAGATTAACTTCTAACAGAAATGGAACTTTCACATACCAGAAGACAAATTTTCTACACAAAACAGTTAAATTTTAAACCTGAAAAAATGAACTTTCAACAGGAAAGTTAATTTTTCTTCAAATATTTAAATTTTAAGTTATAAAAATTAGTTTTTCACCTAAAAAACAAATTCTTAGCAAAATACATAAATTTTTAACGAAATAGCTCAATTGTGATGCTATAAAATTTATCATCATATATGGGTTATTTTGAACAATAAGAAATACATTTAAAATAAAATTTACAATGTTACGCGAATGTGTTTTTAAAAATTAGTACTGCTGATATAAAAACATTAGATTTCAAACAAATTTCACAATATTTGAAGAAAACCCAAAAATGGAACAGGTAATTTTGAACCTGGAAAAATGAACTTTCAACAAAAAAGTTAATTTTCCTTCAAATATTTAAATTTTAAGTTGAAAAAATTAGTTTCTAACCTAGTAAACAAATTTTTAGCAAACTACATGAATTTTTAACGAAATAGTTCAATTGTTATGTTACAAAATTTATCCTCAGATATCGGTCATTTTAAATAATAAAATATACATTTAAAAGCAAATCTACAATTTTAAACAATGTTTGAATATATAATGTGTGTTTTTTTCAAATTGATATTGCTGTTACAAAATTATTAGATTTAAACAAAAATTTACGATATTTGAAGAAAAAAATGGAACAGTTGAATTTTCATTAAGAAAAAAATAATTTTCAATAATAAGAGAAGAAAAAAAAAAACCATTTTTTACCACATAGTTCAATTTTGCATGAAATTGTAGAATTTTCAAGATTTCTTTTTTAACGGAATAGTTTAATTTTCAATTCAAAAATTTAACTTTTATTTCAAAAAGGAATCACAAAAAAAGGTTAATTTTCAACTAAAGAGATAAATTTCATACTAAAGTTATGAATCTTCAAAAAACATTTTTTTTTAAGAAAGTAGCTTAACTTTCAACCAAGGAGTTGTATTTTCAACCTTGAAGATGAATTTTTAACAAAAAATATAATAGTTGATATTTCAACAAAAAGAGATCTTAATTTCAAATGAAAAAAAAATTAAATTTGAACAAAACAAAAAAAATTTTCAGCAAAGTACTTTAATCCTTAACAAAAAAATATTCATTTACAACCAAACAGTTGTATTTTTTAACCAAACAAATTGATTTTCTAAAAAAAATACAAATTTTCAACTTTTTCGTCTGGAAAATGCACTTTTCACCAGAAATTAAATAATTGAATTTTCGTTAAGAAAATACCAAATAGTTTAATTTTCAAACCAAAAAACACGACTTTTCTAGAAATCAGTTGAATTTTCAATCCAAAAATATAAATCTACAACAAAAAGTCAATTTTCGACCAAATAGTTGAATTGTCAACTACAATAATGAATTATCAACCAAAAAAATGAATTTTTAACAAAAAATATAGTAGTTGTTTTTTTTATGAAAAGAAATCTTAATTTCAAATGAAAAACAATTTAATTTAAACAAAAAAGACAAATTTTCAGCAAAGTTCTTTAATCCTTGACAAAAAAGGTTCATTTACAACGAAACAGTTGTATTTGCGAGCAAAGAAATTGATTTTCTACCAAAAAATATGAATTTTCTACCAAAAAATATGAATTTTCAAAAAAATTTCTCAAAATACACTTTTTACCAGAAATTAAATACATAAATTTTCGTTAAAAAATACCAAATAGTTTAATTTTCAAACTAAAAAACACGATTCTTCTATAAATCAGTTGAATTTTCAATCCAAAAATATCAATCTTCAACAAAAAGTCAATTTTCGACCAAATAGTTAAACTGTCAACTAAAATGATGAATTATCAACCAAAAAAATTTCTTTTTTCAAAGTTGGTTCAACTTTCAAGTAAAGAATTGAATTATTTTAGGTTTTCATAGGTAGAGGTAGTTAGGGAAATGAGGGATGGGAAAGTAGGGGAAGTGAACGGAAATAACTGGTAGTAGGGAAAGGTAGGGATAGTAGGGTAAGTTAGGTCAGGGAAAAGTATAGAAAATAAGAGAGGGAAAGTTCAGGAAAAGAGAAGGGAAGTAATTAACGGGCGCAGAAGAAGAAGCCGCGAGGTGAAATAATGATGGAAAAGTGAGGGAAAAGGTAGTAAAGGAATAAAGGGGAAATCAGGAGAAGAGAGGGGAAAGTATTGTGGCGAAGTGAGGGCAGCGGTTATGTGAGAAATAAGGAGTAAGTAGAGGGAGATAGGGAAATGAGGTTCTGGAAGTGAGGGTAGGGGTAGTAGTGGAAGTGAGTGGAAATGGGGGAGGAGGAGTTGGGGAAATTAGGGAAATGAGGTTAGGGAAGTGAGGTTAGGGGTAGTAGTGGAAGTGAGTGGAAATGGGGGAGGAGAATTTGGTGAAATTAGGGTTGGGAAATTAAGGAAAGTGACAAGAAATGGCGGCAAGTAAGGGAAGGGAGGCAAGTGAGGGGAGAGAAGAATATGGGAAGTGAGGTAGGGGAAGTGTGGGAAATGAGGAATGGAGAAGGATAAGGAAGCGTGAATAACAAAAGAAGGTGTTGGAAAGTGGGTCAATGAGGGGAGTGAAGTAGGGAAATTATTGGTAGTGAGGGAAAGTGTTCAGGGAAGTGAAGGGAGGGCTTGTAGGATAGTGCTGCTGAGTAGTGTGTGTAGTGCTGAGTAGTGGGGAGTAGTACGAAATGAGGTAGGGGAAGTGTGGGAAATGAGGAATAGAGTAGGATAAGAGATGGAGAATAAAGAGATGAGGTGTTGGAAAGCAGATAAATGAGGGGAGTGAAGGAGGGGAAATTATTGGTAGTAAGGGAAGGTGGTCAGGGAAGTGAAGGGAGGGCTAGTAGGGTAGTGCTGCTAAGTAGAGTGGTTGTTAACGTTATTTTTTAATTTTATATATATATATATATATATATAATTATAATTCTCTTTAAGGCACGCCCGTTAATCTCTGTTGAAGAAAGCCTTCTATGAACGATCGATGAGTAGATTGTTTTTTCACTCCCTCCCGAACACTTATTGGGCCACACAACCGTGAGATGGGTGGTCACAGTATACGACGAAATCACAACGACAGCTATACCATATATATATATATTAGTTTTTTCATCACAAATCCAACGATATAAAAAACATATTTTTCATACAAAAATGCAGATAGGAAATTTCTTCATCAAGACGACAAAATTTTGAGAATTTCAATTCTTTTTTTAGTTTCTTCAGAAAAGGAGGGGTTATGGATATAGGGAAGAAAGAGGAGCTCTAGGGATGTATGTTAAGGGGTTAAGAAAGTGAGGGCAGAATAGGAGAATGGAGAGAGGAGTCGACGATATTGGTTAGTTAGACGGTTAAGCAGTAGGAAAAATGGGAGTAAAGAGGTTTTAGTATAGAAGGGGTAGATGAGTAGATGGTGAGGGCGATTGTAGTGACGGGGTGAAGGGAAAATTGGTGGGGAGCTGGAATTAGGCAAAGATGATGTAATGATGAGAGGGATTGAGGGAAGTGAGTGGTGCAGTGGAGAGGCTTTGGAGAGGTATGGAAGGGATGCAGAGAGAGTAAAAGATTTGGAGGAATATCATTAGAGGAGAAAAGTTATGAGAATTATTTGTAAAAAAAGAGAACAAATTTATAAGGTAATTTAGAAATGATATGAAAATTAAAAAAAAAATTTGGAATTTTATTTTATCATCTTCTATTTTAATTCTCTGCATATTTCAAGCTTTAATAACAATGGAAAAAATGGAACGAAAATGCGAGGGAGAGAAGATAAAGAAAAATATGCCGACATGAATATATGAAGAGGAAGGACGAACTCCAAGGTCAGCCGTGATTACGCTGAGGTCGGGAACGAATTCACCTGTCGTTCATCAAACTCCTAGAATCTAGATGATCAATCTTCCAAGCCAGTTGGTGTAATCATTGACGATTCATTAAAAGAGCGGAATAACCGCCACATCCTATACCACCGCAGTTATGTTCTGTCCGTGGGTGTTAACCAAACAGAATCTAAATTACTTTTTGTCCAAACTCACTTATCTATGATAAGAAAGTTTTCTGAGTGACGAATTGTTTGTGGAAATCAATATTTCTAAGTTGTTTTGAACAGCAATCTACAATGACATAATTTTTTCTCTCGCATTTTAAGATTCATGATAATGCTTGACAAAATTTTCGTGATATGATATTAAACTCGTGAGTTCCGTTATTTTAAGGAAAGAGATAAAATAAATAAGAGAAAAGAATAACCCAATACCCATGCCCGTTACGTATAACGCAGACGTGCGCCGGTTGCGTGTACACTGTGAATAAGTGGTGTATGATTTGGCGATGATTGATGGGGTCAGAGGTTGAAGTGATCAGCGGCGCTCCGGGCGTCTTGGCTCACCTGACGGACCTGAAAGTCTGGAATACCAGGAGGCCAAGAAACCCCATAATACTGAGATTGGCATAGCGCATATGATGGAATACGCATGTAGTTCGAAGCACGTGGAAGCGCTCGCATGCCTGTTATTATTCGATGAATCGACTTCGAATCTCCTCTGTTCTTCGGTACGCCTCCACTCCTGAAAACATATTTTTCAGGTATCGTTCCTAGGAAAACATTAAATTTAGATGTTATGTTATCAAAATATTTTAATCCATTTTTTTCTGATTTTATCTGGAAACATTCTCAACAAACATCTTAAAACAAGTACCAAATAAGCAGAACGGTACATGTTATTAAAATTTATATATTTTCACTGTGTTTTTACAGAATTAAGTTCACAGATAAGGAAACCGCGTCTCTAGAGCACCCCTCTTTTCCTCGTGCGAGAATGAATCCAAGAATTCAATTGTTTGGAGAGTTAGTTCTTGTCTTTAATAATTCTATTTATTGATTATATTCAAATAAAAATTATTTCGTAGTTCTGGATTTTTCGTTGACGTTCGCATGCGACATGAAATGATCCTCATCATGTTGGTCTTTGACGAGGGTGGTCCATCATCATTATTTCTACCTGGTGACCAGGGAAGACCAGCATTGTATAATGTTTTATTATGTTTTTCCTCTCGTTGGTTACTTGATTCTGTAAAAGGAAAGTTATTCATATATTATTTTGAACATTAAAAAATATGTGTTATTGAATTAATGACGTACTGGCGTGGGGTAGCGAAGGAATCGCGTTTGGTCATGTTAAAGTCGACGAAAAAGAAGAAGACAATTTATCACCGTTATTATCCCAACGCGACCGACAGTAATACGTCATCCGACTCGTCACTTCCCACAACACCAGAAGATGATCGAGTCTGCAAATTACTGAACCAGGAATCGAAAGCGATATAAACACTAACTTTAAATTGACGGACTGAAATACCTGAATTGTGTAGGAAAGCACACTTGATTTGAAATTTTTTTAACAATCTGAATGGCTACACTATCTCGTACATCTTGGTTGAAACTGAACTGTCCGGAGAAAGCTACCGAGCCTGCTTCACAAAAAAGCTTCACGCTACCACCTGAGTCCCCACTCCAACGAAAAAGGTAGCGTCCAAAACTCAAAAACAGAGGGAAAACTCCAAGGAGAATAAGCTTTGGGCGTAAACCATGTTATGATAAATGAAACCTGAAGGCAAATCAAAAGAAGAATAATAACATCAAACAAATTATTAACATCCCGCCCGTATCGTTCGCTGAACGAAACGAATTCCACGTACGAAGGTCAAGAGTTTATTGCCGCCCGCCATGAAGCACACAATAAATTTCCATGCACAAGTAAAAAATTCAGTTCCGCCCGCCATGGAGCACAATTGGCCGCATAAGGTCAGCGCACGACTGGTAATCAGCACAATTTGACGATGGGACGATTGTAGGTTCCAAAAGAAGTTTTAACAGTGGCAGATCGCGCAAGTTCATCCTGTCCGGAACTAAAATTGGTTACTTGTCCTAAAAGCCATGTCCTACATCGAAGTAGAAAAGGGTCGACAATCAAAGCGACGTGTCCATTTTGAAGATTACGTTTCGGCACTCTCCAATTATTCCTTTGTGGAAGTGTATGAACGTACTCATGAGATCAGCGTTTCGTGAACTGGTCATGCATTGCTTGGACAAGACACCAGTAAGTGACAAAGTTCAGTTCCTAATCCGAAGTTGTTGCTCCGGGAATTCGTTCTAATGTTCTGCCTACGAGAGCATGACCTGGAGTTAAGGCATCGAGATCTTCAGGATCGTCCGTGATTGGAAGTTGAGGCCGGAAGTTCATGCAAGCTTAAATCTCTACAGCGAGAGTAGACAACTCTTCCAGAAGCAAGATCCCCCATCAGTTGATCGGATTTCTCAAGTCTGTCTCGCGTGCACGGAATGCAGTTACGGATATGCCCCTTTACAGAGCGCGACCGTGAATCATCCACGCTTGGCGAACAGCATACGAGGATGTTAACTCACATCCACCGTGTAAACATGTTCGGCGTGCCTAGTCAATAATAAGTTCCGCGAGAGGGCTGTCACCGCGCAAGTAACTGGGTGTCGTTGATCATAACGCAAAGGAGATTTCGCTAGTCGTCCGCCGATTCTCAAAGTTTCGTTTGAATGGATTAATGTATGTAATCGGACGATTTTATTTTGTTTTACAGGAGATTTTCCCTGATGAAGGATGTTTAATTCGTCCTTAAATCTGCAGCCTTGTGCACAGAAAACGAAAACTAAAAACGCGCTATGGATTCCTTCGAGAGTGAGGCGCTGAACCATAAGTTTAAGATGCTCTCTAGCAGGCTTAAGAAGAAGTCTAAAGCGCAAACAACGCGCAATCACCCTTGTTAGACGAGTAAGTGAAGAGAAATTTCTGATTGTAGGAAGCTTGTAGTGTGTGTGACGAACCGTAATAGACTGCTGCTCGAACTCCGAGGATCCATCCTTCGAGTGGCATTATCAGCTGGATTTTCCTTTGTAGGGATTTAGCGCCAAAAAGCGTTGTAGAGAGTTCGCTGGATCTCCGAAATTTGATTGTCGACAGAAATCGGCCAATGGGAAGGATCATCTATTTGAATCCAACCGAGAACGATTAGTGAGTCCGCTCAATCGTAGGTGACCGCATGCGAGAGTTCCAATGTTTTGACGGGTGCGACGCGAGCCTTGGATGTGATAAGTTGTGCATTGCAGGGTCTCTGTGACAAATGCACTCGGACGTAAAGTGCAGCGGCAAAGTCATGTCTGCTGGCATCCCCAAAACCATGGATTTCTATTATATTTTTATTATATTCTTATCTATTATATTCTATTATATACTAATCCCTCCTAAGGTGCGAATACAGGCTGGCCGAAGAGAAAGACGTACGATATATCTGCCCGTATTGTCGCGTCCAAGTCCGTCCGTAAAAGTTTGCTTACATTCCTGATCTTCGAGAGAAATCAACGGGGGAATATTTACTTCCTTTTGTTCCCAGAATAGTTTCAGGAGGCTAGCAAGGTTGTCCTTTTGGCGAACACTTAAGCTGATCACGGTTCTAGAATGGCAATGTTGAAAACAATCACCCAGTCAGTGAGTAAGTTTGTCATGCCTGAGAACCTGTCTCGAGGCGTTTGCAATGTTGCAAACAATCACACAGTCAGTAAGTGAGTTTTTCATACCTGAGAGCCTGTCTCGAGGCGTTCGCAATGTTGCAAACAATACATCAGCAGTATGTTTGTCATGCCTGAGAGCTTGTCTCGAGGCGTTCGCAATGTTGCGAAAAATCCACCATCCATATTTTTGTTCTGCCTGAGAGCCTGTCTCAAGAAGTTTGCAATGTTGAGAACAATCACACAGTCAGTGAGTAAGTTTGTCATACCTAAAAACCTGTCTCGAGGCGTTTGCAATATTGCAAACAATCACACAGTCAGTCAGTGAGTTTGTCATACCTGAGAGCCTGTCTCGAGGCGTTCGCAATGTTGCAAATGATCCATCAGCAGTATAGTTGCCATGCCTGAAAGCTTGTCTCGAGGCGTTTGCAATATTGCAAATCATCCACCATCAATATGTTTGTCATGCCTGAGAGCCTGTCTCCAGAAGTTTGCAATGTTGAGAACAATCACACGGTCAGTGAGTAAGTTTTTCATACCTAAAAACCTGTCTCGAGGCGTTTGCAATGTTGCAAACAATCACACAGTCAGTAAGTGAGTTTGTCATACCTGAGAGCCTGTCTCGAGGCGTTCACAATTTTGCAAACCATACATCAGCAGTATGGTTGTCATGCCTGAGAGCTTGTCTCGAGGCTTTTGCAATGTTGCAAAAAATCCACCATCAATATGTTTGTCATGCCTGAGAACCTGTCTCAAGAAGTTTGCAACGTTGCAAATAATCCATCAGCATTGTGGTTGCCATGCCTGTGAGCCTGGCTTGAGACGTTTACAATGTTGAGAACAATCACAAAGTCAGTGAGTGAGTTTGTCATGCCTGAGAGCCTGTCTCAAAATATTTGCAACGTTGTAAACAATCTCTCAGCATTGTTGTTGTAATGCCTGAAAGATCTGCCAATGTTAAAATTTCTTTTGTAAGCTACAATCGTCCAATCGTCAAATTGGGCTGATTACCAGTTGTACGCTGACTCTATGCGGCCAATTGTGCTCCATGGAGGAAGGAACTGAATTTTTACTGATAAATGGAAATGTATTGAGTGTGTCATGGCGGGCGGCACTAAACTCGTGACCTTCATGCGTGGAATTTGTTTCGTTCAGCGAACGAGGCGGGCGGGATGTTAATACTTTGTTTGATGTTATTGTTCTTCTTTTGATTGACCTTCAGGTTTCATTGATCATAACATGGTTTCCGCCCAATGCTTATTCTCCTTGGAGTTTTTCCTCTGTTTTTGTATTTTTGACGGAACCTTTTTCGTTGGAGTGGGGACTCAGGTGGTAGCATGAAGCTTCTTTGTTGAGCAAGCTCGGACGCTGTTTCCGGACAGTTCAGTTTCAACCAAGATGTATGATAGTGTAGCCATTCAGATTGTTGAAACCAATACTTAACCTAACCCATTTGCAGCTTGTTCGGGTGCGTAAATTTAATTAATACTAACCCCAATGCTATACTTGACCGATATTCTTACGAAAAATTTTCAAATATAAGAAAGTGCCTTTAATTAACTTAGGATCAAGAATAATGTACAGAGTACAAAAGTACCTCTGAATTAACAAAAAAAACTTGACTCTGTATAGGCACAATTATATAATATATTTGTTTTAGAATCTGTTTTAGTTTTTAAATTACCCGCTGGACGAGGAAGTGCATCTTGTATCCATTAATGCCGCTGACGCCAGGGGCGAAACATATGATTCTCATATTTTGCAATAGTAGCTCCACTGCGTAACAGTAAATCACCGTCTTGAGGTTCGACTATTTTACGCTGGCCTGATTGTGCAAAAAAGTATAGTCATTAATAATTTTAAGATAAAACAAAATATCATTAACTTAGAGCTGCTGAATTGTATTTACCAAATTGTCAGTGTGATAATAATTATTCAAAAAATAATTTTTTTTTCTGAATTTTACTAATTAGAATTCCAAGGGCGCATCTGGAGGATGGTTCAGAGGGAAGGCAAATAAAGATTACACCCCACTCTCCTCGGATGAGCTAAGAATCATGGGTCAATTTCAAGTCACCTATAACAAGTCTCTCTGCGGCATACCTCACCTGCGACAAGCCTCCCAGACTCAGCTGTCACACCTGCTGCTTTTCTTACGAGCAGCAAGTCTCCCTGTGGCATCTCTTTCCCAAGATCAATTTTAATTATTCAAACAGCCCCACCAAAATTTAGGAGTTTCGACGCATGAGATTAGTCTCAAAAAACTGTTTTATCAAATTGGGAAAAATGCGGCTAGTCTCATGAACCCAATTGCCACATCTACTGCTTGTCTGCCCAGCACAGCGGAATGTCTCAACCAGAATTATTTTTATGGACGAATAGCTTAATATTCTTCTGTGATGGAATATGTCACGAAGTACCACCTAGTAGGTGAGAGATGCTTCGAACAAAGCCATCTAAATGAGCATTTGTTAATTATGTGAGGGTCAATATTTTTATTTTACTATCCCCCTCCCCCACATTTCCCTTTTTTTCAAACATTTTAGCCTGACCTTGGAAATTTTTATTGGATGAGAGATGCCACAGACGTGCTAGCCGGCATTGTAGATACTATGATCTTGTCCGTAAAATCCATTCTGGGTAGGAGATGCCGCTGGGCTGCGCTGAGGAAACAAGCCGCAGATGATGCAATTAGGTTCGAAAGACTTGCAGCACTTTTATCACTTTCAAAAAAATTATACCATTTCTATTGGGTGGGAGATGCTTCAGGGATACTTGCTGCAAGTGAGACAAGCCGTTGGTGTGACAATTAGGATCGGGAGGCTTGCCGAAAAATTGTAAATCTTCTGGGGATATATGCTGCATATGTAAAAAGCCACAGATGTGACATGCCTCAATCGAATCTTGACCTTTAAAGGGCATGGAAGGCGGGTTGAATATTTATGTGCTGCCTCTGAATTTGCCCGTAAAAAACTCTATATTTAGGAAAAATACTAGACCTTTTAGGAAGATGTCTCTAATCTTGGTTTGAAAAGTTTTGAAATTGCCGGGATGAACTGGACGTATTTTATAAAACTTCCCTCCTGTGACTTTTCCAATAGGATATATCCCACGGTACAGTAAGTCATTGTCCTTTAGAAGGATCGGCATTCCCGGTAGTTGACTTGATTCTGTAAAGGAATATAATTTTAATTGTACTTCATTGTGAGTCTATGAATTATTGTCAACTTCAAACCATTTTTTCTCATTTCAAAAAATTAAATCTACGAACAATTTGAACAAGGTCTGTTAATATTGACATATGCCTCTAGGTACTTCACTTTGATTGAATACTATTTTATAAAAACATCTCAGGTGTAGATGTATTCAAAGTAAGATTTGGGGGGAGGCATTTAAAGTTTACATTCCCCCGTTCACGCGAAAAGCTGAAATTCATTATTCGAATCTGGACCTTGGGCGGGTAGTACATGCATATTGTAGAACTCCTCTGGACTCAATCGCCAAATCACACCATCTGGTCCCGTGATAGAATGACCTCCATGATCGTCGAGAAATATTTCACTTTCTTCATAATGTCGGAATGGCGCTGGTATTCCATTACGTGTCGGATTATTATGAAGTGATGGTACTGTTTCTGTAAGAAATAAAATAGGCATCTTTATTCAAAATTTGTTAAACTGAACTTCCAAAATTTGCTACTTGTACAATATAAAGATAGCCTGAATTTAATTTTAAATTCAGGCTGCAATGGAATCAAAAATGGGCGACAGGCAAAAGATTTTCTTTAAAAGTAGCATCTTTTTACAAATCTATATTGCAGCATTAACTGAAATTTTTGCCAACGAATTCGCATTCAGTCTTTATATATAACGATAAACTAAATTTCGTGCTAACATATGTTCCAAAGCTTTTACTTCATATCTATTTCCTTCCGTCTCGATATCTGAATATTTTCCCTTATTTATTTCTAAAACTTTATAATTGAAACTTTTTCGGTATTGCTGACTGGAAAATGTTGCGAAAACACATGTAATGATGATAACATATATTTCAACTGTTTTCAAGTAAAATGTTAATATTTGAATATATTCTATCTGGATGTAGATATTTTAATATATAACTGATTTGGTCTTATAATATATTCTACTTACGAACAGAATTAAGAAATATTATAAGAATAAAAAGCAGAGTACACATGAAAATTCTCATTTTGATGGAGACAGAACTCGTTTTTAAAGAATTTTTTGAGTTGTAACTGATAAGATATTGAAAGTGATGTACTTGTATAATATATATATACTAGCCACTATCAAATAATTGATAACAATTATTATTTACATTTAGGTGACGAAACAGAGTTGAGATAATAAAGCTTTGCGTAAGCCTTTTTTCATTGCTATTAAATAAGAAAATTTTATTTACCATCCTTGACAATTTTAGAGTCGTGTGTTAACTACACGAGTCAATCAGAAACGAGCCAGAAATATTTTTTCATAGATAAAAGTAAAGTATGTGGTAAACCCCAATTATAACCTCTTGCCCCCTGAAATACAAAGGTACTGAAACGGAGCGAGATGGCGCCACCTCTCAGCGATTTTAGACACTGCGCGACCCTTTTCTAAACTCTAAAGTACACTATCTCGAAACTGCACATGAGCGCATTTTTAGACGTACCTAAGGTACGTAATATATAATATAATAAATATGATAAATATAATAAATATAAGATATATAATACGTAATTCATCTTCAAACAACGCATGCTGAAAAACTTTGTACACACATTCTGCTGTAATCAGGTCCTTCAGACACAATTTAGAAGCATGAAAAGTGCAATTTTAGTGGTTGATACTCGTATCATGATCATGCTCCAAGTATTTTAAAATATGCTGTAAATACGTCATTTCTGCCAAAAACTTAACGATCTGTTTCCACCAAGACTGTTTTTTTTTATAATTACTCTTCTAAAACGTATTTTAAAACAGAAATTGCATTACAGCGCTATTTTTAAACAACAAAAAAGTCCACTTTATGTAAAAATTATTATATCATTCAATAAACACCATAATTATTTGTCATATCCACAGTGCCTCGCACCACAACTATAGTCAACTCTATTCTACTTCAAATTGAAGCCAATGGATTAACAATTTTGAAAATTCCAGAAAGATTGGAATGCTTAAAATATCTTAATAAACCAAAACTCAAAACCTTGAAAAATCTTAAAATTGGGCTCCTTACACTGTACTTCCTCAAATAGGATTGTTTCATAAATAAATGAGACTTTGACAAAAATCGGGTTGATCTATTTAGTATGATCATGATAAAAGTCCTGTATGAGAAACTACTTTATGTGACTTTGGTGCATTTACGCGTTTTTATGCGACAGCGTAGAGTATCGTAATGTTGTACATTACGATACAGCGGAAGATCACTCTTCACATTACACTCCGCTGTATCGTAATGTTGCACATTACGATACAGCGGAAGATCACTCTTCACATCACACTCCGCTGTGTCGTGATGTACAACATTACGATACGCAACAAAACTTGTAAATGCACCGTCGTCAAGCAAAATAGTATATGCGCCAATGCGCATAATTCGGGTCTTCATGCGACTCCCTTACAATGCTCGTCGCGTCAAGACCCTCATTATGCGCCTCGACGCATAATATACTATTAATGAATGAGAACGCAATACCTGAAAACGATATTTCATTTAACACTCATTTATTTGTAAAATTTATGATAGTAGTAACAGTCATATCTTTTCAGTTTTTTTTTTGTTAGCGAAAATGTCAAATTAAAATTTTTTACTTTCAATATCTTTATTAATTTCCCAGATTTTACAATGTTCTTAATGTTACAGAGAATTCCCGGATAATTCATTCGTAAAAAAATTATTGATTCAGGTGGCTGGAAAGAAGTTTTTGATGGCAAAAGAAGTCCGAGTGGCTGGAAAAGGGAATTTTTTATGGCAAAAAGATTCTGAGCGAATGAAAAAGATGATTTTGGTTTGTAAAATGAGTCTCAGGGAATGGAAAAGGCGTTTCATCTTCAATTTTTATTTATTAATGATTTTATTCTCGTTTATTATTTAAAGGGCATAGAAGGCTTTTGTGTGGTACATTAGATTAATTGTAGTTATATTTGGTCATACAGGCCTAATAAAAAAGTCTTTTTTTACAAAATATTGAAAAATTCATAAATCTGTACATGTGATAATCTTATTTGGTCATAGAGTGTTTCTAAATACGTCAAACGATTCATCTTGTCAGAATGAACCAATTTGGTTTTTATTATGTTACTATAGTCCTGATATAACAAAAATTTTACTTACAAACAAAAACTTGAAAAATTATTGAATTCTCATAAAGATGTAAATTTTTGTATGGAAATAGTTGTAAACATTCTATCGAATTATATCAAGTAATTAGACTCAGTTTTTGAAAAAATTCGGTTTATAGAGAGGAAGAAATGACGTATATGTATATGTATATGTATATATAGTTGTCAACTATTATCAGCATTTTTATCTTCTTTTTGATAAAAATCTTGGGGGTTTCTTCGTTCATACAATATCAAATCTCGATGATAGATACTTATGAATAAGATGTGATCGCGATACATGAATATATCAACGTGCGTACTTTGGTTCAATGATGAATGTTCCATATGTATAGCAGCTTAAAACATTTAGAATTTAGAATTTTTTATTCAAGTGCTGAATAATATACACGTATAAAATAGAAGCTTTCAATAGGGCGGGCTGAAAAAAATTAATTTCTAGCAATCGATTTCTAATAACAAAAAATGATTAGTTCTTTATAAGCTGAATACTCGAGCGTGTTGGATATTGAAAAAATTGAATTTAAACGTAAAATATGTGAAAAATGAATTCTTACAGTCATTAATGTTTTTATATATGCAGAACTATATGCCTGAAGAACTTATTGAAGTACCTCTAGTTGATATTAAAAAATGTGGAAAATTAACAATTGAAAATATGACAAACATTTTTTTTATTTTAATTTTATTTTTATTGAATTCTACGCAGAAAATTAGTTCGAAATTAATTATAAGAAGTAAATAATTAAGTCATTTATTATTAACAATTACAATTTTTATTTTACAATCCGCCTTGTTTCGGAAATGAGGCATCTCAACTCGTTATTAAAATATAGCCCTTATGTGACTGTCTATTTTTTCAGCAATACAATACACATTTTTTTGGAGGTAATTTCATGCGCGAAATTCAAAAAAGGTAAAATTCAAATTGAAAAAAAATTTGATCAATTATTAATTTTTGATATATTTTTAATATCAAATTAGTACTTCCATAAATTCTTCAGGCATATAGTTACACATATATAAAAAAATTGGTAACTATGCGAATTCCTTTTTTTCATATATTTCACGCGTAAATTCAATTTTTCCATTTTCAACGCGCTTGATTAGATGAAAGATATCAATCGATTACAAATAAAATTTAACCGTATATTCAGCTCGTCAAGAAGTAACATTTTTTTGCTATTAGAAATTGATCGCACGAAATTAACTTTCTTTCGGCCCACCCTAGCTTTCAATCATTTTCAAATGAAACATTTAGAATTAAATGCCGTTGAACTGCAATATTTTAAATTCTGAATTTAGAAACATTGAACATTTTCTTAAAAAGAAATACTTTGCAAATTTAGCACATTCACTCAGAAATTGAAAGTTTTAAATTATAACAATTAAAATTTTAACGTTTACAGTTTAAGTTTAACGCTCTGAAATTTTAATGATTCAAGGCTTTCTATTACAAACAATTCAGTTTTAAATTGTCTAGTTTTGAATATTTTTTATTTATTATTGCTCATTTTGAATGAACAATCAAATGCTGCTAAATATAAAAATATTGTTCTTTTTTTTAATTGATAACTTTCAAATTCCATGGGTTAAAAATGCAATTTTTAGATTGAAACAATATTTATTCGGACGTTTACAGTTTTTTAACTTTTAAGGCTTTCGGATTGAAATAGTTTAATTATTAACATTCAAATTTGTAAATTTTTTAACTTTAAGCAGTTTCAGAATCGTCTCGTAAAATGAATTACTTTTAAATGTTTAGTACTCGATGTCTAGTTTAATTTTAAAAATCATTTAATAATTTACATTTACAGTTGATCAACTTGAAATGTTTTTTGCAACACCCACCTCAAAAGTTGACGTTTTCATGCTTCTAAATGGTACCTAAAGGACCTTATTTGAGCAGACTTTGTGCATTTTTTTCAAATTTTTTTTTCAATTAATTTTTTTCAAAAATTTTTCTTCACCATATTTTTTTCAAAATTTTTTTTTTCATCAAATTTTCTTCACGAAATTTTTTGTTTCAAACATTTTTCTTCCAACATTTTTTTTCAGACATTTTTTTTGAAAATTTTTTTTTTCAAAAATTGTTTTGTCAAAAATTTCTTTTCAACCAAATTTATTTACAAAATTTAAAAATGTTCTCTTTCAAGATTAGTATTTTTCACTAACTCCTCCTAACACAACTTTTTCGGACTCGAAGTACGCGTCTACGTTCTCACACTCGCTTCGCTCGGGCGCTAACCACCGACTCATGCTACGAGCCTCCGGCTTTTGCTGCAAAATTCACACTCGCATACAATCTCCTATTTTGCTCACTTGTATCACAAATAACTATTTTGCAACAACCACCTCAAAAGTTAACGTTTTCATGCTCCTAAATGGTGCCTAAACGACCTTATTAGAGCATACTGTGTGCGAAACAATTTGCGCTCATGCTCAGTTTGAAGATGGCTTACTTTAGGCACTGGTGAAAAATATGGGCATGCGCACTTTCGAGATGATGTACTTTAGACACTGGCATAGGTAACTTTGAACACTGGTGTTGGTATCTTCTTGAAATAAATTTATATTTCACTTGAACAAATCGTGTAATGATTGAAGTTTTGTTTTCAGGGTTCTGTAGCCGTTTTCGTCCGTCGTACAAAAGGGCGCATAAGCGCCAACATTTGGCACAGCAAAAAGGCATAAGCGCCAACAATTTTTTTACATAACATTTTTTTGACATAATTTTTTTTTGGCAACAAATTTTTTTCAAAAATTTTTTTTCACCAAATTTTTGTTGGAAAAATTTTTTTTACCAAATTTTTGTTGGAAAATTTTTTTATTATCAAATTTCTTTTTACCAAATTTTTTTTCACCAAATTTTTTTCCAACATTTTTTTCACCAATTTTTCTCCCCATAATTTTCTTCACAACAATTTTTTTCAAACATTTTTCTTTGAAAATTTGTTTTTCAGACATTTTTTCTCAACAAAATTTGCTTACAATGTTTATAAATTCTCTCTTTTAAGATTAGTATTTTTCGTTAACTGTGTGTTAACTGTTAACTGTTAACTGTGTGTGTGTTTTGCAGCATAAGCCACACTCGCATATAATCACCTATTTTGCGCACTTGTATCATAAATAACTATATTCACATGTATATTCTCCATGTGTGGCGTCAAATTATACATTAACCCTTCCCCTTACATCGCGATATCAAGAAAACATCTACTTTTTGCCTTACGACAGATTGATTCAAGAAGCTATTTCATTTCTCGTACAGAGTGGAATGGCGATGAATTGAATGGCTTGTACTGCCTAGCCAAAACTGATAATACTTTACAATTAATACAACGCCGAATGTCTCTACCAGCATACCGGGCGCGTCCGCGGGATACGGATGTAGAGTGCCTGTAGCGAGGTTTTCTGCTGAATACGGTTACACAACTTGATAAGCAGTTGCAGACAATGGTCCTGGGATGTTCCCGAAGGAAAAATCCCTGAGCTAAAGAGTGAAAAACCGTGCTGAAGGCTGCTTGACACCAGGGAGTCGTATTCTATACGGTGTCTCTAGGTACCAGGTGTCCACCTGGAGTATGCAGACCTCAACCCCGCATGCGCGGCTTTGTGTCGATGGACCGTACTTTTTCGTACCTACTCGTAGGACCAAGTATGGATAGCGAATCAAAATTTAGATAGAAGTTTTGTGAGAAGATGTTCGGTAGACACGTAGACGTTACGGATGGGTGAGATGAGAATCCCAGAACTGAGATGGGAATCCACAAATGCAGGGTAACGGATTCTATGGACAAGGGAACCGAGCTAATTGAAAACCTGGATAGCATACGTTGCTTTACGTTGCTTTAGTAATATATCCTCCATTTTAGTTAGAAAAAGGAGAATTTTTATGAATCAAAAAGGAACATGTTCCTGCCAATCAAAAATTGGTTAGATGAAGTGTTATATATTTCCGATAAGATTCAGGTCAACGCACGATTGACAAAAATCTGGGTTGATAGTCTCTAGTATTTTCTTGCTGACAGTCTCTGTAAGAAAATTAAGGAGACTAATGTAAGCCGAGAGCAGGTACTCAGACGGGGAAGAAACAAGCAGAGGCAAATCACGCACCCGAGAACGGGAAGGGGACAAGAGCGGTTACCATGAGCCTCCAGGAGACCAACATGTCTAAGCAAATGCAGAAGAGGCTCAGCACCCAGGTCGATTGTGCAGGGCAAAAATGTAACAAGAGCGACATAAACAAGGAGAAATCTGCAATCAAACTGAAAGGAAAGGAAAAACCAAGGCGTGCGCCTCCCGAAGTGGTTCTTATCAAACCGACTGAGGGAGTCAGCTACGCCGAGGTTCTTGAGAACCTCAAGAAAAAGGTGAAACCTGACGAATTTGTAATAAAAATCCAGGAAGTCAGGGAGACTAGGAACGGAAAGGTCCTCATAGAGGTGCGGAAGACGTCAGAGAGAGAGAAAAACCTGTCTTTGACCATCGTAGCTGCTGTTGGGAAGATCGGAGTGGTCCACCACCTACGCGCGCGGCTCGCTTCACTCGCAAGTTTGAGCGCGCCTAGGGCGCGCAACTGTTGGTTCTCGCGCTTCGCTCTCGAGAATATATTTATCTCACGCTTCGCGCTCGATAATATATTTATCTCTCGCTATGCGCTCGGTCTTTAGATTTTCCACACATTTGTGGACAGACTCTTTAAAATTAAAGGTCAAAGCGTCAACAACTGTAATTTGATTATTGCGAGTTCTCTTTTGTTGAAGCTCCTTCGGCTTTAACGAACATATTCTTATCATGCGTCTCGTGCTTCGCACTCGATTTTTTCCAAAATGTGAACTTTTCTACATTATGTTCAACACTATCATATCTAATGTATATTATATTCATGCATGTACTTTGATCTGGTACTGCTCATTCAGATATAGCAAAATAATGTACAATTTTTATTTTTCATGATGACTTTAATATTTTCTCCTTACTTTGCACTAATAAGATTTTGATGTTCGTTATTGGGAACAACGCGTCGAAAACGAGGAGCGAATATTGAGATACTTGAATAATAATTTTGAAGTGGTTTGTACATGTTTCAACAGCCCTATTGAAGAAAACGACCCTGTGAGTTTTGTTTGGCATTGGCTAAGGTGATGATTGTGAATGATGTTTTTATATTTTCCTGAATTGATAAAAGTAGCTCAAACTTCAATTTTGAGTCAACATTCTTTTGCTGTTGTCTGAAAGAAAATATTTCTGTACTTTAAGATAAATGTTCTTTTTCTGTTTGAGGTAATATGGAATAAAAATACAACTTTCAAATGCAATAATTATAATCAGAATTTGTTTCTTTTTTATATCTATATTGTAGCTTTTCATCGATATCATGAAATACCTTGTTCAGTCCTAGAAACCCTGTTTTAATCCTGAAATTCCTTGTGATCTTATAAATCTTTTTTCAATAGTTAATAAATTAATACGATAAATAGGTGAATCAATAACTCACCACTTTTCTGGAAAGAACTTTCACATTTCCAGTTATCTATATAATTCAGTTAAAAATTAGAGACTTACTCGTATAATTTTCTAGGATGTTTTTCAATATTCTAAGAAAACTATCAAGTATTTTTGATAAAATTTCCAGAATTTCAGGAAATATGAGATTTCATGCTATTCCACAAGAATTTCTAATATTTTAATGGATTTGAAAGAGTCTGTTCACAAGAACTAAAGGGATGTCGTAGAATTTCAAAGATTTTATTTTAAATGATTCGAAATTTCCAATTGATTTCAATAATTTGAAAAGATTTTAAAGAATTTTCAAGACTTTTTAGTATTTTTAACATTCCATGGAGCTCTTTAGAGCTTTTAGGAATTTCAAGGGATTTCAAAATATTTTAAAGGATTTGAAAAAGCTTAGGGCATTTTGAATACATTTCAATAATGTGAAATTATTCTTAAGAATTTAAACAATTTTAGGATATCTTAAAGAATTCCAAGGAATTTTCAAGAGTTTTAAAAGTGTCAAGGGATTTCAAAGGGTTTTAAATATTTTAGGGTATTTATAAAAATGATCAAGAGCATTACATAATTTCAAAGTATTTTAATTGCTTTCAGTAATTTAATGGGACTTCAAAAGATTTAAAATATATTAAAGTATTTTAAAAAATTCCAAAGAATTTTTTAGAGCTTCAAAAAGTTCCAAAGGATTTCAAAGGATTTGGAATATTTGAGGGAATTTTAAAATATTACAAGGAGTTTTTAATTGATTCAAATAATTTAAAGATCTTTTAAAGAACTTTAAATATTCTAGGGCATTTTAAAAGATTCGAAGGTATTTTCAAGAGATTAACAAATGACAAGGAATTTCTAACGACTTTAAGAGAATTTGAAAATTTTTCAATGATTTTAAGGGATTTTAAAAGTTCTTCAGGTATTTCAGTCAATTTTCTAGGATTTCAGGAAATATCAAATTTCGTAGAATTCCACAGGATTTTATAATATTTTAAAGAATTTATTCTCAACAAGTGAGGAATTTCTTGGGTTTCCGAGATTTGAAAAGATTCTCAAATTTTGTTTGCTTTTCATTTGAATTCATTTCTAAGTCTTCGTCATCTTCTTGTTGATATGGAATAAGAATACAACTTTCAAATTTATTAATTATAATGAGAATTTGTATTTTTCAAGTCCACATTATAGTTATCTGTCAATATAAGTTCATTTCTACATCCTGATGAATTTTTTCCTTCATTTTTATATTCGAAACCTTTCACAGAAATCTTTATTCAGAATAATTCACTCAATGTGCAACTTTCAATTTCTTCTATATCTTTGCATCTGAAAGAAGCAGATTTAGATATTTTGAAGAGCTCCAATGAAACTTTGGTTTTTTAATTCGATTTTCTATTTGGATATTTATATTTATTTAGAAAAAAAAGTAAGCATATCTTCCAATCGAACTGCAACTGCTACTTTTTTTATATTTGATAATTGACTTATCATCGATCCATCTGGACATTTTGCAAGAACCGAAGCTCACATCACCAACGGAATATTCGCGTCAAAGTACTCAAACAAGCAAGTCTTAAGTCTTTGAATTTCTCTGGCAAGGGGAAAATCTTTAAAAAGTATTCCCGGAATCAGGTGGAAATGTTGAAATTGTTCGAATTTTTCAATTCCCGATAAAAGATAATTCCCGAAATTATAAAATATCCGAGACTATAAAATTTCCGAATTATAAAATTCTCACATATTTTAATTGTTTAGTAATGGAAATTTTATAGTATCGGATGTTTTATAATACCACCAATTTTATTTCGGTAATCATGTGTTATAGGGAATTTTACCATTCAGGAATTTTCCAATTCGAAAATTTTAAATTATCGGCAATTTAATAATTTCGAATATTTTCTTTTCGGCTGTGCTTAGTCGTACGGAAAAATTGGGGGAGTTAGAAAAGGGGATTGACTAGTCGTCCCAAAAATTCGGGACGACTAGCCAAGCTTATGAAAAATATTGGACTAGTCATCCCGAATTTCAGGTCAATGAGACACTTCGTGTCCTTTTCCGGAATTTGAGTGTTGGGAGTTTTATTTTATATGATTTATTTATTATCAAGCGTGCTATTAAATCCTTTTTTTTTCGGGAAATATTTTTGTCATTTTTATTTTCATTTTTCGGAAAATTTTTGTTTTGGTAATTATTTTTTCTGCATTTTTTTCACATTCAGGACTTTTAAAATTATGTGAATTCTTTTGTACGAATCGTTAAAGATTTTTGATTGTATCAAACAAATTTGGTCTTGAAACCTATTTGATCCGATGTTTTATATGTATATTTCTGTAAATAGGTGAATCAATAACCGACCACTTTTCTCGAAAGAACTCTGTTGAATTTTATTGAAAACTAGAGGTGATAAATGACCAGATATATAAGGAACTTGAAGTGACACTAAGTATAGGAAACAGATACTAAGGCAATTTTGATAATACTAGAAATTGTAGACACAATAAAACTAAACGTTTATTTGCCAATAAAAATACAGCCTAAACTTTTTTATTTTTTTTTTGTCGATGGAATGACGGTTTTTGATCTACTAGTCTTTGTTAATATGTTTATTGAAACACGAGCTTTCGCCCAACGACGTTGAGCCTCATCACTCATTAGGAATACATAGTAGGAAAGACAATTGTCATCTAATGAAAACAAGATATTTTGCATGGAGATAGGTCTCCTTTTTTTAAACAGGAGGAGATATAAATATATATAGTCTACTTACGAGTAGTTGAACATTGTTTTAAAATGTTTGTTTTAAAACAACTCAAGTATTACCTTTATCAGACTTAGTGACAAATATGTCAGTATTTTGTTTTTGAAAATTCTTTTGTTTTATTCCCGAGTATCTCGAATTCAATTCTGTCTTCTATGCATGCAAGAGTTTCTTCAACAGTAGAACCTTTATTTTTAGAAGAAATACTAAATTTTTCTCCTGAACTTAAAAAATAACCAGCATCATCAGGTATCTTTGTGTGAGGTTAGCGTGCCATTTTTTATTCGGTTTCTTTTTGGAGTGAAAATTGTAATACTTTTTATAAGCCATTCAAATTTATTTATAGATTGTTTTATAAGTTCTTTTTCGAAATTGTATATAATTCTATTTTGGCAATCAAAACAGCGTTCAATTAAAGGTTCATTATTTCCGATGTTGAGAAGTTTTGATTCTATTCTCTCAATTTCTCTTTTGACTTTTCTAATAGTGGAATTTACATTGGTGATTTCTAATTTTAAAATTCTAATTTTAAAATCCATAAAAGTTTCGTTAAAATGTCCTTTATATTTAGGGTTATTAAGAATAATATGATGTTGTAAATTAATGATATGTGCAGGTAGATATCCTTGTGAACGACATCTCAACAGAAAACGGTTTTGATTACTTGGCTTAGACAGAGTTTTATTTTTATTAATCCAGGTATGAAGGTGTGAAATTATCTCTTCTCCATATTTGTTTCTAATCTCATTAAAAAATCCAGCTCCATCAGCAATGCTTTCTTACATATTCCAAATCTTATTGTATAATTATTAAAAAGATGTTAATTTTGTTAACTAGCGTAAGTTTATTTTTGTTTGTCGATGGAATGACGATTTTTGATCTACTAGGCTTTGTTAATATGTTTATTGAAACACGAGCTTTCACCCAACGACGTTGAGGACAATTGTTACTCATGAAAATAAGAAATTTTACATAGAGATAGGTCTCCTTTTTTTAAGCAGAAGGAGATATAAATATATACTCGTGTGGAAATTACCAAATGTTTGCCCATTTACAAGTTTGGCCCCAACTTGCAAAATTATGTTATGGATACAACAAGGTTAATATCTTAAATCTAGTTTGAGCCAACTCTGTTTCACAGCTCTTGATTGCAGCGCCATCAACTTGGCTGTGTATCTGTTTTCAGTCGGGCTCCATCTTGAACCTCTTGAACACAAGTAGGTTGGTTTGAGGTTATGTTGACGAGTGTTTTTGTGATTTCGTCTTTATTAATTATTAAACTGAGATTCAAATGATCAAAAATACCGAAAGTGAAAAGCACTTGTCGCGTTCAAAATTTTAATTAAAATTGGTTTATTAACTCCTTGTTTATGCAATAAACTATACATTATTTCACAGAATTACACTTTCCGAAATATTGTTTACAGAAAAGTAGCTGACCAGTTAACTGATCCATTAAAGATCAAAAATGGGAAAAAAATTAATCTAAAATTGAGATTACCTAAAAATCAAATTTCAAATAATTAAATGTTTTATTAATTAAATAATTGTAAATAGTTTTATTGGAAATTAGGATTACCAGTTCTGTCACGATCATCCTTTTTCAATTTATATTATCGAATTATTTAAATTTTCAAAACGTCAACACCGTCTGGCTCCATTGCTTTCATTTAGTTTCATGTGAATTTGAATTTGCGCGCCGAACTCTAATATCTATTGTCGGCCTCTTCGACTCATTATTTGTTAATGCGGCAACTTCGCTCAAATAAAACAAGTGAATTTCGAGGTTGGAAATTGCAAGCGTAATTCTGCTTCGCTTTGAAAGAAGTTTATTTCAGTGAGAAATTATAATGTGAGTTTTTTGACAATTTGAAGTTCAAAATAAATCCTCTTGGAGAAAAATTAGGTTCCTCCATGTATTTTAACTGATTTTAAAGTTTAGAAAATAGAACCTCAATTACGTTTCACATGTTAGCATAAGTCTCCACTAATTCCAAAGATTGGGATGGCAGCCGAAAGATAAGGCTGATGACGAATTAGCCGGTTCAGGAATAAGATTTCTCTTAAGATGTTCAGTTACTCGACATTTTTCTTTTAAATAAACAATTTTTCATTATAATGTGGCTGAGACTAGAAAAATAAATAAAGCCAAGTTGGGGCAAAGTCGGTCGGTAAGTTATGCTCTGGCCAGGTTAGGCGTTTCATTTGCGGTTGGGTTCTCTCTAAATCCCCAATTTGGGGTCAAGTTTTTCCTAGTTTAGGCCCAGCTAGCGCCATGGCCAAATTTCCACACGGGATGCCTCCTTGTAAGAATAGATGAACATGATCATGTTTTTAATTGGAATTCTGTTAAGATCCTTTCTCACGAAAGAAATAAAAAAAATTATGGAGATGTCATAAAGAGAGAGGTCTATAATATCTTATATACGCAAATAAATTTCGACCAAAAAACGAAAAATTTGACCAAATACCTTTTGATAATCATTATCTATGTTTTTATTTTTAGACATTATTTGCATTTTAATCAAAATAAGGTTCTATTGTTCATATCCGTAGTTTTCACATGAATAATACCTGATGAGAAAGTCTAAGTTGGCTTAGAAACATGTTAATCCCTAGTAGTAAAAAAAGACGAAGAAAGAATAAGAAAAGAGTGAGGCGCTGGTTTTGGTTGACTCATTCCTTTCCCCCCCCCCTTTTTTCTTTTGTGATATATTTGTCTCTGTTGGAAAGTTATTTATGCAATAAACAGCTACACGGTTGAATAGTCAGTGTGTATTTATTAAATGAAAAATGCTGAGGAAAAATTAATCTGCTCGTTACAAGTGACGCAGTTAACTTCTTCAGAGCTCGCAGTGTACCAACTCTCACTCATTGCACATTCACTCTTTCTCTCAAAATACAGAATTGCTATTTTAATAGCGGCTTCTTGAGTATGTCAGCTAACTGATCTTTAGATTGAATATAATTAATTTCAATTTCTTTTCGACTTGAAATGTCTCGTATAAAATGAAATCTCACATCAATATGTTTTGATCGCTTATGGAACTCAGAATTATTTGCTAATTTGATAGTTGATTGGTTATCAACAAAGATTGGAACAGATTTACAATCGAGTTTTAAGTTACTTAGCATTCGACGAAACCAAACAGCTTCTTTTGTTCCGTGAGCTAATGCGATAGACTCAGCTTCTGTAGTTGACAAAGATACCACATTTTGTCGCTGACTTGACCACGATATCGGACCACCGTTTAACAAAAATACGAAACCACTTCTAGATTTTCATGATTCTCAAAATCCTGCACAATCTGCATCTGTAAACCCTACTAGATTTAAAAAACTCCCACTATTTCAAAAAACAATTCCAGAAGTACGAGTCACTATTAAATACCTAATTATTTTCGTTACTGCTTGCCAATGTTCTTGGCCGAAAGAATCTAAAATTTGACTCGCGTAATTTACTGCGTATTCAATTTCTGGACGACTTACTCGAGCTGCAAACAAAAGTGAACCTACAGCTTCACGATAGAGAATACAATCATTTTCATTCTCACCCAATGGATTTTTGCACAAATGCAAACCAGGTTCCGCTGGAACACTTGAAAAGTTTTCATTTTCTATGCCAAACTTAGTTATCACCTTTTCTATATAACAACGCTGTCTCACCTTTATTGTACGCTTCGTACGATCACGCTCAATCTCTATACTAACAAACTCACTTGATTCATCAACTGTGATTTTAAAATTTTTTTTTTAAACAATTTAAAACTTCGTCGATGGCATCTTGGCTCTCAAATATCACTAAGCCATCATCGACATATAATGCCAGGTACAGTTTAAAAACTTTCACTACACCAACAAAAACACATTGATCACTTTCGATGCTCTGGCAGTTGAAATTATCCTGGAATCCGACGAAATTCTCGTTCCAGCAACGTGGGGACTGCTTCAAGCCATAAAGGCTCCGGCTTAGTTTACAGACTAAGTTCTCGTTCTCTTCATTAATGTAGCCTTCAGGTAATTTCATTTAAATGTCCTCTTGATGATCTCCGATAAGAAATGCTGTCTTCACATCAAATTTTGCTATTTCGTAATCTTCTTTTGCTGCGACAGCCAACAGCACTCTGATGGATTCATAGCGGACGACAGGTGCAAAAGTCTCAAAATAATCTATTCCCTCTCGTTGACAGAATCCTTTTGCAACAAGTCTTGATTTAAATCTATTGCCATTTTCACTAGGGTTTGATTTAATTGCAAAACCCCATTTGCATCCAGTAGCCCGCTTACCTTTTGGCAGTGTGACGAGATACCACGTATTATTTTCTTCGAGAGCATACATTTCTTCGTTTATTGCTCTATGCCACTTTTCTGCATCTGAGCTTGACATTGCTTTACTGTAAGCCATAGGCACAGTATCAGCGAGATAAGCTACATCTGATCCATAGTGATCAGGACAATTTAAAAATCTTCTGTCACGCAGCTGCCTATCCTGCGATGCATCTTGCTTAGCAATTTGAGGTTCAGCCTCTTGATGATCATCTTCTTGTAAATCAGCATCTGGGACAGCCACTTGATGATCAGCTTCTTGAGACTCAGGATCTTGATCAGTTGCTTGTTGATCAGGTACAATTTCATAATCTTCTCGCATACAAAAATTAATTTCAGAGCGGAAACCACTATTTTTCTGTTTTTCGTGACACTTGCTGCTATGTTCGTTGAAATCTACATCGCTGGCGATGTAAATCTTGCATGATTCTTTGTCCCATAATCTGCCATTGGAAGATTTTCCATCGTAGCCGACGACGGTCGCCTTCTTGCTTTTTGGGTAAAATTTCTTGCGTTTTCCCTTCGGGATATTCATATGAGCCTCCATGCCAAACACTCGTAAGTGTTTAATTTCTGGTTTTCAATTTAACCATTTTTTGAAAGGAGTTTTTATCTCGCCGTGCTGCAGGATAACTCTACAGTACATAGCAGGCAGTGTTGATTGCTTCAGTCCAAAGTTTCACGTCAGTGCTTCTGCTTAAAAGCATCGATCTAGCGCTCTCAACGATCGTTCGGATTTCTCGCTCGGCTCGACCATTCTGCTCATGAATGTAAGGAGACGAACACTCGTGAATTATGCCCCTTTCTTTCGCATACTTACAAAATTCTGCGGAGGTATATTCTGTCCCATTGTCCGAACGTATCACTTTCACTTTATTCTAGTCTGAGTTAGCGCAAAACTTTCAAAATCTTTAAATTTCTCAAACACTTCAGATTTGTGCCTCAGAAAGCACACTTCTCGAAAGCTCGTGCAGTAATCCTTGAATAAAAGACAATACCGTGAACCTCGCGGAGAATCAACATTGATGGGACCACAGACATCGCTGTGTATCTTCTGGCCCGGCTTAAAATTGCTCACATACTTCCCCGATGCATGTGTTTTACGGGTTTGCTTGCCCATTACACACGTATCACAGAAAAACTTGTCTTTTTTCGATCAATAAATTGTTGTCCGAAAACACTTCACTTGTTTGAATTAAGGCACGAATATTCACATGACCTAACCGCTCACCCCAGAGCTTCAACATGTTTTTCTCCGTTTTGAATTCCGATCCAGCAAGATTGCACTGCACTGACACTTTAGCCTTAAATAACATTCGAAATAATTTCCCGTGACGTACCCTACGTGACATAAGCTTCCCATCACGATCGCGGACTTCACACTTATGTTCGTAACTTTGAAAAGAGTACTTTTTGTTTTTTTTTCGTCCCTATTGAAAACAAATTTCGCTTTAATGCCTGCACGAACAGCACGTTTTGCATTTCTCTTTCCAGAGTTTGGCCATCAGTTTCTTCAAGAATTGTAACGTTACCCATGTCAACCGTAGGTAAAACTTGATCGTCTACGATTTTCACGAAATGCTCTTGTTGAAGTGGTTCAAGATAATCAAAAAAATCCCTTCTGAAGGTCATGCGTATGCTAGCACCCGAGTCTACAAGCCATACATTCCTGTTGTTGTGAGTGTTGTTCAAATTGAAGGCAGTGACGTCAGTGACGTACGCAGAAGCCGAAGGCTGTGAACCCCCGCTTTTCTCACTCGCCGCTTTCTTCGGGCACTCTCGTAACCAATGCCCCTTTTCCTTGCATAATGCGCACTTTGTCTTCTTCTTCAGCTCTTCTATCCTTTTCTTGCCATCAGTTTTTTTCCCTTGCGTCCTTTTCCGGCTTGTAGCCATTTTTCTTCAATTCTAGTATCTGGATTTGAAGTGCAAGGGAAGATGCATTTTCCTCAGCCATTCGAAAAGAGGAAAATTTTGATGGCAAGCTACTTAGTAGCTTCGATTCCAATGCTGCATCCAACGGCTTATCATCGGCATCAGCAAACTTTTTACAGATGCTCTCTAGTTGTTCGATCTGTAATGCAATTGATTCACTGTCTCTCATACGAAACGCGTAAAACTGTTCCCACGCACTCTGTTTCGCATCTTCACTTGAATCACCGTATAAATCTTTTAACTTATCCCAAATTTGTTTCGGGCCTGAACAATTAATCAAATTTGGGTGCACATTTTTCTCCACAGAACTCAGAAGAATCACTGCCGCTTGCGAAGTGGCTCTTTTCCATTTCTTCCAGTCGGCCAACTTTGTAGCTTTATCTGGCTCTTCGTCGTTGCCATCGACGTATTCCGTAAGATCTTTTGCATTTAAAAGAAATGTGATACCAAACTTCCACGTAGGATAATTTTCACCATTCAGTTTGGTCAAATCCAAAGCTTCCTTATCAGCCATGATAAAGACACTGCCTCACTTTACACTTTGAAACTTAAAAACTACGAAACACGCGACACGACGCTGACACTACGCAATAACTTGCGATGCCTCGCTTCTTTTTCAATAAAAATATACACTGGCGCTGTGGAAGCGAGCTGGGCCCATAAACTGTTGGAAAGTTATTTATGCAATAAACAACTTCAGGGTTAAATAGTCAGTGTGTATTTATTAAATGAAAAATTAATCTGTTCGTTACAAGTGACGCAGACAACTTGGTCAGAGCTCGCAGCGTACTAACTCTCACTCATTGCACACAGAATTAAGAGGGCCTGACAGGAACTTTTCTGGAAAGGAAAAGCGAGGGTGGGAGGACAGTTAGGTACAGATCGAACAGATGTTCTCCGGTGGATATACCAAGGACGAAAACAGTTTCGTATACTCTACAGAAAATTCCATTCAAAGTACTAATACTATGTGTTGCAGAAATATTCAACAGTCTCTAAAGTGCCAGAAAGGAGTTAGTTGGAAACCTAATTTTGATTTCTAAGTTTTTTTGTGTTCGGATTTTGGTACATAAAATGCTTCATAAGAAATTAGATTGCATTTCGATCTTAAAAGAATTTTTAAAAGAGAGACAGTGAGCTCAACATTCGTTTCGATATGCAGGGTTGCCTATGATACCGATAATATTCTTTTATTTGAGGCATACATGTTCACCTCAATTTATCGAAAGATATCTATGGTTTATTTAAATATTGCTTAAAGGATGTTCTTAAATTATAAATTTTCAGAAATATGTAAATTTTTTTATTAATACTCTTCGTACTTAGAAAATGTATGGATCCGAATAGGTTGGTGCAGAATCAACCTAAAAAAATATGATTTTGAAAAATAAGGGCAACCTTACCCTAATATATAGTTGTTATAATTCATATTCTTGATATTGAAGCTAATTCTCTTATATTTCTCCTTACAGAAATAGGTTCACAAATATCTCCTCGGTGCATGGATAGAAAAATGCCTGGTGTTCAATATTACGCAGGCGCACATGTCGTGATCAGACCATTTGCCGGAAATAGGCCACGTGTAGCTTCCGATCGTCGGTACATATATGGGGTAGTCTTTTATGGTTCTATTTATCCAATATTTCATTCATCACGTCGATGGGTTATAGTATGCTTGCGAAACATGGACAATATTCAAATGACACGAGAATTATATGATGTACTTTGTCGTCACTACCCGCGCCGATACCGAAGTCTATTCTATCATTAAGGCGGAATCTTGCACAGTGAAAAAATCTGCAATGACTTCTGCCGATTTTTATTTTGAGCCTAATGCCCGGTGCAAAATAATTAAAAAAGAAAAAACGATTATACTTTTTTTCGCAGAAAATAAAAAAATAATTCCACTTTTTTCTGTGTAGAGGAAGGGTGAAGTAATGGATAAGAGAGATCTGATGCCAGTAATTATTATTATTGATTTATATGTGTGTCAAATGATTTTATTTCAAGAAGTTAAATATACATAATTGCAATAACTCCCTTTCTATTTCATGCTGCCATTTTCTTAAACGACCGCATTTTGTATTTATTTATCAAATTTGTTTATTATACTTATGAAATTAATAGCCTCATTAATTATATCTCTTATGTCTAGTGTTCTGTGTTTTTATTAACTGAAATGATATTATCAGTAATATCTAATGATAGAAAAGACATTATTTTTCATCAAAAAAGTTTAAAACATACAAAAAATAAACATTTTAAGAATTATGTTTGTGCATTTTTTCTGACTCTCGCATCTTACCATTTTATAAAAATGTGTGTTTTTTCTTCAAATTATTTTAACGATTCCTAGAAATATTTACTTTCAAAATTGGAAACAGAATGTTCGTAGATAATGTTTTCTCCATAAAATCAAGTTATGCATTACTCAAATTGAACCATTTTTCTAAATTGGTAAGAAGCGATACTAAGAAAAAAGGCAATTTCAAGAAACGTTGTTAAAATTAATTGTTTATATTTTTTACAATTTTTCTATTAAAAATTACATTTTTTATTTGAAATTATATCACCAGTAATCACTCAGAGAAATTTCCTCTTGTGTCACAGGGATGTTTCTTAATAAAAATGAAATTTAAGGTTCAGAAAATTTTCATTTGTCTCAAAAAGAATATTTTTGCTTGAAGCAAACAATATCCTTTTGCGACAAACTTCACATAATCTTGCAGTCAAACAATTCCAAGTCAAGATTAAAATTACAATTACAAGTCATAGATCTAAAAACCAGTTTGAAAAAGAATAAGAATTATGCATTTGTTTTAATGACCATAAAATTTATCGGTAAATAATGTATGTGTGTCGAAATTCTGCTGGGCTACTCGACAAAAAAACTAATATTAAAAAAAAAATTCTCCGAACATGTCCAAATCATGCATTTGTTTACTTATTAATTTGAACATCTAAAGTCCAACAGTCAAAGACGAATTTAAGGGCTACCTTTATATTAATTAATTAATAATTGATGATTAATTAATAGTTACTGGTGAAGTGAAAAATTAACTTCTTTTATAACAATTTTTGAATTATTTTAAAGGATCTAAACAGTGAACGTGCGTGGGTTGGCTCTCGCAGATGACAACATTGTTATGGCAGAATCAATCGAGAACTTGCAGAGAATATTGAATAAACTTAATACCAGTATGAAAAACATGGACCTCAAAATTAACGTAAATAAAACAAAGGTAATAGTGTTTGAAAAAAAAGAGAAAACAATGTGGAACATTGTCCTAAATGATGAGAGACTAGAACAAGTTGACAAATACACATATCTGGGTAGCCTATCCACTAGCGACGGAAAAATAGATGAGGAGATAGATAGGAGCATAAATGAGGGTAAGAAGGTTATTGGTAGAGCTGGGTCCATTCTCAGAAATAAAAAAAAAAATAAAAATAAATTAAAGTGACCGTATATAAATCTCTAATTGTACCGGCTGTAATATACGGTAGCAAGACATGGACATGTCAAGAAAAGGACAAGAGTAAAATCAAAGCGATTGGCATGAAACCTCTGCGCATAGTATGCGGGAAAACACTGATGGACAAAGGCCGAAACGAGATAATTCTCAAAGAATGTGGTACAGGAGAGACACTAGTTGATGTATGGGAAAGAAATCAGTTAAGGTGGTTCGGACATGTTGAAACAATGAGAGAAGAACAACTGACCAAACAGGCGTATAAAGGTAAAATAAATGGCAGAATGTCCAGAGGTAGACCGCCGAAATAATGGTTAGAATATGTGAATGAGACATTAATCCGAAGAGACATAAGAAGCCATAGAAACACAAGAGCTTGCATGAAAAAATGCATGGACGTGAAGGAAGCTAGAGTAGTATGCCAGGACAGAAAAGTTTCGCCACAAATAGTTTAGAAAAAGAATGTGAGTAGAGTGAATGACGCCTAAAACAAAAACCTTTTATACTAATATGCCCAAGTGGGGAGCCACACACAACAATTTTGTGAGGCTCTTCACGTGGGGTGATCGCTATAGAGATTGATCAGCAACCTGGGTCGGAGCAGTGTTGCGAAACTAACGTGTCATTTAAATAAATAACACGAGAACTCTAGATCAATCTGAAAAATCTATACCTTACACCTATATACCTGTCTGCCCTACACATATATACCCATCCACACACTACTACTTTCCAAGCGAGCAATTCACGCCTACCCCGAAAGTGAAATAGCTTAATGGTATAATAATAATAATAATAAACTTATAATCTGAAATTGTCAAGTACACTAAACATCCTCTATCTGCTTCACATGCCGCCCTCGCTTCGCTTCAAGTTTTGTATTAACTTATGCTTTTCTTGCATGCATTGAAATGCAATAGTCAGACGTCCTGATAAGAGCTCCAACTGTCGGATTAGTTTACTGGTCCGGATGTTAAGAAAATCTACTACTGTATACACCTACACGGACGATGCACAGGGTTGCTTGTCACTCTGAATTAAGTGTAATTTAACCTTTATTGCAATGTGAGAAAAGTGAGAAACTTTAATTTAATTTTCCGTGAAAAGTGAGAAAAAGATGAAAAGTGAAAAGTAAGTGAGTAGTTCTTCCAACATTATATAATCAGATTACGAATCTTTACAGTCCTGACGAGTACTTCTAACAGGTTTTTTTTAATACGCTAAATCGTTTGCGATCTTCTAAATGAGGTGTAAAATGATTAAAATTACGGGTGTTACACGTACAACCCAATCCTTCCACGACTACATATTTTCAGCAAGGCAAGGACGAAAGAGGTAACGCTTAAATGAGAGTGACGATCAACAATCTGATGATGATGGAAATCTTGCCACCACGGCTGAGGACCAAGAACTACTACGTGATCAGAGTAGTATTTCAAATCAGGGTGGCGAAATGCCTGTTAACTCAAAATTTGTCATCACAAATAAATATTATTTGTATTTTGCCTTAGATGGTACTGAAACCGAATATGACCCTGAAGAAACAATTTGCCCTCTCGAGTGGCTTGCATCGGCGATTGAAGAGCTTTTTCAGTATTTATTAAAACCATATGCCCCTCTTGATTATATCGGAATCAAATTAATCGCGGATAGTTTCATCCAAGATAACTCAGCGTTGTCTTTTCGTTACGTATGCGATTGTCACTTTGAAGACCTACGGTATTTGATATTTATTGTAACAGAGAGTGTCGCCGAGTTTCGAATATATGACAGCTTTAAAATAACAATTGATTGTATTCATAATCCTACAGGGCTCAATTGGGGTTTTTAACTAGCGATATGATTAAAAAGAGGTCAATTTTAACCGTTTAATATCGTGATAATTTGTGTCTCCCTCGAGCGATTGTTTCAGGTAAAATTTATACTGAACGCGGTTGAATAAGAAACGGGGAAGAATTCAAAATGGCATGCTGTTCGCAGACAAAAAGTCATCCTTCATGCGGTATTAGCACGAGAGCTGACACACAATGCACATGTGGAAATACCGTCGAAAGTATGCGGTCTTTTTTTAATAATAAATTTAAAAAATATTTAACTGGAGAACAAATTGCTATTGTCGCTTTAGATCTTGAAACTTTCGGCGGCGGCGCCTACCCACCTTCGTTTCGATGATACGCGATATTTTATCGAAGCAGGTTAAATCCCTACACAACTTGACTGGTGCGACTTCAACTCGAAATTTTTGTTTACCTTGTAATGAGGCTTATAAAAACATCAGTGACCATAGGTACTTGCAAAAATGTGGGGCATGTTTGTCGTAGCCGAAACGTAAGAAAAACCCTGATGAAGCATACACCACAGGACGCAAGTACGAACAATGCTTTCGTCTCTTTCTCCGTGACGATTGTCTTAATCGCCATAAAAAAAGAAATTCGTATTCGTCCACAAAAAGCGTTTGTGATGTATTACAAATATATAATGTGTGCTCACATTTGGTTAAACTATCAAAAAATGTGAATCACAGATGTGGTTTTTCTTACTTTAGGACGCGAAAAAGCCCGTTTTATTTATATTTTACGATTTTGAAACGCAGAAAAGTAAAACGCTCAACGGGGATGACTCTATTAACGACAGGGATCTCAGCGCGAAAGGAGCTCAAAAAAAGGGGAAATAGGGTAATTTTCTCAAGAAAAAGAGGAAAATAGGGGAAAGATTAAACATTTATTTTACATGTTGAAAAGAAAAAGCAACCTTTTAATAGGAAATGTTATATTTTTAAATAATTTTTCAATGATTTCTGCCATTCAAGCATTTATTTTCGAAAATTGGTTATACTTAGGTCGTTGGAAATCCATTCACAGTGATATAAAAAAGTAAGAAAAAAATAAAATTAGTTAAATACACAATTTTAATGTGTTTAACTTTGTTCTTATAAATATTTCTTTCCAAGATTTGTCATTTCTTCCTTACTATAATTAATACTTTCAATGTAAATTTAAAACTACACTAAAAAAAAGAAAAAATTTCAACAAAAAAGTTAAATTTTCAAAAAAAAAAAAAAAAAAAAAAAGAATTCACAAACAAAAAGAATAATATTTGACCAAAAAATACCAATTTTCTTACACAATACATGAATTTTCAACCACATAGTTGAATTTTCTATTTAAAAAATGCATTTTCAACAAAAAATGGAATAAATAAATATTCAGTAAGAAAATAATTTTCAATCAGAAAAAGAGAATGTTTCAACAAAATATTGAAATTTTTAAACAAACGAATGGATTTGCAACCAAACAAAAAGATTTATTTAACATAATAGTTCAATTTTCAGTCAGAGAAATTAATTTTAAACTAAAAAACAAGAAGTAAATTAATAATTATTATTATCATTAAATTAATATTCAGTTTCAAACATTAATTTTTGACAAAAAAAAAATAATTTTCAACAAAATCGGTAAATTTTCAACTATTTTCAAACCAGGCGAATAATATTCTACTAAAAAAGACGAATTTTCAATTAAAAATATGAATTTTCGAACCAGAAAAATAACTTTCGACCAAAATGACGATTTTTCAACAAATTAGTTAATTTTCCAAATAAAACGATCGATTTTTAACAAAATATTTCAACTGTCAACCAAGTAGTTGAATTTTTTAAACCAAAAATTTGGAATCAAATTTAGATTCTTGAAGATTTTGAAATAAAATTTGGAACCATTTTAAGGAGTTTGAAAGAGTTCCAGATAATACAAATTTTTTTACGATTCCATTGAAAATTTGAATACATTTTTTATTTTGAAAAAATAACTTTAAGAAAATTTTTAAAAATATTTTAAAACATTTGAAATGATTTCCTAAAATTTCGGAAAATAATGTAAAAGATTGTAAAGCGATTTTTTGTAATATTACAAGATTACAGAAAAAATTCGAATAAGTTTAAGAGATATTTAGAAGTTTTGAAAAGATACAAAAATAATTTTAAACTTAAAAAGACTTCAACAAATTTAAAACGAAATGTAGATAACATTTCTGAAAAAATTTTAAATGATTTATTATTGTAGAAAATTTACTTTAAGAGAATATTTAAAAAGAGTTTTGAAACATACCAAAATGTTTCCAAAATTGTCAAAAAAGAATGTAGAAGATTTTGAGGCAATTTTTTTAATTTTACAAAACTTTTTCAACTATTTAAGAAAAATTCGAATCATTTTTTAAAATATTTAAAAGCTTTTAAAAAATTTCAAGATCGTTAAAAATTTGAAAAAATTTAAAAAACTCCAAACAAATTGTGGCCTTTTGAAGATTTCGAAATAAAATTCAGAAGCTTTTTTGAAGATTTTGAAAGGTTTCAAGATTGAAAATATAATTTGAAGAGAATATTTAATAAGATTTTAAAGAATCGAATAAGATTTCCAGAATTCTCAAAAACGAAGCTCAAAGATTTTAAGAAACTATGGATAATTCGAGTCAGTTTAAAAGATATTTAGGAATTTTGAAAGTTTTCAATAAATTAAAAACCTTTTAAAACCTTTAAAGATTTCCGAAAATTTATAAAATATTTAAAAAATTTTTCCAAACGTTAAAAAGTCCTGAATATCTTTTAAACTTATTCAAATTTTTCCTAAAATTATGTAAACTCTTGTGAAATAAAAAAATTTTCTTTAAAATGTAATTTTTTCAGGAGAAAAAAAAGATTTTAGGAAAACTTTGAAATATTTTTAAAGATCTTTCCAGGATTTAGATGTTTCTAAAAGTTTAAAAAATAATTAAAAATTTGAAAAGATTTCAAAATTTTTTGAACAAAATGTAGATTTTTGAAGATTTTGAAATAAAATTTTGAAACTTTTTAAGCAACTTGGAAGGTTTCAAGACTATACAATTTTTTAAAAAGATTTCTTCAATTTACAAAATTGTTTTTAAGAGCATATATAAAAAGATTTAAAAACTTTCCAAAAGATTTTTAAAAATTTCAAACAAGAATCTGGATGATTTTAAGGCCATTTTTTTAACTTTTGTAGAAATGTCTCAAAATTTTACGAAAAACTTGAATCGTTTTCAAAAAGATTTAGAAGTTTTGAAAAAATTAAGAAAAAATGGTCTTGGAAGTTTTATAGATACTTTTTTGACATGTCTTTAAACTTTAAAAATCTTATTAAATTTTCTCGAGAAACCTACAAAAAGTATATTTATATAACATTAAAATAAATAAGCAAAATTGTTTCTTAGTTTTTTAGAGGATTTTGTTTAAAATTAGTTTTTTTTATGAATTCCACTTTTTAACATTTAAAATGTAAATCTTTCTTATTGAAATATCAACTATTACATTTTTTGTTGAAAATTCCTCATTTTAGTGTAAAATTAATCTTTTTCGGTACAAAATTAATCTTATTGGTAGAAAATTAATGTATTTTGTTCAAAATTCCGATTTCTAAAAAAAGTGAATATATCTCAAAAATATCGGACAAATTGTTGTCCTAAAAAAATTACGAATTTCTGCACCATCACTTTCGTAAATCAAAATTTCCAAATAAGTAATTTTATGTAATGATAAAATTAAAATTTGTCTACCACACTATAATTTGGAAAAATTTTCACACTTTTAAAAAGGTTTTATTCTGTAATATTAGTTTCAAGTTTTTAGGATTTCAGAATATATCGAAAAAGAGTCTGGAGGACATTAAGACAATTTTTTTTCATTCTTCAGGATTTTAAGAAAATTATGAAGTTTTGAAGATTTTGAAAAAATTTCCGAAGCTTTTTAAGAAGTTTGAAAGGTTTCAAAGAAAAAAAAAACTTCTAATAATCCTGGAAGCATTTATTTAAAAATTAGTTTTTCAAAATGAGATGACATTAAAAACCACAGATCTGCAAAAAATGGATTGCGATTGTTGTTGGCCAGCTGAGGGTCATTTCCGATGTAATTTTCTGCGTAGAATCCGAATCCGAGGTCAGAATTTTCCCTGCACGTCAGGTTTTTTAGATATCCTAACTTTAAAGTGTGAAAAATGCGGTTTTTTGATATATTTGAGCTTATGTTACATCGCGAAAAACTTTTTTTTTTCTAAAATCGGCTCATGCCATGTAAAAGTACGATCCTCAGCCTCAAGCTTTAAAAAGCTTTTTTATAATTAAAGATATCATTTTTTTTCGCAGAGATATCCTTCAATGAAGTTTAGCCAATAAGGAGGCTTTCCCCTTCCATACGCAGTTGAAAAATTTTCGGTCCGGTAACATCACTGCACGAACCTGCGTTACAGTCATGTTAACGGGCCACGACTTTTTCAACTGCGCAAGCGTTGCGCATGGAAGGGGAAAGCCTCCTAATTGGCTAAACATTGAAAGATATCTCTGCGAAGAAAAATGATATCTTCAATTTTAAAAAAGCTTTTTAAAGTTTGAGAATTGTAGTTTTAGATGGAATGGCTCGATTTTAGAAGAAAAAAAATTTCGCGATGTAACATAGGCTCAAATGTACCAAAAAATCGCATTTTTCGCACTTTTAGGTTAGGATATATCAAAAACCTGACGTGCTGGAAAAATTCTGACCTTGAATTCAAATTCTGCGCAGAAAATTACATCGGAAATGATTCTCAGTTAGCCAACAACAATCGCAATCCATTTTTTACAGATCTGTGTATTTGGCTAAAATAACATGTCCGCTATCTCAACGAATCACAACATACCAGAAAACTAAAAATATAATAATAATAATAATTTCAAACAAAATACACACATTTTTAACCAAATAGTAGAATTTGCAACCAAGAAGAATAATTTATTACCAAAAAAGACGAATTTTCAAAAATTACATAATTTTTCAACGAAATAGTTTGAACCATGGTTGTGATGCTAGTCTAAATTTTATTTGATTAATTTTTAGTCCAGATTTTTTCCATTTCTAAAAATTTTTAACATAAAAAAGACGGAGAAAGAATAAGGAAAAAGTGAGAGGTTGATTTTGATGACTTTTTCCTTTTTCTCCCACTTTTTTTCCTTTGTTATTTATTTATCTCTAATGAGCCGAAGAGGAGGTATTTTAGACATCTAATTTTGATTTGTTAATATTTTTCATGCTCTGTTTGCATTAAATTATTCCTATAAGAAACTAAATTTCATTATGAATTTAAATAAAAGAAGCATTTGAATTTCATAACTAAAAAATATGAATGAAGTAGCGAAATTTGCATGTAAGAGACTTAATTTTCAATGAGAAAAACAAATTTTTCACAAATCAGTTTAATTTTGTACCAAATAGTTGAATTTTCTAACAAATTGTTGAATTATCAAGCCAAAAGACGAATTTTCTACAAAACAGTTGAATTTTAAACCCGAGAATTTGAATATTCAACAAAATAGTCAATTTTCAATCAATCAGTTAACTTTACAACAAAATAGTTACAGTTTCAGTTTTCAAAATTTAGTTTCAAATTCATTTCTTTGGTTGAAAGTTGAACTATTTTATTGAAAATTGATCTTTTTCAATTGAAAATTCAACTACTTGAATTAAAGTTAAACCATTTTGTTAAAAATAGATTGTTTTCTATTGAAGATTCATCATTTTATAGTTGAAAATTCATCTCATTAATTGACAATTTAACTACATATTTTGCTGGAAACTCCTTCTTTTTTTTGTTGAAAATTAATCTGTCTGGTTGAAAATTTATCTTTTTTAATGAAACTACTTTATGAAAAAATTAATTTTTTTGTTTAAAGTTTTATAATTTTAGTTGGAAATTTTAGTAGAAAGCTGATCTTTCTTTGCTTGAAAATTCGAGCATTTAGTTGAAAATCCATCTTTTTTAGTCGAAATTTTATTTTTTTTTGCTTAAAAATGCAACAATTTGATTAAAATTAATCAGTTTACGTTGAGTGGTTTACTATTTTGTTAAAAATTTGTTCCTCTTTTGTTGAAAATTAATTTTTGTAACTGTTCTACCATTTGGTTGAAAATTCATCTCTGTTGGTCGAAATTTCATCTTGTTTGCTAAAAATGTATCTGTTTGATTAAAATAATTTATTTTGTTTGGGGATGTTACTATTTGGTTGAAAATTTGTTATTTTTCGGTGGAAAATTACCTTTTTTTTAATTGAAAATTTAACGATTCGATTTTTGGTTGAAAAATAATTTTTTTTATTTGAACATTAACTACTTTGTTAAAAATGTTTGTTTTTGTTAAATATTCATCTCTTTGGTTGAAAATATAACTGTTTTATTGAAAATTTCTTTTTTTTTTTTGTTTAAAATTAATTTTTTCTAAACTGAAAATGTAAAAATTCCATTTTTTGTTGAAAATTGATCTTTTTTTGGGTGAAAATTCGTCTTTTTTTTGCTTGAAAACTATAATGTTTAATTTCTTCTTCTTCGGTTAAAATGTAACTGTTCGGTTAAAAATGAACTCTTTTTTTCTATTAAAAATTCAATTGTTTTACAGAAAATTAGTCTTTTGGCTTAAAATTTCAACAATTTAGATGAACTTTTTTTCTTTCTTGACTCAAAAATGTTTATTCGATGAAAATTTGATTTTTTGTTTGGAAAATGTATCATTTGACTATTTTTTAATTCATCTCTTTTAGTAGAAATTTCATTTCCTTTGGTGGAATTATTAACTATTTTGTTAGAAATTCCTATTTTCCGGTTGAAAACTGTCTTCTGAAAAATTCTTATTTTTTGGCTTGAAAATTTAACTGTTTGGTTGAAAATGCAACTATTTTTGGTTAAAGTTTAATCTTTATTTTTTTTAAATTCGCCTTGGTTGAAAATTCATATTTACGGATTGAAATATTAACTGTCTTATCAAAAATTCATTCTTCTGTCTTGAAAATTTCCGGGTTTAAAAGTCAACTGTTTTCTAAAACATTCAACTTTTTAGCTTCAAAATCCCAAAGTTTTTTTTAATGCAACTGTTTTTGGTTGAATTTTAATCTTTTTTTTTTAATTTAACAGTTTTGTTTAAAATTCAACTATTTAGTTGGAAATTGAACTATTTTGTTAAAAAATTTTTTTTTCGAAAATTGAACTGTTTTGTTGAAAATCTGTCCTGTTGAATTTAGAATTTATCTGTTACGTTAGAAAAGTCACATTTTTTGGTTGACATAAATAAATTAATTTGAAGTTTTCCAATTTTAACCTGAAATTATTTTATTCAGTTTATAAAAGATTCTATGTTAAAAATCTTGCAAGATTAAAATGCTGGTCTTTGAATATTGATGGTCAGGGAAAATTTGATCAGAACAAAGTCAGGCAATTCTGAAAATGAAATTTTTTCGGCCACCCCTCCGACCACCCTGATTGTAAATTCCAGGCCTTTTTCACTTTTCTCCAGACCCATTTTTTTAAATTCTAGACTTCAGACTGACAGCTATTGGTTCAATAGAATTTCTTCTCAGAACATATATACGAAACTAAACCAACTAAACAGTCACAAATTTCAAGGGAACGTAAAACGATTGCAATAACTTTCGAATGTTATGTTCTTCTTCAAATTACAAATAGGCGTGACCACACAACTTGAGAAAATGATTTTCGTAGAAAAAGCGGAAATAATGAAGCGTTGTTTGAGGAAAGAGAAGAATAAGAAGTGGGAAGGAAAAAAATGAGAAAAGAAAAGAAAGGGGATTGTTACGCTATTGAGTGGCGGCAGCAGTGGGGAGTAGGGCGAGTAGGGCTATTGCTATTCGGTAAACCGGGACCTTTAATTGTCGTGGGCCCAAAACGAGCCAGTGTCTCAGGCCCGTGCTTGACACAATGGGACTCGTGGTGGCCCGAGCCTTATTCTTCTCATTCTCCCCTCGGATGCGCCTTTGGAAAGCCGGCTGCGAACCGGCGTGGGAAAATCGAGCACGTGCGCGATTCTGGTCCCAAGACCCAAGATACAAGATGTAATGCCCCGGGCCAGACAGACGTCTTTCGACCTTTTTGCCTTTCTAGGTATAGTTATGTAGTAACGAAAAATGCCATCCGAGAGGCCCATCGGCATCAGACCCCCCCTTAGTTAGGACCTAAGTAGGCGAGCGGATTCCTAGACTTCAGACTTCAGACTGTTTTCAAATCATGACTTGTATTTCCCCAAATCGAGCTGGTGCCAAATCCCAGCTTTGGGATTCATAATATTGATTCTCAAAGCAGGAAAAACAGACAATAGGAATGCGCAAGATTAACCGGGGGAAGTTTGAAAATATGAATGGTAAATAGAACAAAAATGAAAATCAATATTGAACTTCATTGTTTTTTTAACTAGCAGTTAATACACGCGTTCGCGTCTCTGCGTTTTTATTTTCTGAGATTACTAATATAAACAATTTAAAAATCCATTTTTAAACTAATTTTTTAATATTTTCAAGAGGTTACAAATTTTTTCATACAGCAATGATTAATTTTGAATTGAAAGGGTTTGAAATTAAACAAAAATATATTGAATTTTGAATTACACTACCTGTCAAAATTTTGCGTTTCCCTCTTTTTTTTATGGTTGATTAAGTTCTCTTAATTTCAATTACATATGTCAGAGCTAATTTTTTTTCTCTTTATAGGGTTGAATACTCTCAAAATTCTGTATAAAATGCGCCCAGGATGAAGCCAAAATTTGTCTATTTTTTAAGTAGATATTGCAAAAATTGTTTAGGGGAAAGTGGGGTATGGTGTAAGTGCGGGGCATGGTGACTCTTGCAAATAATGCTCGTGTTTCTTGAGTTTCATATTAGTTTTTTCCAAATGAAATAGCTTTCTTAAGTACCAAGGAAAGCTATTTTACATTAAAAAATTAATATAAAAATGAACAAACACGAGAATTATTTGCAAGAGTCGTCGTGCCCCTCACTGACACCATACCCCACCTTCCCGTACATTTCAATGTTTTCTTAAATTTTAGATAATATCCGAAATAATCAACATTTTGTAACGAATTCTTAGGCTTATTTTAAAGCTATTTTTCTACAGTATCGCAACAGGTTATGAGCATAAATCTTAAAAATATTTCCTATCACAGTGCAAGAACTTAAATTTGTAACAAAAGAGTTGGAAAAATTGTAATATTCTTTGTGGTAAGAACAATATTTTTGTAAATATATGAAACATTTAACCATGAAGCTTCTATAAAATTCCCTCAAAATAGATATTTAATTAATTTTTATTCTGATTTGTTTACGAATAAGATGTTTTCAAATTTTTCCAACTTTTTTATCACAACTTTATAAGTGCTTGTACTTTGATACGATTTTTTTTAGATTTATGCTCATACGTTGTTTGTGATACTGTAGAAAAATAGCTTTAAAATCAGTCTAAGAACATTACAAAATGTGCATTATTTCGGGTATTAACCAAAATTTAAGAAAACATTGAAATTTACACTATTTTTTGCAATATCTACTTAAAAAATAGACAAATTGGCTTCATCTTGAGCTCATTTTATACAGAATTTTGAGAGCATTCAACCCTTTTTACACTCTTGACAGATAATTTTTTTTTCTCTGATATAATTAAAATTAAGAGAACTTAATTAATGATCAAAAAAGATTTCGAATGGAATAAAAAGTAATTGAACTCGTATCATTTCTAAATAAAACCAGTGAATATCGAATTATTTTAAATTGCAAGTGCTTCGTGTTGAAAAATTTTTAATCATAAGAACGGAATAGAAATTATATAATTTATAATTCAAGGCATTCAAAATTTGACAGTTTTATTTTGAATTGAAGTATCTCGAAATTGAATGATTTCAGATTATAATGTCGAAAATAGGATAATTTACAAACAATCAAAATTGAACAATTTCAGATTATACATTTGAAAATTAGATGAATTAAAATTCAAATGAATTGAAAATGTGTTATTTCTAATTAAAAACCTCGTTAAAAGCATTCAAAATTGAATAATTTGAACTATAAAACTCTTGTATTTAAATCATTTTCAATTATAAGCGATTAAAATTTGAAAATTCGAAAATGAAAACAAAATTGTATGTTTTCAATTTAAAACTTCTAAAATTGTTATCACATACAAAATTATAATTTATCATAAAAATTCATTCGATACATTTTTCTAAAATAAAAAAAATCGCTGACATATTAACAGGTCAAAATTGAACAATGTTCAATTATAAACCTTTAAAATAGAATTTATTCTAAACAAACTTTCATAATTAAACATTAAAAATGAAAACATTTCTATTACGGTACGCTGAAAATTAGACGAATCCGAACTTCATTTAAAACAAAAAAAAATGTAGTTTAAACTTGATGAATTATACCAAAATTTTCCATTTTTTAAAACAATTTGACGGTCATTATAGGATTTTGACACGTTTTTAACAATTGGGGATATTATTATGAAAATTAAAGAAGGTTGTATTAATACTACAAATGTTTCTGTTTCCGGTAAATCGTGTTATTAGTTTATGAAATAAATGAACGTAATGGTAATTAAATTGATCCATCCACCTATACAAAAAAAAAAAATTACTCAATCGGTTGTAAATTTTTTCTCCAGAGTCTAGAAGGATTTTTTTCTAGAAAATTAAAACCAAATATTTTCGAATTTAAGCTTTTGAAGAAAAGAAACTGAAGTTTAAGGCCTAAAAAGTTAAGCTGTTTTAAAATTTCGCATTCAAAACTATTTTTTTTTAATTCATAACTATAATTTTTTACTCAAAAATGTGATTTTTTCAATAAAAAAAAAAAAACTAAATTTCATCGTTTAAATTGAAGATTTTTAAACATCTGAACCTTCAAATTTTTAATTATTCTGAAAACTTGGAAATTTGATGAAATGAAACTAGAAGCGTTAAAAATTAAACAATTTCAAACTTGGTTTAAAATTGAAACATTCGTAAATTAGGAGCTTGAAACTAAGTCGTTTAATTGATAATCAATTGTCAAATTATGCATCACGATTTTTGAAATTCAATCATTTTAATCTAAAAAGCAAAATTAATAATTTGAAAATCAAAAATAAAGCCAGACAAAAACACGCGAAAAGCGAGCAGAATCATAGAAGCTTCAATGTGGACAGAATTAATAAATTAATGAATTCCAAAATTATTATTAATACTTTCATTCTGCTCCCTCATTTTAATTAGCAAATATGTTTACTTCCTCATAGAGGAAATCAAAATAAGAAAATACAAATAGGTCAACAAAAACGTCTCGAATCAAGGAGTATTTTCGATTCTTGTATGAACTTTGAATTATGTTAATGAAAAAAAATTTTCTGTTCAAAACAAATTTTTCAACTCACACAAATGTCCATAACTTCCGTACTCTTCGAGATAAGTCAATGGATTAGTCTCAGACCAAGGAATATATTCCGTCCTTGCATCAATTTTGGATTAATCAATCAGTAATCAACAACGTTGATTAATTTCAAAATAACATATCTTCACTTAAAATGTATTCATATTATAAGTCAATTGATTCGTTTCGAATCAAGGAATCTTTTCTATTTTTGCATGAACTTTCGATTATGTGGGTCAAAAGATTTTTACTATCAAAATCGATTTTTCAAATAATATAAATGACCATAACTTCTTTACTCTTCAATAAAATGTATCAATATTATAGGTCAATCTATTCATCTCAAAACAAATAATCTTTTATATTATTGCATCAACTTTGAATTATGGAAATGAAAAAAGTTTTAATATAAAAACCGATTTTTAAAATAATATAAAGCGTTAAAAAAATGTAATGAATGTTTTTAGGAATCTGGTAAAAATAGGCCCACCCATGCATATCCACACAGCTTTTCATATTAATTATTCACGTACGCATACGTGTATAGTGTGTACGTTTGTACCACGTACATATACAATTATACATGCGGACAATTGCTTAGATATTGTATATGTAATATACTGTAACAATAATAATATAATAATAGTAATATATGTAATAGATGTTGTATCAGACATTTTTAAGTTGTGGAACATTTGATTAAATGAATTAAAAAATGTCCGTTGTTTCCATTACAAAGCTTCCTCTATGTCTATGAGAAAGCAAAATTCGGAAGTACTTCTGAAAGACTTTTGTACAACCGAAGATAAAATTACACGGCAAAAATTTGACAGTCTTAAAGAATTGTTTGTGTAAATTATGAAAACCGATTCTATTTGAAGGCATCAGGAACCAAAAAAATCTCCTTGACAACGAATTTGTAAGCGTAGATTCTGAAGATGTGCGAAATTGATGTTTTATCAAAACTGTTTCTTTGCGTGCGCAATCTGAATGGCTGCACTACTAAGATAGGTTTGAAAATGTATTCATCGCGATTGTCTGAAGTTAAAAATCAATGGTTTGTCAATGTAAAGAAAATAAAATTCATAAATTTAAGAAAACGGCATGTCCACGTCATACGGACATAAGGTGTTAAGCTGTCTCAAATAAAAATACAATAATTCTTCAATTTAGTCAGTGACTGAAGTAATCTGCTGGTATCTATGGACAGTTATTTTTTTCTGCGTATTGGTAAAAAAAAAGTAGGACCCTGATTTTATTACTTCTAACCTAATAAGCCCCTGGCCTGGTAATTCCGAGACTTTTTTCGATGTATGCAAATGGTTTCTTGCCTTATCGAGTTGCAGGTCAGACCAACAACGATATTCGACTCCAGGAGCACGCTAGAGGGAATAATATTTAAAAAGTGCATTCCAGAGGGCGGCATTGCGGTAACACGTGCGAGAATTCATTCGACACTTCGTTTATCGGGTCACACGGTGTCGAATTTCCTTCTAGGGCCCCTGTGGGCAAGTCGTTATTCGGTGGGCCTGTCAAGAAGTCTCGCTCGTATCTTACTTCCAACAACCACATCTGTATTTTTCTTTCAACTACCTAACACGCACCACCCACTATTTCTGAAAAACGAGACTTTATTTCAAAATTTCCCAAAAATTCCTTCTTAGTTCAAACAGGATTAGTAATCCGTTCTAAATTTTTATTACAACATAACAGGGCTGCCTCACAGGCACTTAAGTCAATTTTAATCACTTTTTTCAGACTAGTATTATAGCGCGCGCCTATTAATTTTGTTTTAATGAAAAAGAATAAACAAAATAATGTTTTTCTCTATGTTATTTCTATTCAATAAATGTTACTAAATATTTGTGTAAAATAATTAGAAGACACCACAGGATGATTTATGTAGCCTCCAATAAGCTCCTCCTTTTCATTTTTTTCTCTGCTAAAGGAGTAATGGATTTCTCATAATTTATTTGCATGTAAATTATGCCACCGTCAGCATCTGGAAAAAATTGTGAATATAATTATAATTTAATTTATTACAATTGGCTCTTAGATTTTTTTAACACTTATTTGTAAATTTTATTCCCGGAATATATTTTTTTATTCTATAAATGAAAAGAAATGTTATTTCTAAAATAAATTGGACATTGTTCGTTATAACATGTATATATGCTCGAGAATTATTGTCTTTACACTATATTAATCCATTCGCCATTAAGTTTTTATTATGCATTGAGAGATGTAGTGCATTTTTTTAAATAAAAATTTAATTTTTATCATAAATGATGCAAGTTATTAGGAAAAAGTCGAGGAAAAAGTAAAATGTATTTTAGTATAACTTTTTTATACGTGAATATTTTTATGTTAACATTATCCTGCCGATAGAACTTTTCAGGTCTTTATAAACGTTACTGTCTCTTTCTTATTGAAAGCTACATTTAACACAACATTTTCAAACAATATATTTTTTTTTCAGATTACTTTTTGGTCACTTTTTAATATTAAATGAAAAGATCACTTTAGTGACTTTTCTTTCTATAAATGAACCCATGGATTAACCACTGTTGAATGTACTTATGTCTGAATTTTCTTGAATTTTATTTAAAAATTGTAGGGTATTTTAAAAGATTCCAAAGTATTTTTATAAGATTTCAAAATTTACATTTTAATTATTAATTATTATCATTAATCAATAATAATCTTAAGGGATTCCAAAGGAGTTTAAAGATTTAAGGGTAGTTTAAAAAACTTCAAGGAATTTTAAAATGTTTCAATTGATTTTAAATATTTTAGGGTATTTTTGAAAATTCCAAGAAATTTACAAGAGCTGTACAAAATTTCAGGGATTCCAAAAGATTTTAAGAATTTTAAATATTTTAGGGCACTTTAAAGATTCCATCGAATTATTAATAGATTTTGATAAAATGTAGGGTTTGAAAAGGATTTTCCAAATTTGAGGGTATTTAAAAAATTTCCCAGGAATTTTCATCAGTTTTAAAAATTAATAAGGTATTTCAAAAGATTTCAAAGGATTTTAAGGGTTTTAAGTTGAATTTTTTTTTTATTTTTTTTTTATAATATTCCAAGTAATGTTTCAAAGATTTCAATAATTTGACAAAATTCCAAAGAATTTGAAATATTTTAGAGTAGTTTTTAAAATTCTAAGAAATTTTCAAAATCTTTGAAAAGTTTCAAGAGATCTGAAATATTTTAGGGTATTTAAAAAAATTGTAATGCATTTGCAATGATTTAAAATATTTTAGAGTATTTTTTGTATATATTTCAATAATTTGAAGGGATTCCAAAAGATTTGAAAAATTCCAAGCAATTTTTGACAACTTCAAAAAGTTTCATGTGGTTTCAAAGGATTTCAAATATTTTTTTTTAAATTCCGAGGAATTTTCAAGAGATTTGAAAAGTTTAATGGGATTTCAAAGGATTTAAAATATTTTTGAATATTTAAAGAATTTTCAAGAGGTTTAAAAAATTTCGAAGGCTTTCAAACGATTTTAAAGGATTTGAAATGTTTTAGGTTTTTTTTTTATTAGATTCCAAGGATTTTTAAAGGTTTTAGGGTTTTTCAAAGCTATTCCAAGGAATTATCAAGGGATTTTCCAGAACTTTAAAAAGTTTAAGGAGATTTCAAAGGATTTAAAATATTTTTTAAAAATCCAATGAATTTTCAATGGATTTAGAAAATTTCAAGGGCTTTCAAAATATCTCAAAGAATTTCAAATATTTCGGGGTATTTAAAAAGATTCCAAGTCATTTTTAATATATTTCAATCATTTGAAGGGTATATCCAAAATATTTTCAAGATTTTAGGGTATTTAAGAGATTGCAAGGCATTTTCAAGATGTATCAAAAATGTCAAGGGATTTCAAAAAATTTTAAAGGATTTAAATTATTATTATTTATAAAAATTAAAAAGAATTTCCCACAGCTTCAAAATGTTTCAAACGGTTTTAAAGGATTTGAAATATTTTAAGATACTTAAAAATATTCCATAGATTTCAAAGTACTTGTAAGGTTTAAGGATATTAAAAAAAAATTCAAGGAATTCCAAATTATTTTCAAAATATTTAAAACATTTAAACGGATTCCCAAAGATTTTAACGATTTTAAGAGATTGAAACAAATTCTCATACGGCTTTAAAGAATTTTCTAAAATTGCGGAAAATACGCAACGATTTTACAGGGCCTATAAAGTTCTAATATATTTTAAAAGATTCCATTTAAGGGATGTTAAATTTTTTTAATCGATTTCAAAGAATTTATTTAGAATAATTGAGAATTATCCTAAGATTTCAATGATTTGAAGTGATTTTCAAATATTTTTTGAAATTCATTTCAATTCATTTAGAATTCACATAAATTTTTGTTATTAGTCCTGAATTCTGTAAATTCTTTCGCACTTTGTGGAATTCTATTCAATTCAATGGATTTTAAAAAAATTAGCCCTTCAGTCTTTTCAAGTTAAATACGCCTTGAATTCTTAGGCAATTCATAAAATTCTTTTTAATTCTCTGGAATTTGTTTGAAGTCATTTCAAAGTTACTGAATTCAATGAATTTTTGCAAAATTTAGAATTATTTTCCATTTACTTGAATTTTTATGAATATCATTGAATTCTTCTTATTTCCCTTAAATTCTCTCAATTCATTCCAATTTCACTGAAATCAGTGGAGTTTTTTAGTCTTTTTAAATGTTGTTCAATTCATTTGATTTCTTTTAAATTCAACTTGAATTGTTTTCAACTTTTTCGAATTTATCCTGAATTCGTTAAAATTAACCTGGAGTTCTTATAAATTTCTTTGAATTCTAATAAATTGAAAAGAACATCAGTCGCATTATTAATGCATATTAGTCACTTTAGGTAACTTTTTCGTTTTAAATAGGTAAAATTTTCACTTTTTCAAGTAAAGTAGGCTGTGGCAGCCCTGGGAATAATAAATTAAAAATTTAAATTCAGGTTTGTTTTATTCCATTTACAAAAAATTGTATATTAAAAATGCTGGAAGATGCTGCAAGAATGCTTTGATAAATTTGGAAAAATTATTCAATATTTTTAACGGTGATTCGCAGAAGTGAGGAGGAGTAATTGCTTTTCACTGTAAATATACGTAGAATAATTTATGAACCACTCTGATCTTATAATTAATTTAGTTGACCCTCGATTGGATAACGAGTCACCTTATTAATTCCGAAGTGGCTGAAAGCTGCGGGGAACCAACCTTGAAAGACAGTCTTGTTTGTACCATAATGTCCGGTGTGCAAAGCGAAGTCAATGGGAATATAAACCGTCATCAAGAGTCTTTTGATCCCGGCTTCATTCGACACGCGACACCATTGGAAAGAGCAGACGACGCCATTGATAATCGACTGAAACTCCACGACACGTGCCAATCAATACATATTATTTCACCCTTTTTTTTATGCAATCATAGTAGGGGGGAGTGGGGTATGGTGTCGGTGCGGGGCATGGTGACTATTAAAAATAACGCCCTTATTTTTTGATATTTATATTAGTTTTTCACATGAAATAGTTTTCTCTGTTTAGAAAAATAGTGATTTGATGCAATTTCTCTTTTAAAATTCACGTCAGAAGAGTAATTATGAAAAAACAGTTTTGTCGGAAAACGATGAAAAAGTCTTTGGCTGAAATTAAGCACTTACAGCATATTTTGAAATACTTGAAGCATGAGACAGTTTGATTTTAATAGGTTAAGTATTTTATTAAACTTCTGGTATCATGATTCGTTTCTATAAACGTTTTAAATGTATTAAAAGATTATTCTGATGAAGACGAATAATAAAAAATATAAGGCGTTAACTAAAGCATCTATAATTACTATATCACTTCTTACTAAATGTAAATATTTGATGACAGTACTGCTTATTTATCGTGTAACAAACACATAATAATAGAGATTAAAGCTGCTTGACGCCCTGCTAATAAGCAAACTCAGTATTGACAATGTGTGAACTTTGCGACTTTAAAAACCAATACCTTAGAAGCGTCTCAATTTTGAGGTTTACACCTATTGACTTTTTTGTTTGCCGGACCAAGTATAACAACTTTACACACTTTTCAGATCTAGACGTTCTGGGCCCAAAATCCCATATAACATTGGCACCCTCTTTTCTGTATGATTCTATTTTGGGATCAACCGTTTCCAATTGTGTCATCAGATTTAGATTCAGCGACCTCAAAAATGTGAGCATTGCCAATTTCGCAAAGTTTAGAGACCTTTTTTAAATTTTCGTTCCGACATATTGGATCCGCCTTTTTATTTTAAAATTTTGACGTCAGAGCAACTTTTTCACGTTACCATCATATTTTCGATTTATGTCTCTGCCTATTGGATTTTCCATCTTTAACAGGATTTTTCTAAGCAAGGAAACAGTCTACGCTTTTTTTCTGGCAGATTTGAATCGCTAGAACAAACTTTTCTTTTTCTAGTTCCAATACAATTTCGTAAATTTTTCAAACAATGAGTTTTCTCCTGCATTTTCCATGTCAGTATTATCGGGAAAACTTTTCTCTATAATTTTCCCTCGTTGTTCAGTTAATAAGCTTTTGCTTTATTTAAGAAACATCCATTTTGGTCAATTCTTTTGAAATATATTAGGTTTTAGAAGTAAATTTTGCAAAATAGCCCACTGTGCAACGTAGGGCTCGCCGAATGTCATGTTGGTTTCTCAACATTCGATGCGCGTACAATGTTAGCTTCAAATCAAATCGAATTTTCTTGCACACGTCTAGTGGATGTAGAGGGGGTTTTAACCAAGTTTTATACGGATGAAAAAGTACACAAAAGTTGGGGAATCACGCTACATAGTTCTACATTAGGGTCGCTCAAACAAATTAAAGTTTCTTTGATTTGTGGGCTCACCTTCCAAAAAAGCCTTCCATTGGTAAAAAAAAACTGTGCATTTTTTCCACTATTTTGAAACGAGGAGTGCGGCTGTTCACAGTACTCGAAAATATTAACAATTTATTTTCATGACATTTTGCGACAAAATGAACATTTTCAGAGTTACAGCATTTTGAAAATCCAAAAAAGAAACGAAAATTAACATTTCAGCCAAACAACGCGCGATACGAAAAAAAGTCTAGATAATAAAAATGTTTCTTATGGCACGTCCTACAAGAATATCATTACTTTTGGGTTTTTATCCAGAAATGAACAGAAACGAGCGTGGAGCACGAGGTTTATATGATTTTTGAACCAAATATCGAGAACGAAGCGCGATTGTCTTGATGAGAATGTGTTCCTTAAGTTCGATGGAACCTCAAGTGAATTAGTTCTTCCTTTTATGTAAAACTGACATAATTAAACCAAAAGCAGGTCATAACGATGAAGCTTACCAAGAGAGTAATAGAGAGCATTAGCAAATGTGTCCGCGTAGAGTGTAATTATTCTAGTGTTGACTTTGAGCGTTTAGTAGAGAATTCATATTACTGGGTAGAAAATTCAACATTGTGGATAGAATTTTTTTCTTCATTGGCTATACAATTTTTCATGAATTTATCTGCATTACCGACTGAAGGTCACATAGCATGGAACAGAAGCGTGCTCGGTCGGTGAGTGGTTCCACTCCTATGTTGCTCGACTACTTTGGTTCACTAATTTCTTATGAAGTTGTTTGATTTATACACGCGAAATGAATTGAGTAGCAATACAATTCATAATTATTGTATTATTTTTCAGGAAATAATTAATAGTTATATTCTGTGTGCGGTAACCCCACGTGAAATACTGTGCGTTGAGTTGCAGCGTAACTGTTCCCTTCTCGAGGTCTGCTAGGGACAGCAAGCAAATTGTTTTGAGGTTTTGTGTGTTTGAAAATGTTTGTGCCTTCGTCACGCGCTTTTGATATTCATTTAGATAAACGACAAAGAAACAATTTCAATTGCATAATTCTTTAAAAAATTTGAAAATGAAAATGGGCACCCGGGTACTCGCATGTGTAATAAAGTAGATAAAACTGGGTGTGTGCACAAGGGTTAAGAAGAAGTTGTCTTTCCCCATGTTAACAATAATCAATGAGAAACTTCTTGGTTTTTGGGATACGGATTAATATTAATAATCGATTTTGTTTAAAATTGTCAATCTTTTTTGTTTGGGTATTCAAACAAAGCTAGGAGATGAAAACTAGTTTACGAGAACTTACTAAATATAACTTTTTTTCTTAGAAAATTAGGTGCAGACCCAGAGCCGTTTCTAAATGTGCCTCCCGACAGCGTCACAGTATACATGACGGATGGCTCTTACTATGGAGCCATTCTTGAAAAGGACTTATATCCCGAAGAACTACCCGACTGGATGACAGGTGAAGAAATCCCTGAGGCTCATTGCGCTTATATATCTATAAGAAACCCGAGGTTATACTATATGTCGTTACAAACTCAACTATCTCATGTTCCCACATCCCAAACCTAATCCTTACGAGCATGGTCCAGACAAGGTTTATGTGCGTATAGAAGAAACCCACTTATATACAGCTGCATTTTTTGCAATTTCCAGGTTGGAATGACTAATTTTGATCGCATCGATCGCATTTTTCTGACAATGCCATATGTTCCTATATTTACTGCAAAGCTAGTCAAACGTCAACAAAAACCGCTAATTCTCATGCTTGAGTGGCATTCTCGTCAATATCCATACGATACGTATGATATGCACTGGGGTACACATGAGTGGTGGGAGTTTCAAACGGTCAAATTCGGAAACAAAGAAAAAATGACTTAGAGGGAGTTGCATGGTAAAAACTACTATTTATCAGTGGCGGATGCAAGAAAAAGAAGGCCTAGTTGGAAATTTTTTTGAGGCGCTTATATTTTATTTAGAATCAAAAAAGGCGGCCCTAAGCCCTTCTGCTGGGGGCACAGTCAGAAATGTCTCGTTTTCTTCCCGTTAAATCCGCCACTGCCAGGTGTCAAGTTAATATAGCAAATTGATCAGAAGGATGCAACGTTTTGATATTCATATTCGTGATGAACATGATTCAAATTCCGAGATCAATTACCTGTCTTTAAATTTAAACTACTCAACACATTATGAAATTATTTAAACCTTTGACCTGAATGATAAACAATAAAATCCCTTTGAAATCAAATTGTTATTTAAATTTTGAAAAAAATCATTTACTTAGCTCCATTTATTCGAATTTATGATCAATGAGGTTATGGATTTTTGTTTGCAAATGTCAGTAAATCTCGAACGAGGATCTATTATCAACTTGCAGGATTTGCATTTGGCGGAAAGGAATGTTTTTCGAAAATCGTGCAGGGCGTTCAGAACTGAAATTTAGTTACCTTGCTAATTTTTTAAAGGTCTTGTCATTCTAAGAAGTGAACCTGGTAATTCAGGTGTTTAAACTACATTTTTCCCGAAGAAGATGTATTCACGATAGAAATTTAAGATTTTTTAACCGTTTTTCGAAGGCCCAGCCAACCTGAACAGTACCAACCTAGTAGTCTTGATGTTCAAAATATATCTTCGGGGATAGTGTGTTAATAATAGATATTTGAAATTCCTTGGCCTTTTCTCCAAGGTCTAGTCATTCTGAAAAATATACCTGATGGTGGAAGTGTTCAAAATATATCTTCCTTCAGAAAGTTCTGTTCATAACTGAAATTCAAGACACCCTAATTTTTTAGGTTCTTAGAAGTAAATCTGATAATCCAGTTATTTATAATACATCTTCTTCGAGGAAGTGGCGTTCCTAACTAAAATTTTATTCACCTTGACTGTTCTTCCAGGGTCTCATCGTTCTAGGAAGTAAGCCTGGTGGTCCAGGTATTCAAAACACATCATCAATTAGGAAGATGTGTTCAGAATAGAAGTTCAAGGCACCCTGACGATAGAAAATTAAGATTCTTAAACCATTTTTCGAAGGTCTAGCCAACCTGAAAAGTAAACCTAGTAGTCTTGCTGTTCAAAATATATTTTCGAGGATGGTGTGTTATCAATAGATATTTGGAATTCCTTGACCTCTTTTCCGAAGTCTCCAAGGTCTCGTTCCTCCAAGGTCTCGTTCCAAAAAAATAGTTGAATTTTCAAACAAATGTATTGCAGTTTTAATCAAATAGTTGAAATTCCAACCAAGAAGATTCATTTTATGGCAAAAAGACGAATTCTAAACTGAAAACAATCATTTTTTAACCAAAAATGGAATATGTAAATGTATTAATTTTCTACCGAAAAGACGAATTTTCAACCAATTAGATATCGTTTTACTAAAGAGACGAATTTTCAATGGAATACAAGCATTTGAAAACAAAAAGTTGAATTCTGATCTGAAATAGATGAATTATCAACAGCAAAAAAATGAAATTTACACAAGCAAGTCTATATTTTTTATAGTAATGAATTTTTTACTACGGTAATTAATTCTCGAACGAAAATAAATAAATATAAACCAAAATATTCGCATTTTCATCCAAAAAGATCAATTTCCCACCACTGAGAAGATCTTCTGACAAAAGAATTGAATTTTCAACAAAATAATTGAATTCACAGCCAGAAAAGTGCATTTTTAACCAATGAGATCATTTTCATAAAAAAAAAAGTAAACAATTTTAAACTAAAAACGATCAAACAAAAATGAAAGAGTTAAATTTTCATGTAATACAAAATTCGTTTCCAACCAAAGAGAAACGAATTTTTGAAAACTTAGTTTAATTTTAAACCAATTTATTGAATTTTCAACTAAACTGATGAACATTCAATCGAAAAATAAGTTTTCAAACAAACAGTTGAATTCCCGACAAATAATATAATTTTTTAAACCAGAACATTAATTTTCCACCAAAAAGATGAATTTTTAACTGAAAAAAGATCAATCATCAACCCAAAATGAATCAGTTAAATTTTTAGTTAAAAAAATTATTCAGTTAATTGTTGATTTAATAAAATTGGAGAAAAAAAAACTGAAAATGTTAATTTTTAGTCAAACTCTAAAAATTAACCAAGAAAAATGTATTTTTATAACATTTGCAAATTTAACTAAATTTGCAACCAGGAAGACGAATTTCCAACCAAAAAGAAAAACGAATTTTTAACAACAAGAAAAAGTTGAATTTTCAACCAAATAGTTATAGTATCAAGCCAGGAATAAATTTTCTTATTGGGAATTCTTTCTTAATTCAGTTCGCATTCAAGCGAAAAACGAGAAAAAAGGAATAAGGGAAAAGAGGGGAGGTTCAATTACAAAAAAATTATACAATAAAGTTGAAGGATGAATTTTCAACAAATACTTGGATTCTGAAGCCAAAAGAACGAATTATCTACAAAGTAGTTGAATTTTGAACCAACAAAAATCATTTTTCAACGAAAAAGGTAAGGAAATAGTTGAATTTCCAACTGAAATACCAATTTTTAACAAAAATGATAACTTGAAACCAAATATTATCATTTTCGACAAGAAAAATTTAGCAAAAAAGTTGAAATAGTTGAATTTTAAAATGGAATGACGAATCTTAAACCAAAGAAGATTTTAATTTCAAATATTAAACCGTTGAATTCAACCAAAAGAGACGAAGTTCCTACTAAAAGTTAAATCAAAATTAATTTTCCTCCAAGCCTTTAAAATATCCTACATTAACAACAAAGCTTACTTATGTGCAACGAGATGTCATCGGCGAGAAGAAAAGTTCTTTTCGGGATTGGCAATTAATAGCTCATTAAAATCCATAATTTTGGTATAAATGTAAGAGAAAGAATATTTTGAATACTATTGATTGAAAATAGACGCTATTTAGCAATTATTTAAACAATTTTTTTAAGCAAATTCACAGTTTGGTTATTTTTCAACGCACGATTTTGAGATTGGAAAAGAAGAATTTTTCATGTTTTCAGCGGTCACTGTCACTTGTAAAAAGTAAATCAAATACAAACTCCGGAACGAAAAAGCAGACGAGTTTAAGCAATTTCAGTCTGTTGCTTCACGTCAATGTAAGAAGATGACTATTTTCCTGACGCAAAATAAAATAATACAGATTTTCCATTTACTCGGTAAATTTTTGTGCTATTGTTTTAAAATTATTTTTCCGTATACAAAACACTTAATTCATTTTCATAAAAAGGGAAAAGTCACGAAACTAAAATTGGCACTTATTAACTGAGAAAATCTTCCAAATACACGTCCTAAAAAGGAGTCAATTGAAATTTATAAATTTATATAAATTCCCTGGTAGTTTACGACATTTTCGGGAATTTATGAAATGTTGCATACATTTTTGGAAATGTGTGGAAATTGATGAAAAATGGGGGAAAGTAATGAAATGTTGTTAACATTCGTCGTTTTTTTATTTTCTTCATGTGAAAAATTATGAGAATTCACAAACACGCAAAATTATTAAAACTTATTAAAATGACAAGAACTTGTAAAATTTTTAAAACTTATAAATTTGTAAAAACATATCAAGATTGAGTACATTTTTGGAAACTTGGGATAGATATACACATTTTCTCATCTCAGTATCAATAATCTGCTGAGAGCTAGTGCTCTTCTCATTATACAACACACGCCAACCATAACTCGATTAATTGACTATTAATTAATTTGCACATGATTTCGACTCACAAAACACATTTCTCGCATCAATGTGGTAGTTGCGCGTACAATTTACACAATAAATAATAGAAACAATAGGATAGCCTCGAAATGGATTTCGAAATTTGTAAAGTTTCAGGTGCTGAATGGAGACTGGGTGTTTGAAATGCTGGACGGGTGAATGATCTCCAGGAAAGAAAAAGTCGAGAAACTATGTGCGTAAGGAAGCTAGATATTCTATGTGTACCCGTAACAAAGAAAAAGGGATGCTAAATCAGAGGGTTAGAAAATGGGAAGTTGGAACGGACTGGAAATATGGTCAGGAGTAGATAGTCAATCATATGGTAGTCAAGGGTTCGGTCAAATTATGAATGAAAGAGCACGGCAGCATGTCAAGTATCATGAATTTGTATCTCCCAGATTGTAGTGGGTTAGAATGAAAGTAGAAATCAGAAGACTAATTATCGTAGCATGCTACGTCCCAGTTGATGGTAAATGAAATGCGGTAAAAGACGCCTCCTGGGACACTTTAAATTATGCTATAGGTACTTGAGATAAGGTGAGAGAATTATTCTACTTACTTAGTTACAAAAATATGTCTACAACCATGTGCAAAGTTCCCCATGGCGGGGACTGCTCGGACTTGATTGGCTAATCAACTCTTTTTTAAAAAAAACCGGGAGACCGGAAAGCCAAATCGAATTGGTATTATAGCCATTGTCCCTATTGATGTTATGAGGGTGTTTTAAGATTTCGATTGCCTCTCTATGTTTTCTTGAAAATGACCTAATAACATCAATAGGGACAATGGATATATTACCAATCCGATTGGGCTTTCCGTCCTCACGGGTTTAAAAAAAAAAAGACTTGATTGGCCAATCGAGTTCGAGCAGTCTCCCCCATGGGGCGCGCTGGCCAATCATAGGCATCGTAGAGAATCAATATAAGAACAACATAACCTGCAACTTCAGTTTCAGATTAGCCCTGAAGAAGTGAACTGCATTGTTCACGAAACGTCGGCAAGATTCCCGAATATATTTATCGGCAGCAATCCTGAGAGAGTATTAAATCTGGAATAAAAAGAGAAGAAAGAAGAGTTATGACTTTTCTCTTCTGAAACAAATGCCGCCTATTTTTAGTTCTTTTATTTTTCCGGTTTGTGGTTGCCGGCTCGATTAGTGCCTTATTATTAGTTAACCCTTCATTGATTTCGGCATAAAAACTGTTGATGCGAAGGGTTCTCTTTTATTTTCCTTCCCTGAATGTCCAGGATTACTTTTAGTTTTACTTATCTACAATTATTGTTAGTGTAAGCATGAGTTTCCAAGGAAGCTTTACTAATTCATAGGATGATCTCCCGTATAGAAACGTGATGCAAATCCTATTAAGTCCCTACACTTGTAAAATAAATGTATGCTCAGAAAGATTTTATTGAAAACCTCAGTGGTTAATTTTCTAGCGTTTATTCAGAGCTTGCGGAAGTAGATGGTTGGGCTCCCAAATAGTAATGGATTAAAGAACAATCCAGCTTTTATAAATGCTGTGGATAAATGTTTTATCCCAGCAAAACAAGTTTTCTTTTTGATCTTTAAGTAGATTATTGAGCTCCCGTATGGAAACGGGTTCAAGAATAATCCTTTCCTCAGACGTCACACAATAAATTTTTTTTTATCATTTTATAATCACTCAATCTTCCTTTATTTTATTCAATTAATATCGGACATCGATAATATTGATTATCTTTGGAAATTAAGATTCTCGTGAACATTCTCTAAAAACTTCATCAATTAATTTTTCGCACCTAAATACCGACCTGTCACCGAATCGAAGCTGGAATTGGTGAACGAACTCTATCGAGAAAGAGAAATGTTTAGAAAACAGATGATTTATTAACAAAACAAATGAATTTTTTACTGAATAAAACATTTTTGAACAAAAAAAGATAACATTTCTACCAAGAGAGAATAATCTTTGAATTAAAAACACGATTCTTAAAAAAAGCTGACTTTTTAAAAGAATAGTTTAATCCTTTGAAAATATATCAAACAAATAATTGCATTTACAACCAAATAGTTGAAGCTTCAAGCAAAAGTGCCAAATTGTATAGTAATCTTCATCAAAATTCTCTTTAAACAGTGGAAACAGGGCGATTTTCCAAGAAAAAAGGAGAATAATAAGGGAATCAATGCTCTCAAAAATAATTAATGTAAATACCTTGTTGAACTCCATATGGAGCACTTCAAATTCCTAAGATTTTGAGTCGGAATATACATCAATGAAAAAAGGAATTTTTAACGAAGCATTTGAATTTCCGACTAAAACAGTTTATTTTCATCAGAGAAAAGCTTCTTCACCACAAACGATAAATTTTCTACCAGAAGAAGAATTCTTTGCCCAGTTCAATTAAATGCAAAAAAAATGATTTTCTGCAAAATAGTCTGATTAATAAACAATTGAATTAATTTTAGGTGAACAAAAATGAATTCTAAACCAAATGCTTGAATTTTTAAATCAAAAAGATTTCTTGAACTAAAAATCGAATCGTCGAATTTGTAGTTTAGGAAAATAATTTTTGTCAGCAAAAACGTATTTTCAACGATTTTGGAACAAACCAGTTAAATTCTGCACCAAAAAAATAAATTTTCAACATAAAATTCAATTTTCATCCATAGGTGAATATAAAGAAAATTTACGCTGTAGTTCAACCTAGTGGTTCAATTTTCAATAAAAAAAATTTAAATAAAATAAAAATAATAAAATACAATTTTTCAACAAATAAGTTCATTTTTAGCAAAAAAAGAATCATATTAAACTAAGTTGGTAAATTTTCAAGACAAAAGATAAAATTTCTGATAAAATAGTTCAACTGCCAATTTAAGAATATGAATTTTCAACTCAAATGCTGAATTTTGAACCAAAACAAAACGAATGTTTAAAAAATCAGTTCGAATTTCAAACAGGGCGTTAAGGTTTCAACCAATAAAGATGAATTCTAAACAAAACATGTAATGGTTAATACTTGTACCAAAACAGATTTTAATTTGAAATAAAAAACAGTTGATAAAGCAATAACTTTTCTGTTTAAAATTCAACCTTTTTTCAATATAATCGTCTTCACGGCTTGTGAATTATTTTCTTTTTCGGTTTGAAGCTTAAAACTCACCACACAATCATTTGAGATGAAAAATTATTTCTTTTGTTGAAAATTTATATATTCTGTTGAAAATTCGTTTTTTTCTTGTTGGTTGAAAAATAATTTTTCACTTTAGTCTGCATAAGAAGTTAACATAAAAAGGTTATCATCATGTTTAAATAATAATCAAAGAAAATCCTTGGGCAGAAATCTATTTTAGGCGATTGAACGTTATCTCTGCGAAGCCTTCAATTTTTCCTTCACTTTAGAATGATTCTAAGTTAGCTGAAATAAAGTAAAAAAATACTATGAATGATAATGAACATTTTTTATGAATGATACGAGGCAAGCTGGATGTGCTTTCAACTATTTTTGCTAAAAAAAAATAAACTTAGAGATATTATAACTTAGACAAAATTCCAGCAGAAATTTGACTTGTATGAGTAAAATTATTGCATCTTTAATGAAATAAATGAATTTTTGATCAAATAGTTGATTTTTCGAGCCAAAATAGAAATTTTCGACCAAAAAGATTAATTTTATACCAAGAATGTACTTTCAAAACAAGACCAATATTTTCAGCTAACCAAATAGACTTTAAGTTTTAAGAATTAATTTTCAACAGGAAAAAAGACGAAATAAAATTGTAACCAAACGGATAAATTTTTATCTATGAAGATTCATTTTCGATCAAAAAGGCGAATTATTTTCAACAAAAAATAAGATACTTAAGTTCTAAGTAAAACAAATTTATTCACAACACAAAAGAGCCAATTTTTAACAAACTACTAAAATTTTTAACTTAATCTACGAACGTTCAACCAATAAGGTTAATTTCCTGAAAAAATGTTGAATATTGAACATAATACTAGTTTCTTTTTTTTCAAACAGCCAGTCAAATTTTTAGTTTGAAAAATTAATTTTTAGCAACAAAAGAATGATACTTTGACAAAATAGAAAAAATTTGCTAACAATTTTGTGTTAAAAATTCGTATTTTTGTAAAAAGTTTACTTTCTTCTTGAAAAATCTTCTTTTTGGGTCGAAAACTCAACTACTTTTGAAAACATGTGACTGCTTAGCATGAAAACTTAACCGGTTCGCAGGAAATTCGTACACATGGGTGGAAAATCAATCTTGTTTGCTACAAGTTCATCTATTTAGTCGAGGATTCAACTATTTTGGTGAACATTGTCTAATTTTCAATAAATTCAACTAAATGATAATAAATTTTTGTATTCAACTTTTTTGTTTTATTCCACTATTTATTTTAAAATTCATGCATTTTATTGTAAATTCGTCTTTTCGTGGCTTTGCGAGGTTATCGTCAACCCCGCCCCCTTAAGAGTGTCAGGTAATATGCAGAGGCTCCTTTATCCAAAAAGAGACTTGGCTTCATGGTATAATATTAATAATAATTGCGTAGGGATGTGGCGTGCCTATCACGCGAGAGCCCTGACTCTTGGAGTCATCCGCGTTGCATTGGTCTAACTCTCCAATATAACGAATTATGCTGTTACCAGTATCACGCAGCGCCACCCACAATAAGCCGCTCTCGGATGGAGGCCATGGTTCAGTTGGGAGTGGCAATAGGACCGAACCGAGACGGCGACCGGGCAATGGCCCCGGACAAACGCGAGAACATAAATTTAAGTGGTCGGACCAACTCCAGAGAGACATCCTTACCTGTTGGCAAAGAAGCTCACCGACGCGAAGAGGATTCATGCAGAGGTTACATGACCGTTGGGTCAATATGCAACCCGGAATATGCTTGTAAAACGCCTCAGTATTTAAGAGATCAGGTATCCTTTTTGCGCAAAAGCAGCAAGAAGAAAAGCAGCATCCTCCAGCGAACATACCACACGTTCCAGCAAGGCCACCTTTGCAGATAGCCGACAATGTCAACATGAGAGGTAGGAGATCTATTGGCCAAAAAATTATTTTTCAGGATGGACGAATTATCTGAAGCTAATACTATACTCTCCCCGATTTGCTCCCCGAAGATGTTAATCTCTGGAATCTGATCTGTGTAGAATGCGAGAAGGCGGTCACTCTGCTTAGAGACAATAAAAGTAACGATACTTTAGTACGCCTGGGTAAGACTCGCGAGTGTATTGCACAGCTCCAGTTTAAAATTGAAACGGCGAGACGGCATGCAGCAAATATTCAGTGCGTGATGAGCTACATAACATATAAAAAATTCACTCCAACATTTAGGGCACTTGCTTGAAACTTAAGGAAAGAAAATCACGCGCTGAACAAGTGTAAACTGAAGACCATCAAGCAGCACTGGACTCAACAATAATGTCTCTTCCAACAGCGAAACGGCTCCTTGAATGGCGAGTAATGTGGATTTACGAAAATTTAACAATTTCTACTCATCCTGCCTGTCTGCTCAATAAAGTCACGTGCCGTTAAAAATCCGCCTAGTCAAGAAGAGGTTTAAGTCTTCTGGGAGCCAGTATATGCAGATAGTTTTCGGTTGAATGAAGACGCTTCAGATATATCTCTCTTTTGTAACTTTTGCCAAAGGCGAAGGTTACCAGGTCCAGAGGAGGAGTGTCCACTAATTACTGCTGAAGAAGTGAAGAAAGTTATAGCTATAACTAAGAACTTTTCAGCGGCAGGGCCAGATAAAATCAACAACTTTTGGTGGAAGAAGTTCACTTCTACGCACCTAAATCTAGCTTCTTCATTTACTACTTTCTTAAATGGAGAACAACCCATCCCGCAGTGGCTAGTGGAAGGACGCACGGTATGGATCCCTAAGACTGGAGATTTGTCAAGTCCAAAGAACTACAGGCCCATAGCAAATAAAAAAATTAATGAGTGGACCAGCGATATTTATCCTTGATCTGCTCAAAAACACCGTTGCGGAAATAGAACAATGATATTGAAAAAATCTTTCGAACAGAGATTTTTAAGATAATTTGTTTTAAACAATTATAATTATGTTAAAAATTTTAGAATTATATTCACCTGATCTAAACAAAAGTGTGTGTGTATATATACGTAAATAATTAGGATAGAAATATTTTTCGTCAACAAATATATAAAACGAGATCCAAGTGTCTTATCATAGTTTAAATATTAGTCATTAACAGTCTATTCTAATGAATTGCGCTGTAGGAGAAAAATGTCAATAACAATTATTCGGTATGCTTTAAAGAATGATAATTAGACAAATAATAATCTGAAAATGAATTTGCATTTTGCTCAGGGACTGTCCACAAAATATGTCACCAATTTAAGGGGGGTGGGGGATTGTACCAAAAACCACGGTTGATGACAGTGATGGGAAGGAGGAAGAGAGCCCATGGAAATAACTTTACGAACTTCGATAACAATTATTACGTTTTTTTTTCTGAAAAATTCAACTACTTGATTAAATGTTAAACTACCTGGTTGAAAATTGAATTTTTTGGTTAAAAATTTAACTATTATATTTTGAGAAAATCAACCGTTTGCGTTAAAAAATTATATTTTGGTTTGAATGTCAGTTGAAAATTCAATTTTTTGTTGAAGAATGAATTTTTTTTGTTTAAAAATCATTTTTGTTAATCTGAAAATTAAGCCATTCTATTTTTGGTCGGAAATTTATACGCTCCAAGTTGAAGATTCAAATATTTCATAAAAAATGCATGCATTTCGAAGAAAATTCGTCTCTTGAGTTCAAAAATTAATCTTGTTTGTTCCAAATTCATCTTTTTGGCTCATAATGCAACTATTTTGTTCTCAAACCCGTTTTTTCGGATAAAACTTATTTTCTTAAACTAAAAACCTCACGATTCCATTTTTAGTTATCTTGCTGAAAATTCTTCTCCTTACATTTAATTCGACTGGTAGAGAATTTATCTTTTGGTGGAAAATTCATCGTTTATGGACAAGAAGTTTTTTTCTGTAGAAAATGAACTTCTTTGGTCGAAAATTCAACTGATTCGTTAAACATTACTTTTTTGTTTTTTGAAAATTCATCTATTCCATTGAAAGTGCAATATATATTTTGACTAGATATCTTAGGAATTTAGAGTCTTTTACATTGAGTTCAATATGGTATTTACAATAATTATTATTTTTAAAAGCGTTGATTACATTATTATTTCCCTTTTTTTTTGAAAATCGCCCTGTTTCCTCTGTCTGAAGAGAACTTTGATCAAGGTTACTATATAATTTGACACTTTTGCTATAAAGCTCAACTATTTGGTTGGAAATACAATTGCTTATTTGTTGTTTTTTTAAGGATTAAACTATTCTGTTGCAAACTCATCTTTTTTTGATAATTTACCTTTATATTTAACTTCGAGTGATTTTTATTTTAAATTAAAATCTGTTCTTGTTAGAAATATCAACTATTATATTTTTTGGAAGGAATTCATTTTTCTTCAGTGAAAATTCAAGTATTTGTTTGAAAGCGCAACTTCTTATTAGAAAATTAATTTTGTTGTTGAATATTCGCTAGATTAGTTGAAAATTCAACAATTTGGTTCAAATTGGATGCCGTCCCTGACTGAAAAATCTTTCTTGGTTGCAAGTTAAACTGTTTTATTGAAGAATCGTCTTTCCAGTTCAAGAATTCTTCAGTTTTTGTAGAAAGGTTATCTTTATTGGTTTAAAATTTTATTGCTCAGTTAAAAAGTTATTCACTTTATTAAAAATTGAACTTTTGAGAAAAAAATTGGTCTTGTTCGACAGAAAGTGCATTCTTTCAGTAGCTGAATAATTAATTTTTTGTTTATTGAAAATTCAACCATTTCATTGGAAGTTCAGGTATTGTGTCGAAACCTCTTCACTTTCGTTTAAATTCCACTATTTGGTTTTAAATTCAACTGTTTGTCCTGAAATTAATTTTTTTAAATTCAACAACTAGGTTCAAAAATCATATTTTTGGTAGAAAATTCATCTTTTTGGATTTAAAGGCAAACATTTTTCTCAAAAATTCGATTTTTTAGCTTGGAAAGTCAGCTCTTAACTGTTTTCTAATTAATTGAATTGAATCAAAGTAATTGTAAAAGATATATAAGTTGTAAATTACATTGATAAAGTAACATAAACAGATTTTCAAAGCTTCTGTTATTTCATAAATTTAATACATTTTAGGATTGAGATATCTTTTAGAATTATAAGGCAAACATTGTTTGACAAATTTTTTCTGAGTGTTAGTAGAAGGAGAGAGAGAGCAAGGTCTAATTAAGCGCTGTTTTCGATTTCGACAGTTTTCTCAGTCTGATAAGATTTTGTATTGCTTTTACCACGTAGGCTACACTTATTGGAATATTTCGTCATTCTAACTAACTTTTTCGGTATATATAGCGGTGGAAATGGTCCAGATTTGTCAGTTATCTTTCACGAAATCTGACACGAAAAATGAAGATCCCTCTTGGAACTCTGCTTCTGGACTTCGTGGTTTTCATCAATCTAGGTGGTAAGTTTCACCACTATGATACAAACCTTGGAAGGGATTGGAGATAAATAATGTGAAAGGTGGAAATAATAGCGAATGAGGGGAGTGGTGGAGAATGATAGTGGGTGAGTAAGGGACAGAAGGGGATGGTGGGAAAGTTGGAGAGGGGATGTTAGAGAGGGGTGGAAAGGGGTGGAAGGGTTATGATGAAAAAGGAGGCGGATAATAGAAAATACGAAAAGTGGCGAAGAAGGATGGTTGGAAAGGAAGGGCAGGATTGGATTGAGGGAAAGCAGTGAAAAAAAGGAAGGAGATGGAAGAGTGGAAAGTGAAGTGAAGAGGTTAAAGGTGTATAATGGGAAGGAAAGAAAAGTGTGAAGCATGATGGTGGGGAGGTATGGAAAAGCATGGGATGGTGGGCAAGTTGTCAAGTTCTATGCTTTGAGAAAAATGTTAAAGAAACAAAATTTTCATCATACCTTCATCGAAAGTTCGATTTTCAATGCCTGTAGAGCGAAGCGAGAGTGGCCGAATGCAGACGAGTTTTCTTTTCCTCCCTAGGGAGAAAAAGTGATGATGTAGCTGGATGAAAATAAATACAACGGCTCGTGATTGGCCGAAAGCAGAATCTCTATATTGTGACGCGATCTTACCCTCTCTCTTTCCATCTCCGTCATAATCGCACGAGCGCTGCAGCCAACTTCATAATATCACATAAGCGGCATTGGTTAAAGGGATGATGAGAGCTTGAATATGAGACGAGACGCACATCACCGACTTCCGCGATTTGCGTGACGTGTACAAGCGAAACTTGTTTGAACTTGCATAAAAGCATTCTCAAAAGATTTTTTATCCACATCTGTGGTACCGCAGGGATCGCACCTCGGTACACTCATGTTTCTCCTTTACGTTAACGATATCAGTGGGCTTATCAGATTTTTTTTTCTTCTATTCGCGGATGACCTTGAAATGTTTTTTGTAGTTCACTCCCAACTGGATTGCATCGAAATAGAAAACGATCTCGATCGCCTGCATGAATGGTGCAATCTAAATGGCATGATAATTAACATAAAAAATGTGCAGCAATTATCTTCGCCAGGAAGAAAGTCAATATCATCCATTATTATTACAAAATCGCGGAGGGGGAGGGGGTCGAATGACTAGAGTCATTCAGGTGCTGGACCTCTGGATAATTCTCGATTCTGAGCTTACATACAAGGATCAAATTTCTAAGGCTGCGAGTAAATCTCTAAGATCTCTGAGCTTCGTTAGGAAAAATGCCTTGAAATTTAGGAATCTCCTTACACTTAAGATTTTGTACTTTTCGCTCGTTCGACCATACTTAGAATACGCCTCTATGATCTGGTCACCGCAATACCCCGTACATTAGGCTGGAACGGGTTCAAAACCGTTTCCTCCGTTTTGCGGCTAGGCAACTGGGTATGCCCATGGACAGAAGAGACCATGATTATGATGGAATAAGAGCTCCACTTAAAATTCCAAAACTTGCATTTAGGTTCTTAACTGCTGAACTCTGTTTTTTGCACGGTATTGTCAACAATAATATAAATGTCGTGCGATTTTGTCTGAAATTAAGTTTTTGTACCAACTAAGTCTCTCTGTAAAAAGAAGCCTTTATTTTACGGAACTAAATACCGTACAAATCACGCAGCGAATTCCGTGATCTCCAGAATTTGTTATGAGGCCAACTCTTTTATAAAAAAATCCTAACAACCAGCTCGACTTTTTTAACACAACAGCGTCTCAGTCCCGAATCTTGGTGCGTAACACGATTTATACCCGCGGCGGTATAAACCTTTCGAATTGTTCTTAATTAGGTTTGAGTGTTATTTTTATTTAATAATGTTATGTGTACCAATGGGCTTTGCCCGTTCTCTGATTTAAATAAAAATAAAAATTGAAGATAAAGATCTTTCAATTGTAAGTCTTCATAATTGTAGAACTTCAAATTATGCAAGTTTTGATGCTTTATATTCGAAATTTCTTCAATTTGAAAGATTTAGAATTGAACACTTGAATTTTGATCTTCAAAATGATCCAAATTTAAGAATTTTGTATATGAACATGTTCAAAACTCAAGAATTTAAAACTGCAAATCATTAAAATTGCAAAATTTCTCCTTGTGAATCTTCAAAATGGTTGAACTTCAAATTTTACATTTTTTAAATTGGAGAATTTTCAATTTTGAAAATTAACAAATGAAAATTATGCAAGTTTTTGGTTTTACAATTAAACATTCTCAATTTTCATTGCACAAGTATTTGGATGTAATTATAGTAGAAAACAGTGCTTTAAAGATTGATCAAAAGGAAAAATTATCTTTCTTTTTTTTTCAGATATCGATCATCATAAAGTATACTCATTGTCACGCCTCCAATACTTAACATTGAATGTGACACGTCCTGTGCAGGTATACATAATATGTAATTATCTATATGTATAATGCATGTGGTATAATACAATGTATAGAGCCGATAATATACAATTAATTATACATAAAGCTATCCGGATACGTGCAAAGCCCATTGTAGACTTGCAGAGGAAAGAGAGAGTAATTCAAGACGACCGCGCCGCCGCGTCGCGTCGCGTCAAGCAGTCACGATCGATCCGGTCTTATTTCGATTGCTTGATACGCGATACCGATTATTGATTAGTCACTGCCAAAAATGCAAGCTTGAACTGTGTAAAAGATTTCATAAAGAAGAAGAGAAAAAGATAAAGTCTATATGGAATCCAGGTTAAAAACTTTCTCTAACAAAAATTAGGATGGCCATGTAAATCGAGAAAAAAATTTCCAGTCATTTTCGAAGAAAAAAATATTTTTCAAGCGAAAGGGATAAAGTTTCAACCAGACAGTTCCATTTTTAACCACAAATTGTCAGATTTATAGAATAACAAATGAATTTTCAAATCGAAAAAGAAAAAAAAAAGCAATGAAATTTTCAAACCAAGATGACGAATTTTCAACAAAACAGTTGAATTTTCAACAACAAAAAATGAGCTCTCAGCCAAAAATAGTTGGATTTCCTTATTATTGAATTCTATTAATTCAGTTTGCCTCTAAGTGGAAAAGCAAGAAAAAAATTAATAGAATAGAGATTATTAGTTTGAAATAAACATTGTACTTCATTTTATATATTTTGTAATATTAGGTTATAAAACTGGAAATTTTTATTAGAAAAAAAGTTAATTTTCCATTGCAACAAATTAGGCCCTGAAGAAATGATAAAATTGTACGCCTGTAAAACTAAATACTTATCGTTATTAGCACATTTTATTTTCTAAAACGAATTTCATTAAAGTTCCACGTTTAGTTGATTAACAGAGTTTATATTTTCTAAGTGTGTTCGTTCCTTAAGTTTATGAAATCTTAGCAAAATAGGGGGGAGTTGGGTTTCGGAACAAACTTCATGGTATCTTGCATGGGGGCTGGGAATTTCAGAAAATACCTTGCGTAACTTATGGATGACCCCTTATTTGTTTATTCGCTTATCATTTTTTCATGAATTTGTGATTATTAGATTTAACATAGTTACTAATATTACTATAGGTACTACTAATATTATTGGGCAAATTACAAGAAATTATCAATAAAGTAACAAACATTTTCATTTCACCCTTGCTGATCTTCATTTTTCTGAGTACTGAGATTACCCCTAGCATTTTTACCTATTTGACTTTTACCCTGTATTTTTTATGTGAAAAATGTTGCTTTTGAGATATGTACTGTGCTTATGGAATGAATTTGTTTGAAATAACTACTTTGGGAAAATTCGGACTCAGTCTCACGTAAGATCTTTAGGAATGGATAGCGAAATCTCTATTGGAGACAGGAGATTGAACTTTGACCCCGTACCTATTTCCAGAAGAGGAAGACCGCGTTTCTAGGCACCGAATAATTGGCAGTATTACTGTCTGTCAGGCTCCACCAGGACGATGGATAATTTAGTTCTTTCGAACTCTCTCAAACCCGAGTCTTATAAATCATCAATCCTATTCCTAGTGATGGTTATCGAATTTCCGCACGAAAAGCAGTACCAGACAAATCGGGTACGAATGCCAGTCTTTTGATTTTTCCTCTATTTTACCATAATCACGATATGCACGTGATACAATATTATGCTACGGGCAATCGCATGTCGCGGCAGACAGAAATATAAAACATCATATAACAATTCACACTCAGGATTATGAAACAAGAACAATTTAGTTTCCTTCCCGCGCATCTTTTATGCAGCCCAGATTCGTTCCATTCAAATTTATAATAGTGCCACTCATAAAAAAGATTCTTTGTGTCATGGAAAATTTATTTAAATGAAAGAAAAATATTGATTGACTCTCAGTCGAATAACTGGTTGTTAATTCCAATGAAAATTTGTCTTTGATATAAAATGGTTTTATTTATGTTGCAGTTCTTTTTGGTTAAATAAAATAAGTTATCTTTCAGAAACGGTTTCTTTAATTCAAGACAAATATATTTATTCGAAATTTCAGTAAGATTGTTTCCAATTTTTTATATTTTCCCCTAAAAAAGGATTTTATTATCGATTATTATTACTAACAATAGTCTGTGAATTTTTCATACCGCTTCGGTTTAGGGACCATTCGTAAATTAAGTAAAACTTGTTTTGCCATTTTTTACCCCTTTCCTGCCCCATGTAACAAGTCGTGACAAAAAGGGTTGGACTTACCCCCCCCCCCTCCCTCACCGTTTTTGTTACATAATTTTTTCAAATATTTTCAGTTATGTCTTATTAAATGCAATTTACTTATGAACTATCCGAGACACTTGAATGACCATTCCCCTTTTTAAATAAAGAAAGTCCGAGATCCCACTGCGTTTTTTGGCAGGTGATAAGCCATAATGATAAAAGTTACTGGAGATACCTTAGACATAGACGATGAAGGAACGCCCATCGTTCCAGCGCCAAGTCGGTCAAAGGTGCGATAAAAATGGATTCTTAGCGATCGATTTTATCGTTTTTCACCTGTCGTTAACCAGCACAATAGAATCTACACCCTATTGTAGAGGGCAATTAGTGCTTTCAGAAAATGTACTCGTGCTACCCTCCACCCGGTCAAGAACCCCCGACACGATTACCTAAAGGGGGTAATTGAAGTTAACTAAGTGTGTATGTCGACCAGCACGATAAAAAAATGTAAATGAAAGCTGTAAGCCCTCTGTAGAGAAAAAAACTTGCCGTGCCAGGGCTCAAGTGTACAGAAATAAGCGGCACGGGCATTTCTTTGCGCAATTTATTTTCTTCGGCTGCAATATTTCAGAATGAACGGTAAGTCTTCATCTTCGTTGGTGGTGCGGGCTGCTGCGTGGGTGCGATGCGGCGGGAAAGGTTTCCGAGGTTTTCGGTTTATGACTTTACGGTGTTTACTTACGCTATTTAGTTACGAGAAAAGATGAATTCTCAACGAAAAATTTGATAGTTGATATTTGGAACAAACAAAATCGTAATTTTAATTCCAAAAATATCAATATGTGTAATAATGTAAATAAAAAAATAATAATATGCATAAAATAATAAAACATGAAAATTTTGGATAAACGACACAAGGTACAAAAAAAAGAAGAATGAGATAAAAATTGTTCAAACAAAAAGGTGCTACAAATTTGTTATCAATCATTTTTTGATAAGATGCGTAGGTTTTGTTTTATTCGTAAAGAACCACATAACAAATAAAGCAATGAAATGCTGGGACAAGCGACGCAATCTATGAACTAAAATAATCAGACAAAAATTGTTCACCCAAGCAGAAAGTAGAAATTTGTTCTACCGCTTCGCGCTCGATTATGTATTTACCACGCGCTGCATTACAATAGTGACTATGAAAATGCAGACTAATATCTCTGATTGGAATAAATTGTAAGAATATTAAACTCTTACGTAAAAAAAATTACAGTATTTCTAAGTCACTGTATTAAATTTTGTAATGGATTCGAATCTTTCTAATCTTTCTAAACCTCTATACGAAAAATGGGGGTCACGTTATGTTTTGTTTCACGCTGGGGTGGAAATGTATGAACGCACACTATTACATGGGCTACGAAACTTCTTAATGTATATATTTGTGTATGCTTGGACAACGCTCGCTGGCTACAGTGGATTGTTTACGAATCTTATAGTAATACCTATACGCATACATAAACCTATCTTATATCTATAAATCGCACGCATTATGCTGAGACTTATGATTCGTTCTGCCCTTATATACTAACGAGTGAAACGTATCACTACTTGTGAGAAACTAATAGTGCTGGGTCAAAAATGTCAGGTGCCCCGGACTTTATTATATATACATATGCATGTATATATAAACTAAAGGTTAACAACCACCGCAGGGTCCCACTGGGAGCAACTGTCATCTAAAAAATGACATCGGCTCCCAGTAGGACCGCAGCAAATCCCATTCATGGCCACGTCTCACAACCTCTCACAACTCACAAATAAATAAATATATATATATAGTATGTTAAAACACATCAATAAAAATATTAAAAAATATTATCTTTAGAGTTATCTCAGGGCATCTACTCAAATTTTGTAAAAAAAATTCCCTGACAATTTCGGGGCTTTTCCAGGTATCTATAAAATTTTTCCTATGTATAATTTTCCTGAATAAGAAGCCACTCAAATATTAATTATCGTATTTTTTAGAGCAATAAAATTCTGATCCTAGATCCGTTCAAAGTATTCCATAATATTAAAAAAAAACTCTTTTGTTATCCATCTCTGACTCGCTAAATTGTAATGTTTATTTTACTTCGTGTGACGCTGTAAAATTTTAATAATTTTATCACTCACTAAAATTCATCTAAAAGTGTTGAATTTAGTTTTTGTTGATTTTTCAGTAACCTCGAAGACTGCACGGTGTTCCTGGACTGTACTTTTTATTTTATAATCTCTAAATTTAAGTATTGATTCTGTCTATATTTTTATCTATTTATGTAAATGTTCCTGAGATCCTGATACAACGCTGAAAATTGAAGAAAATTATGGATGCCCAATTAAAAGACTTTTCGAAAACCAAGATATTCTTGATCAATTCAAATTTTGATACTACCCTTTGCTGCCAACTTCATATTATGAACGGACATTTCTGGTCGTGCCCGAGGACTTTGGATAATCTCTTGTGATGTTTTCATGTGATTGCTGTTCGTCTGCCTCTCGTCATTTATTTCTCAATTTTTGGGACTCAAGATTTTACTATCTCCTTGGAAGGCTTTATCGTGTACTTTTAGCAGGCCCTGCCGAAGTTCGAAAATTATTTGAATTTTGGACCAATCAGAAGTTATGAATAAAATCAATCAGTTTAAAACAGAAGACAATAAAACAGAAGACAGTAAAACAGAAGATGGGAAAACAAAATTCAAACAAACTCGTTACTAGGGCAAACGTATAAATCCAAGAAAATTTGGAGATCCTGCCTCTCTTGTCAGCAGTCTTCGAGGAAGAATCATTAAATATAATTTTAACGTCGTGCATTAGTATTTTGTTCAAGTTTTGACACCTTCCCGAATTTGATTTATATTTTGAATACCTTTGACTATATAATTTTGATTTATTTTATCCCCCATATATTATTTTGAACATCCCAATTTTTATCGTTGCTTGTTAAGTCCAAAAAACAACCCGAGAACACCGGACAAAAGAGCCTAGCCCTAGGTTAGCCTTTAGTTATCACATTAATTGAATAATTTTGTTTCTTAAAATTTTGACTGACTTAATTACTGTACACATTTTTGTTATTTCATATAATTTCACTTATTTATTGTGTTCACGAATTGAATAAATTTGTTAATGATGTTATAATTTTGACAACTCTTCATTTTAGTATACTTATTATTTCTTTTAACATAAGATCGCCTGGAACAACGAATCACCCCCTCTACCATTTTATTTATTTTTATATTCTTAAATCTGGGCTTATCCTATCATTCCGCCGTTGTAATATTTTATTTCAATCTTTTATTTTATTTCATTAAAAATTTGAATCCTGTTGATCTCAATAGATCTGGCGCCCAACGAGTTAATTATGAATAATCTTTTTCTATGTCCTTATAAATATATAACTGTGTAGGAATGCTATAAATTTTATATATAAAATCAAATAATGATATTCCTTAATTTATGAAAGTAACTTTATAGAAGGACAAGAAATTTCTTAATGAAGCAAGTTTATAGGAAAATTATAATACTACTAAAAAATCCAACTCTTAACGAAAAATCCCTTCGACATATCGGACTGTAAGCCTCTTGAGCCAGAGAGAAAAATCAGCTTCCTCATTTTTTGATAACCATTATTTTCATATTTACTTAAAATTCAGAGAATATTTAACATACATTAATATTTTTAATCAAATATATTCAAGAATTCCTGTTGAAAAACCTGAAAAATGTGCAATTATATCAGAAAAAAATTTGGAACATTTCACTTTAAAATTAAGATGAAAAAAATATTGATTAATTATTCATTATATAAAGTAATTGAAATAAAATAATAATTATGGCAATGTTAAAGTATACATTTTCAACACAATTGCACATTTTCTATATTTGACTTACTCTTAGAGCAGACGTAGAACGTAATCTAATTTCTTATTAGGTATCACGACTTTTCCACTCTCTAAGTTCTGAAGAAGATAATCCGATAACAACATTTTTCATCAAATAACACTATCATTTACTGGATTTTATCACCCCGATAATCTATATCTGAAGCTTTGTGAACTTATTATTTACAGGGTGGCCAATGGACGAAATTATAAGTACGAAATTATAAGAATTTCCGAAAAAAAATCAACGCTGGCACTTTTCCTGTTCAAAGTTGAAGAATTTTCCATTTCTAATCTACAAAATTTAATGAATTTCAAATTTAAATCTTCAAAATTGAGCTATTTCAAAAAAGAATTAAAAATTGCATCATTTTCTGTTCAACACATTAAATATTGGAGAGTCTTCAATTGCAAATCGTAAAAATGGATGAATTTTCCATTGTAAATCTTCAAAATTTAACTACATATTCCAAAAAAACGTTAAAAATTACATAATTTTTAACTACAAACATTTAAAATTAATGAATCTTCAATTGTAAATCTTAAAAACGGGAGATTTTGAAATTGCGAATCATTAAAATTGAAGAATTTTCAATTGTCAACTTTAAAAATTGAACTATTCTGAAAAAAAAACATTCAAAATTACACCATTCCAGATTATACACATTATTACAAATTTCAGAATCGACAATTGCAAATCTTCAAGATAGACCCACTTCAAAAAGATGTTTAAAATTTCATGACTTTAAAATTAAACAAGTGTGCGAATTTTCAATTTAAAATGTCTTGAAAATAAAGAAAATTAATTTGAATTGAAAAAATGGTATTGAAACAAAAAACGATTTCTTTGAACCAAAGAAAATTCTTTAAATGAAGGTAAGTTTCTTTGAATCAAGAAATATTTTTTCTGAGTGTACGTCTTTTAGGAACATATTATTATAAGATACAAGATTCCAAATTAACTTATTAGCATAGTTCTTTGCATCTAATTCCTACTGGGATAAAATCTTATACAGTGTCCCCGCGATTTAGTGCCCCGTGATTTAGTTCTTCCGAGAATTGACGCCGCGCCACGGGTATAGGTGTGAGGAGCTGCGGGGATAGGGGTGTTCGATTCCGTTTCGACTCTTGGAAAAATCGATTTTTTGGGCCAAAAAAATCGATTCTTTACTATTCGATTTTTCTGTGGATCGATTTTTTAACTTATGAATCGAAGAACGGATTTCTTACTTCTTATCTCTGTGTTTTTACCCACCACATTTTTTACATCGTGAGAATAAATCAAATGATATCTAGTTTACAGTTTACACAGTCTAAACTTTAAAGGAGGCTTCACATTCACATCTCAGACTGATATTTATGTTTTGATTGCCTATATATGATAAATTCAATAATTTTTTTTTACGATTTTTGGAACCATTTTTGAAAAATCGATTCTTGTGTTATCGATTTTTTCGTGAATCGATTGTCATGTTTCGATTCAGAATCGATTCTTTTAAGAGAATCGAATATCCTTAGCAAGGGTGGAGGGGGGGGGTCACTCAGGCGTGACAAAACAGAGAGAAAAAAAGGAGAGACAAAACTGTTCGAATTCCCCTGATATAGGTCCATCGTCAGTCCCAAAACCGGCACTAAATCGCGGGGCCGCTGCATTTCAAAAAAAGTAATCTGTACTCAGATTACTGATAGCCGATTAAAATTAAAATTAAATTAAAATTGTATGGAAGCCGATGTAGCTTTTCAAATATTTATTTATTTTATGATTATTAATTATATTTTATTGTACTTTAAATTTATGCATATATTTCATTTTTATAATGAGGAAATCAAAATAATAAAACTGTTGTAACTGTTTTATTTTCCTGAGGTTCATTTTAAAGAGAAAATTCTGTACTTGCGTGCTGCATTTTTTCTACGGATTATTTTAGTAAATTATGCTATTTTCTACAATAACCCCCAGATTTCGTTATTCATTTTCCTGGATTTTTCGACAAGTTAAGCGTGAACTAAAATAACCTAAACATTTTGAGGAACGGTTAAAATCATAACGCATGCTAATTACAATGTAATAAAACGAGATTATACTATTTTATCAATTTTGACATTCTCGTCATAATGAAAAGGTATTGATTTTATGTGAAAAATTACTTTCGTGGATTCCATCAAATGTCGACGTTTCGAGGCCCCCTGAGTCAGAAAAAATAGTTTTTACGTCGGGGACTGTCTGTTGTCGTCGTTGTCGTCGTCTGTATACTGGATAAATTTTGAAAGATTTTTTGGCTTGGATTGTGCTTTGTCACACAGTTTCAGGGACCAAAAAGAAAGATCAAGTCCGTTAACCAGCTATTTTGTATAGAAATTGAAAAAATTAGAGCATTTTCAAAATTTTTTAGACGATTTTTTTCAAAATTCAGAAATTCCATGGACGGCTATTCATAGTACTCATAAATTAAAACAATTTAGCTTCACGTTTTTTTTCTATAGAAAGAAAATGGTCAGATTTATAGCATTATCAAAATCCCGCAAAAAAACGAAAATCCACATTTTAAGCCAAATAAAGCATGATATGAAAAAAGTCAAGAAAAGAAAAGTGTTGCTTTTTGATAGCCCTACAAGATTATCATAACGACTTTTTGCGTTTTCATAAAAACTCGAAAATTCAAATTTTGTTCGCACAAAAAATAATGAATTATTACATTCTCACCATAATGAGAAGGTACTGGTTTTATGTGAAAAATGACTTTCGTGGATTCCATCAAATGTCGACGTTTTGAAGCACGCTGAGTCAGAAAATATATTTTTTACGTCGGTGTCTGTCTGTCGTCGTTGACGTTGTCGTTGTCGTCGCACAGTGGTCCGAAACAGCTAAAATGGAGGAAATAAGTCAAATACATGAAAGTCGTTATTGCTGTATAATTGTGTATTTTTTCACACTTAAATATACAAGGCATCACACACCAACCATATTTTTCAGGGTAGTTGAGAATAAAATTTAATGCAAAATATGAAATAAATATTAAAGTAATTATGAAAAATAAGATGTGTACTTTGTTTTGCAATATCTGAATAATCAGTTCCAGACCGAGGTACAGAAATTAACATAATATACATTTGATATAATGAAGTTGAAAATAATGTAGAAAAGTTCGCATTTTCGATAAAATCGAGTAATAATTATTAATTAATTTCCTGTCAGACCTAAGAGAAAATTTATGGCTATGATGGTACACTCCGCGTAGGGAAGTTGTGTATACAGACGAGTACACACTAACTCCTCAAGATCTGAACGTAGAAGCGGCAACTTCGCATTTTTCATGGTGTCTGCTTTGACAGTTGTACTCTTTGATTGCAAATAAAAACGTGACATTTGTTGAAAATGACAGATCGATTTGTATTTAAAGGTGAATTTATGAAAAAGAAAGTTTCTCATAAAATATTTAAAGATGTTGCGCATGCGCTAGACCCGCTAGGCGCTCCGACAGCGTTGCCGGATAGCTACCACGTTCTTGTTTCATTTTTCGAATAATTCAAAATTCTCAAGATTTGCATACCTCTCATTCTCAAACTAAGAGGACAAAAATTCTGAAATTTTTTAAAAATCTAAATGAAACCCACTTCTGACATATATTAGTTTTTGAAAAAAAAAACGATGAGAATAGTTTACGAGTTAGAGTCAGAAATGTAACATTTTACTATGCTTGGGATAGGCTTTACGTGTATAAGGGTTCAACTTTGATCTTAATTATCTCAACTCAGGAGAGGACAATATTTTTTGAATTTAGCAAACGTTTAGATAACATTCCAAAGAACCTATAGTCGAAATTTAAACAAATCCGTAAGAGAAGTGTGTTCGTGACCGTGCCTCCTTAATTTTAAAAGGCCTCCGCACAAATGTGCGGGAAATACAAAGACTGAGCGCGTAGTGCGAGGTATATACGTTATCGAGCGCGAAGCGCGAGAATCAACAGTTACGCGCCGTAGGCGCGCTCAAACTTGCGAGCGAAGCGAGCCGCGGGCAGTCCTTTTTTATATATTTTTAACCATAATTTAGAAGATTGAAACTTTTTACTAAAAGTTTGAGATATTTTTACCTCTTGTTTAATCTGTCGTCAAATCTATAAAAAGGACGCCGTTCGTTTCTTATGAAAATTTGGTTTTTTGGTTAAATTTGCTCAATTTGATATATGCTGTATAGCCAGAAAATAAATCAAACTGGGTAAATTTATCAAATTGTGTAACATAATTACATATAAGAAGTTAAAATGAGAGAAGCATGTATGTAAAAAACAGTGTAATCGGTTCATTAGAGATAGTTATATGACAAATGAAACTTTTGAAACACTTCAAATCCCTTAAAGACCTGGAATTTTTTGTTCTATCATCATAATTTATGATAGAGAATGATTTCGGATAAATTAAAATACTTTCAAGTGTTAGATTCGTCTGTCCGTCTGTCCGTAAAGACGATAACTCTTAAAAAAATGAACATACTGAATCAGGTTTTGACACATTGTTCTTGGGTCCTAAGAAGAAGAACAATTTTTTTAATCAGCCCTCCTTAATTAACGGTTCTGGTCTCATGCATTGAAAATACGTATTTCGCTTTTTGCATAGTACTACGCAAAAAGCGAAATGCTCAGTTTCTAATCAAATAAAAGGAGTTACGTTAAAAAATCCTATTAGAGGAACTGTAGCTTTTTGAAAGACCTTCAAGTTTGCCTTCAACAATTTTTTGATAGGGTTCGTTTTCTTCGTTTTATTTACCGAAATTACACTGAAAAAATCTAAAATTTCAATTTTGACTCAAACGATGTGAGTTACGTAAAATATATCTAAAGCAACGAGTTCGGGTTTCAACCATAGAAAATTCCAATTTGGAGCCAAAGGACGTCAGGTATGTACGTAAAAAGGTCTGAAGGAGGCATAGCTATTTAAAGAACCTGAACTATTCCTGCTAACCATTCTTTGATAGAATATGTCGTTTTGCATTAATCCAACGAAAAGGCTAGTGGAATCAAAAATTCCCATTTTTAAACAAAAAACGTGATATATATAAAAAAGAGTCCTAGGGAGGGATTGTAGCATTTCAAATGGCCTCAAATTTTTCCAAGTACGCAGTCACAGGCCGAGTTATAATATTAATTATTAAAACGATTAAGATTTTTGTAGAGTAGAATTGTTGAAATAAAATTAAAAGGTGTAGGTTGCTTTATCTAAGGAATAAAACACTTGATTTGATAACATAACAATAAAAATCTGTTTATTGGAAATGCATTGAAGGAAGAGAAATTTTCGCTAAGGAGGCTAGAGTGTATCTGTTTTGTTAAGCGAGAGCAACAAGCATTCGGGGGTCATGAGAAGCATCGGAGGTGTGCCAAATTTTCTATAATCGCTGTGATTGGCGGTGACAAAGAGTAAAAGTGGAAGCAGAGAGGTCAGTTAAGGTCGAAAAAGTTCCGGGAAAATGTGAGGCCCTCGGAAATGTTTCGAAGTCTAGATCGGCACGATGGTGTACCGTAGAATTACAAATACCATAAACCTAATCCTAGGCACTGCTTCGTAAACGCGTTCGGCCAGTAAAGGTATAAATCAAGGATTAAGTTTTAAAACTAGAAATTTTCGAAAGTACAAATCCTTGAAATTTTATTGCCGAATTGCCCATTTAGAAACATCTGTTTGATTATGGTTGAAGATATGAAGCAGGCCTCAACTGTTCTTGCATAAACTTGAGAAAATATAATATTTGAAAGAAGACTACAATTTCGGAAATATCTTAAAATTATAAATAAAAAACATGAAAAATTGTTACGACGTAACACTATCTTTCCACAACTTATTTTTCTATCCTCTTAGATAAAACAGTCAGATATACCTTATACAGTGTTGGCATTAATGTTACTCCTTTGTATTCTTTAACCTCCTTCCCTTTGTCTTTCTTCACTATCGGTATCACTACTCCTTCTTTCCATAACTCTGGCCATTCTTCTCCACTCCATACTCTATTGTACATTATCCATGCCCATTCCTTCAATCCCCCCCCATATTTCCAGACTTCATTTGGAATCTCATCTATACCAGGTGCCTTTCCATCTTTCATCATTCCTTGACAATTTCTTTCCTTGTAATGTTCTCCTCCTGATCTGTTTCCCTACCATCTTTTCCTCCTTTCCTAACTTTCCTCTCTATCCCTCCTAGTAATTCTATAAAATATTTTTTCCATTCTACCATCTCAATATCCTGGTTTACTCTTTTCTTTCTTCTTCTCTCTCTAGTTACCACCTTCTAAACCTCTTTTTCCGTCCTAGCCTTCTCCGCTTTTTCTTCAAACATTTTATTTTCCTCCTCTTTTTTTTTATCACACAGGTCAGTATAGAAGCGAGGCGAAACGTAGTTATCTGTCTTTCTCGCTCCTCAAAAAGCGTGAATCAGGGTTGCCACATTGAAATCTGTGAATTCTAAGCACATTAGCAAGAAATTGTACTGAAAAGTCTGAAATTGTACTTTTGACCTCAGCGCCCCGGAGTACTCACGTACTTACCAGCCAAAAATAATACCCAAAAAGTACAATTGTACTCAAAAGGGCAGCACTAACGTGCATGTAATACTCTTTTTATTTCTCCTATCATTATTTCCATTTCAATGTTTACATTTTAATCCTTCTTTATGTTCTTTCATCTCTTTTTATCCTTCTCTGTTATACTTTCGATCCTTACTCCCATCACCATTTCTCCTATTGCTCTGCCTTTTATATTCTCCCTCTTTGCATTTTGAACCTGCCATTTATAACCTCTTGGTAACCTTCACCTTACTCTTTCCCATCTCTTTTCATCTAAACACGTCTCCATCATTACTACTGCATCTCATTGCGTCACATGTCTCATAAACTCCCTATCCTTTCTTTCTAATCCTGCTATATTCCAGTAGCATATCCTCCAATCTTCCCTACTTTATTTTCTTGTCCCTTTTTGTTTCCTCTTGTTTCTTTATCTCCCGTTCCTCTCTCTCCTAGTTTCCCGAAACCTCATTTTTTACTAAATCTTCCCTGTCCTCATCCCAATTCCAATACCATTCTCTCCCCTCTTCGCTCTTCCCTTCCTACACTTCACACTTCCTCTATCTCTACCTTAGCGTCAATCCTTTTTAATAATTCTTCCATCAGCTCCTTCCCCTCTAATCTTAGACCGTTTATCACTATGTTTTTTTTTCGTTCTTCTCTCTCTTTTTATTTATTCTTGGTGCTATTTTTCTCAGCCTTTCCTTCTCCTTATTCCCATTCTCCCCACCTCCAAACTCCCAGTTTGAGCTTTTCTGTTTATTCTACCTTCCAACTCCTCTGCGTTTTCATTAGAATCTTTCTTCTTTTCTAGTCTTTGTTCCAACGTCTGCATCCTTTTCTCCAGCTTTTCCCCAACTTCTTCCCATTTCCTAATTTTTTTCCTAAGTTCGGCCATTTCCCATTCAATTTCTTTCTTTATTTCCTCTACCCCTTTCTCCTGCTTCTCTTCATACATCCTCATTACTTCTATCATCATTTCGCGCGTTTCTTTCAATCCTTCCTCTTCCATCGGATCTTTAGCCTCAGCTCTGTCTCTTTCTGCCCTCTTATTGTTCTCATCCTTCTCTGCAAAACTATGATGTTTTTCCGGTGGCCATCTGAACATTTTTGGATATTTTAAGCTTGACCCTATATCTTCCTTGTCTTCACTGCTTCCCTCTTTTCCTTTTTATGAATGCCTCAATCGATCCCACACTCTTCACCCTCATTTTATCCTTTTCTACTGTTCTCCTATATTTTCCCCTTGCCCTTGTTTCTTTTTTCACCTCTTTCAGTGTGCTGAAAACTTCCTGATCTGAATCCCTACTTTCCTTGCTGGTACTCGCTCCGCTAGCCATGAATCCAATTCAAAAGATCCCGCCTTCTATCGTTCTGTGTCTCTATCTATCGTCGAGTCTACCTGCCTTGCCTTTCTCCTGCTCTACCCCGCCCTGCTACGACCAATTAGGTATTTTCACTTCAACCAACAGCTAACTTCACTTCGTTGATTGTTGAGGGGAAAACAAGGGACCAACTGCATGGGACAAAGCTTTATTTTTGTAAAATCTTCGTAATGAATAATAATTATTCAACAACATGTTGTTAATAAGTCATATTTTGGGGTTGAAAATTCATATTTTTGTTGTTAAAAATTATTATTTTTTTATCTGAAAATGTATCTATTGCACGTTTGGTTAAAACTTTATTCTTTATATTGGATGATTTTAAAATTAATCTTTTTTGATAGAACATTAATCTTTTTGGTCGAAAATTCATTCTTTTTACTGAAAATTTAGCAGTTTTGTTGATTTTTTTTTAAGTTATTTTTGTTATCAGAGTTTTTATATGTAAATTGAACTATTCCATCTTTGTTTAAAACTTTATGCTGTATAT